>CM068367.1:35312055-35694555 GCA_034769895.1 Magicicada septendecula
AAGCCCATGATGGATTTACTGGAGGTTGTAAAGGAATTAACAATTTTTATAAATATTAATTGCCAGAATATTACTCACCTTTTCGATCTTTTCTCCACTTACCTTACACTTCACTCAGAAAATCCTAGGGCCGCCAACACGTTTGTAGAAAACGTGTAAACTTTCACACTCTTCACATTAAAGGAAAACTTAATTAATTTTGATATACTACCCCCCTTTATTCAGAAAATTCACAGATTCATTAGACGAGTTTTTATTGCACAGAAAATAGGAAATGGTTACGGCGAAATGATTACTTAATACAGGGTGTCCACAGAAATTCTGTTTTAATTTTCCCTGACTTTCCCTGACCTACTTACAGAAATTTCCCTGACTCACTAAAATGCATAGTACGTTAATTCTTTGAGAATTATATTTTACAAGGAAGAAAAATGAAAACCCAGCCTCCACCTTCCCCATAGCTGGCCTAATTCTCTCTCCACTTTCTTTTTTCTTCCTCTTTTATTTTATTTATTTTTTATTATTTATTTATTGAAAAATACAAATACATTGATGGCATTTTAAAAATAAATATTTCCATTATTACCTAAAGGTAACACTTAGGTAACGTAAGAATGAGAGTATTTTCACTAGAACTTAATAAAATAATATATGAACAAGATAAAATGGACTAATTAACAGAACAACTTACATGGTAACAAATAATTATAATAATCAGCTATAGCTTTCAAAATTGAAAATGAACCAGTCCGACAGGATGAGAATGAAAAAGAAAAATATGCACTCCTTCAAAATTTACTAGTGTGATCTCTTCATGTTCTCCAGCAGTTTTTTCTTTTCCCCAATTTCTACATCCTCCAAATCTCTTTCAAGTTTCAACTTTTTTCTTTTTTCTTCCAACTCTTTCAACTGTAATTCAATTTTCCTTTTCTCTATTTTCTTTTTTTCCTCTTCTGACTGCATTTCTTTTTTCTTTTCCAAATATGATTGCTATCTTCTTCTTGAAGATCTGACCGAGGTAAGCATACTTCTGTTGATAGTCACATTCCTCAAACCACCTAGATGCTTTATGCTATCACAAATAACTCTTTGGGACACAAGGGATTCTTCTAGAAGATTTTCAACTAGTAAATGCTTATTGACAGAAAAGCCAGATTCAACTGATGCATTACCATGGGATAAAATGACACACAGCTTCATTACAGACCAGAGATCTTCATATTTCTTATCTTCTCCTAAAAGGCCGTAGTAAAATTCGTCCAATCCCATGTCATCAGATGTTTTGGAAATGAAATCGTTAGCTTCTTCAGTTAGCAAAGAAAACTGTCGTTTGGCCTTTTCAGCACTTTTATCACATATTCTTCTATGGCTGTGCAGGTTTTCTAGAACAACATCAATCCTTTTTATTGCCAAACTGGGTTTGAGCATTATCATTTTAGGGTCTAAGGCAGTGAGGCCTCGTGCTAAATGTGATTTCAAAGGACTTTTCTCTCTGAGTTTTTCTATCATGGTGGGTAAGGAGATTTTTGAACTCATTTTTAAAAACAAGTTCCCCTTTTTCTGAGCATTTAATTTGTTTCATTAAGCTTTCTGCAGCATAACCAACGTCCACCTTTTCTACTGAAACCAGATTGGTACTGTCTTGCAAGTCCAAGTTCATTAATTTTTGAGTAGTACTTGCTTCAGCTATTTTTTCATATTTTACAAATCTCATCATTAGGTTTTTCATAAGTTGTTCAAGTGAAGTAAAGAGATAAGGGACCATAGGCTTCTGACTTTGGAACCTTCTCAGGAACGCCTCAACATCTGACAATATGCTTCTGAAAGCACTTAGTTTTGCCTTAAAAAATGGATTTTTCATAGCTTCTCTAAGGTATTGCAGGTTTTTGTTGTCTTTTTCGTTGTATTCTTTTACAAATTTATCGACATGATCAAATATTTTGAGAGCTTGATCTACACAGCGACTATTTTCCAGCCATCTTACTGCTGTGAACTTAAAAGGGAAAGAGGTGCTGGTTGTAATATCTGAGTATTTTTCTTGCCGAGCTGGGCTATCTTTGAAAAGACTGTAGAGAGATCTAAAAAAGTGAAAAAGTTCCCAACCAGTTTTGGAGATCCCAGTCTTCAGGGCTCCATTAACTGTATGCACACTGCATATGCCAATATCAAGAAGGGACTTTCCCTCTGGATTTAAGACTTGCAAATGGCTCTCGAGTTTTTTCATAAAACTGAAGTTAACATTCCATTGAGAATCACTGAGGTCCATTGAGATTTGCAAAATATTTCCTAAAGGCAAGGAGAGCCCTTGAATAAACCCATCTAACAAGTGATCTGCAGTTGCCCTGCCTAAAAATACACTATTCCAATATCGTGTTGAAAATTTCTGAAGGTTTACTTCCCAAAACCTTACACACAAGTCCATTTGTCCTCTTTGAACAAATTTGTTCAGAGATTCATCAAAACAAACAACATAGTCAGAGCACTGTTTCATGTTATTTTGCAACATTTCTTGAAAATATGGGGCTAACCCATGATTTATTACATAGGAAGCCTTAGTCTTGCCCATAGAAAAGCTCCGAGCTATTTTACTGTCTGGAAACATATTTTTGAAGGCTGCAGAGGTTTCATCACAAGTGTTTAGAGACATTTTCCCAGTGATGACGTGGAGAGCCCATATTGCTTCAGCTGACGTAACATCATCTTCATTCACACTGAAACTCTTTAAACTTGTTTGACTTGTTCCTGGCACTACTAATAATTCTTTTGTAGCTGAAGTTGAAGGTGTTGGCTGCACATCTTTTAATGGAGATGGAGTAGTAAAAAAAGAAATTGCCGGCTGGGAAGCCTTTGCTCTCATGTTTTTTACATGAGTTGGTCCCTTAGCATGAAAAACAATTGCTTGTTTCCCCATATTGCTTAGTTTAAAAGATTTGAGACACACTTGACAATAAGCCGAATTTGCATCACTAACCACCAAGTCCAACCAACCACTAAATTCCGGAAACACTTTACTGTCCAGACAAAGTTTATTAAACAAACATTTCTTGTTAGCCATTGTAATGAGTTTAAGTCAGCAGCCTAAAAAAACTGAAAATAGAAAAAGAATTAGCTAAATCGGTTGAAAAAAGGACACAAGGGCACAACAAAAAATATATAATTGTTGTGCACTTCTTGTGAAAAATACCTGGAAAAAATGCTACAATAGTCTGGGTTACGGCAGACTAGAGCATTCAAAATTCCCCTCAAATCCATCATCGGGGAAGATTTCCCTGACTTTTCAGATTTTTCACAGGTTGCGGCAGACTAGAGTAAAAAATTACCCCCAAGTCTGTCATCGGGGAAGATTTCCCTGACTTTCCAGATTTTTTGTTTATTTCCCTGACCAACTTTTTTCCCTGACTCTCCCTGACTTTCCAGAATGTGGACACCCTGTTAATACATTTTTATGCTAAATCTAATCTCATTTATTTATATTCTCTATTTAGTTCTTTCTTTCTTTCCCATTTTTTGTAAAATGTTACCTTAAAAATTAGAAACATAAAATTATGTAAGCAAAATTTTATACAGACTAACCTTTCTTGACAAACCAGTACTTTTCGGTTTCTTTATGTTTGTACATACACTGTGATAATCTAATTACATACAAATACAAATAAATAAAATTATTATTATTACACTTACCTTAACACATGTTCTCTTAGCCCAGGGTTACGTCACACGAATGTTTGAATGCAAGCATGATTGTAAGGTTACACCAATAACTTACGCAACTCTTATTTAGGAAGAGAAAACAAATTAAATTTTATTAAATTCTTTAGATTTTTTAACATGTTGGTTATTACGTCTTGCTAAAATTTTAAAAGAAACAAAACATTCTGACGACATTTATGACATGGTTATATATTACTAAAATTCTATCACATCTTATCTTAAAGAACAGCCCAGACTGCCCATTCTCACATTCACACCATTTATATAAAAACCACCTTTTACTTATTTATAAACATTGTGCCATACCCTTGCCGGTAACGAGGGTATCTCCGAAGTCGTGGCGATTCACTCACGAAATTTTGTTGTGAGTCCGAAATAGTTTATAACTTCGTCTTCTCTGCCGAAAAACTCCAATCACCGTCACATTTTTTACTAACGGAAACGCACTTTTACTTGATGTTCATAAATTTTTACTGAGCCTCGTGAGGCGGTTACCTGGCCAGGTAAGCTTCGGTGAGAGAACTGGGAAGACCGTCTCTAAGTTCCCTCTCTACTAGATTTTTGTCCGACAAGGCGGAAAGCACTGACTTGTACTTTTTAGTCATAGCGGGGACACATTCAACACATGGGTTTTTCATGTTTTAAATGCCGACGATATTCAGTGTGCACTGGTCGACGTCACAAATGTAGGCCGCACTTAGTTTCACTTCCGTCACCTCGGACTATGTGTAAGACGAAATTCTGCTCGAAGACATTGTTTGTTTTACTAACTTGGCATCGGTCTGCGCTCCGCCTTGTTAGTGCGTTTGGGCGCAGGTGTCACACAGCCGCAAAGTTCCAAGAATTGTCAACCCGCACATTCCTTTACAATTGTTTCACCACCGTTCCTTTGTTCTAACGAGTTAGATTCAACCGGGGACTGGCCACACATATGAAATAAATTGTTGATATTTTAATAAAATGAAAGCCAAAGTTAATAAAATAAAAAACCCCTTCCTTTTAGCCCCGTTACAATACCCCCCCCAATGAGAGGTCTTCTGTCGAAACAGAAGAAATCTCATTGCTAAACCCCTAAGAGGACCGGTGAGGATATGGTGCCAACAACCCCCTTTAGCTCTTATACATCATGGGTAAACAACCCCCCTGGTTCAGCGACTATGGCCGCATCTGAACGAGATCACTGGACTTCTCTATACGAGATCTCAACACCATAAAATCGAACAGACACGCACCACAGCGCACCTAACCTTCTATCATGCCACCCCAAAATCCAAACCCCTGGTCTTATACCATGCCAGATCCTCAACCGATATGTTCCCCCTTATCATGCACACTGGGCTGCCTTCAGCAGTTACTGGGCTTGTACACACACTTATTATTACATCCTAGCGAAAATTTTATTCTTACCTTCAAAAATTTATTTAAGTTAAAATCAAACAGCTCTATCTCCATTACTTTCTTCAAAATCACAAAATAAAAATCTCTTCTCTGAATTGATGAATTCTCTTTGTTATTATTGATAATTAGAAAAACAAATAAATTGAACATTTAATTAAAACATGAACTCCCTTATCCTAACATTTGATTATACATATATCCTACACAATATAATTCAATAAAACTATTGATACACATGAACAATAATATAATCAAAATTCAAAACATCAAGTAGATGGCAGGCACAAAAAATCAATTTTTTTTTTCAAAAAAAATTTAAATTTATTAAAATATACTTTTCTCAATATTAAGAAAATTTAAAATTATTTAAATTAATTGAATAGCAAAATTGGCATTATTTCATTGCCAAAACTGGTTTAGTTTACAACATCACCCATCAGCTGATCAAACTGGGTCAAGTCAACAACCTTGACCTACACAGGTTATACATAGGCTACATCAGAAAATACATTAAACATCTTTTAAAATTTCTATCTTCAAACACAATAAAACATAATAAAATAAGACATTCAAAATTGACATAGTATTATTATAATTAACAATAAAACTGACATTTAAATTACTCAAAATTACACATTTTACCACATTATTTTAGTCTCGATTTCTATTAAACTTTGTCACTTATTTCCATTAAGTTTATATTTTTACTAAGACTCTCTTTCTATACTATTCTCACTCTCCATTAGTTTGGGTGATTTAATTATTCATAATAAGTTGATTTACAACTTGGCATATATACATTTATACTCTTAATCCCCTCTGACTCGAATACTACTAACAGCTTTAACTAACATGACACCCATCTCTACCAAAACATCTATCCAACAATCTCTGAACCCAACTTACTACTCAACTCAATTCGCATCACTTCTACCTTTATATAAAAAAAATACTCTCTAACCCTTTGTACTCAGGATGTGTTTCCCCCCCCCCCAAAAGCTCATTCCCTTATCTGGTTCCTGGACTTTATCCCAAGGCAACCCTTTCCGGCGCTAAACGGTCCCTTCCCGTCCCAACCACTTTTGTTGCGGACTCCTACTACACCACCCCCTCTTACAAAATTCCCATCAACTAATTACCATTCTCATTACATCACTTCAACTACAACAAAATCTCCATTTACTTATTACATCAATATATCACTCAATATTCTACATATTATCACCATAACTACTGTGTCACTATTACATCTCAAATTCTACATTACATTATTTCACAACAAGATTTATTCATCTCTAGTACCCCTTTAAACTTAACATGGACTGATCTACATGTCCCAACAAAATATTAATCACCCAAAATCTACCTTTTTTATCTTTTACAAATCATTTAAAATTCTCAACTATATCAAATTATTTTCATCATTTAAAATAAAATCTTGAACACATTAAAATCATTATCTTCAAACATTAGTTACCTTGGAACTTTACCCACAATTTATAAGTGACCTTCTACAGCGGATCAGCTGATTTTCTTAGCAAGGTGAATAACCTTATTACAGATGCATTCTACAATTTTATGAAATACATATTTTTACAATCCTTATATCTAACATACTACACATAATTAGTACCCATCTACATCGCTTCATTGTTTCCCCCTTTTCTGACTCTGGTACAATTAGGTAAACCACCTGCCGGTCAGTCTAGGTATTTACTTTGTTATAACCACATTTCAAAATTATATAAATTACATATTTCTTCAATCCCTATCTCTAACACAATAAAATAATACATTTATAAGACAGAATAAACACAGTATAATAAACATACGAACACCTATTTATCAAATCATAATACAATTATTTAATTGGTGCAAGAGCGAGTTATCATCTTTAAGTTACAAAATGTTAATTCGTTGCTCTCCTGAGCAACCTCCCAGCCACACACACTATTGTTTTTTCTCTTGGACTGTGGCGCCCATTTGCCTCCACAAGGACGGCATAGGTGGAGGAATTTAACATCTCCGTGTCCTTGCTTCAGCGTTACATTTGAAAGATTTAGACATCAACATATCTTTTGTTACATAATTACACACCCTTAATGCGGGTCTACCACCTGGCCTTGCTGTTCCTACTCGAACAGAGTGGCAGCTGCTGTTCCATAGTTTCCGGGATTTCCCCTAGTTTCACCCCCCATCAATTTCTAATATAAACCAATTTCAAGCCAGCTATGGTCAAGGTTCTTAATTTATGGCCATAGCTGACTGCTAGCCAAAACCACGATTAGTGCTGGTAAGGCAGTAATCGCCCGAAAAGTCGGGGAAATCATCTCTACTTTCAGGCATGTTATCATCATCATTTATCTGCACGGCACGGCAGTTTATCAAGATACAATATAAAATTGTAAAAAAGGGTGTGCCGTGCATTTTACGCCATTTTGGCCTCCGATAAAGGTAACACTCTCTATTACCCCCAACACTTATCGCTACCTACTGTAGCACTCTAATAACTAAACTAAATCTTTCTACGATAGCAGTCCCTACATTCCCTTATTATATCACTTCTATAATCACCACTCTACCCCCCAAAATTACCCACACATCTTGTATGACAACAAGTTCTAATTTATTTTACACACTTCAACACGTTCCAATTCTCACTGATACTATGAACTTTACAATTATTTGGTCACTTATTTATTAAAATTGATATAAATTTAAAATTATAAACATTCCAAATTATATTTGGTATCTATTTACACTTGGAGGCTGTCTAATATTACTATGATAAGTGTTAGTAAGACAGTAATCGCCCTGAAAGACGGGGTTTGCTGCAAGGGAAAATAGGGGACAGAATAGATCCACTACGTGAATTCACGTCTCCCCTTTAAACCAAATCTACTCCCCCTCTTCTACCATTCATCCAAACCCGCTGTCTATTCCCTCCCCAACCCCCTTGCTACAAAATTCGTCTTTTCAGACTACACTGAAACTATTGTCAATGGCTACATTTAGTTTTGCCATTAACACTGAAATTTTAATTTGTACGCACTGCCTTTATTATAAGTGCAGCCTTCATTATGTACAAACACTCTGAGGCAGTGCAGGTACGTGACAGGTACACCTGACCGCTGCACCATGTGTATATAAAAAAATAATTGTCACGTACCTTTAGGGGTCCCCCTCTCGTTCAAATGTGGTGTAAATTTCCAATTTCTACCAATTTTGGTGGAGCCGGACCATCGTTGCGTTCACCGCCCGAAAGAAGATCCTCCAACCATGGCCCGCCTCCAAGTTCCGAAAACCGCGGCCAGGACTGGTAAGGTCATGACCGCCCAAAAATGGGGGAGAGTCCCTTCTGAAAACATAAAACAACATTGTAATACTATCTATAGAATTCAAACATTTAAAGTGACCTATATAACATTAAGTTCGTCGCATTTTGTGTACCCACTATTTCCTGCGTTGCTGGATTCCGTAACACATACGCATTTTGCATCTTTATTTCTACAATTTCATACGGCCCTTCATATAACAGGAAAAACTTCTTTATTTCTTTATCTTGCGCACTCGACAAATCATGCCTCTTTACCAACACTAATTGACCTACCTCATATTTAGTCCATTTACCTTTCGCATTGTAATTACTCACTTTTTTTTTTTTTTTTAAATAAATATGAATGTATTTTATATATGAACTATCTAACAACTTGTATTTGGGTTTGTTTACCTTAATCGAATAAAGCACGTGTGTCGCGTCTACCACAATTATGGTATCATAATTATGGTATCCACCATAATTATAGCATCTGCTTATTTCAATCTCGTTACATGAATTTTTATTACCTAAGGGATCCAGGATTCTGCTCAGCGTGAATGCCGGCAGAGACAGGCATTGAAATGAGAATACGTTCAGTATAAACATTAATCATGAATATTGTTTTATTCCATAAATGCTATAAGCGTGTACACCGGACAAAATCAACATGGCGGCCATTAAAGTTGGCTCGTCTTCATCATGAACTTCTTTATATCTTGTTAATCGTTAATCTAACAAATATCATATTTTAATTTAGCAGCTGCTTTGCTATTAACTGGTTTTGATTATCTTGGCTGAACGCCAACGCAAACCAACACCCCGTTCGGATGTCGACATTAAAAAAAACACGCCCCGCTTTCTCTCACTCACTCATTCTTATGAATTCAAATTACTATTGTGTACACATATTTAATTATAGGGTTAACGAGCTCTTTAGTAAAATTTGTTTTGCACTTCCCTGTATCTGTAGACTAGAAGTTCTAGAAGAGGTTTCACATGTTGAGGCCTTAAGTTGGTTTGGTTACGTTTTTTGATATTATCACTGACTCTACTGCATAATTTTGAAAACAATTACTGCTCACTGTTTGGCTCACTTCTAATTATCACATAATGATATTTTAACTACATTTTGTACTGTTTTAAAACACTTTGCCGGTATAAATTGCCGGCGGCCTGTAACAAGTTGTTACTGCTGCTGCTGTTGTGCGTCGACTGGGGCGAGAATTATGCAAATTCTACGTATGTGTGAGTGAGCACACGTCATCGTTCTTTTGTCTCTGGTTATATAATAGCTTGGTTTGTTACGTATTTTCATAACGTCATAGTGGTTTTAATGACGTTTCGAGCTGTTGGCCAATGAAACATGAATATGAAGCGCCTTTCTTAGTGGCGGTAACCATTATAAGTCTTTTTAGCTGCACGTCCACTGCTGTCCTTGAGATTATTTTGTCGTCTCGGAACTACGTCGTTGCCGGCAAAACAAAGGGAAATTATGTAACCCATAGAAATGACTTTAAAACATCGGAATACAATAGTTTGTTACCTCGCATACCATATTTTTATATCAGGCTTTTTTGTACTGTCACAAAACCCCCTCAATGAAAGGTTTTGTGTCGAGACACAAAAACTTTCATTGACTCATTCACACTTCTCTAAAAGGATCAGCTCAGATATGGAGCCACAACCCCCTGTAGTGTTACAAAAAAATATAAATTCAACCACTTACCCTTGGTCCCATGATGAGGTTCGCACCTTCTGACCTTACTGGACTTCTCCAGAGAGATCCCTACACCATAAGGCCATGAGGCACTTTACGCTCCTGTTCTGACACACCGGCCAGCTCAGGACCGCGGTCACCACACCATAAAACTCTGAAACATTCAATACAAAATTTTTTTTTAAAATAGTGGCTTTCCTTATATCCATATCCATAACTGATATGTTTCCTCTTAGCACGTTGGTTTGCGTTTTAGGGCATTGGTTTGCCTAATTCTACAAACTTCAAACAATGTATATCAAGAATTAAGATAGTAAATTACTTCTCCTTTTTAACACTCCGGTATCTGGTACACCCTTCTGACTCCTGTCAATTATATTCACACTCTTATCACATGAAACAATTGCTCTTAACCTATAGAAACAATTCATTTAACTGCTTTAGCAACAACCATTAACCCTAATAATTTACTTCTTATAATCTTACAATATCTATATCATGGCAGACAACTTAAAAGTTTTATAATTCCTTTATTACTTTTTCTTACATTTAACCTTCTTTATAACAGAATCATTTCTAGAGAATGGACAAACTTTACAAAATTTTAATCTTATAATCGTTACTATCTTGGTAGTAACCTCCTATCCACACACACTATTGTTGATATAATAAAACACAATAAAACATTGTACATCATAAGCATTCAACACTAACATTGAACAATTCACATTACTTAATTCATATTTACATAACTTGTAGCAGAACTTTATAACATTATTACTATCGACTCTCTATTAACTTTTACCATTTAACATTCATTTAGATTCTATGCAAAATTCTCAAATTTGTCATTTACCTTACCTTTCTACTATGAATTTTCCCTTTCTAACCCTTTTTCCTTATTAGTTTGGGTGACTCTCTATTATTCATTTTTCTCTATCTTACTTTGGCATTTGTCAACCTAACCTTACTACCTCTTTTTCACTATTAACAACCGCTTCTAACCATTTACATATAATATGACACCAATATCTCAATAACAACCCCCTTCACAAATCCCATTAAAAACCTCTGGCACCGCTCATTTTTGTACTAGTATGTGTGTATTCCCTCTAACCAACTCATTCCCTTATCGGTTTCTGACCCTTTCAGATAACCCTTTCCGGCGCTAAACGGTCCCTTCCTGTCTCAACATCTCTCGTTGGACTCCTACACCAATACCCTTATTACAAAATATCACCATCAACAACAAATATAATTACCACTCACATTACTCACCTCTACATATAATCCCTACCTACTGTGTCCCTAAAATATCTAACACCTCTTTATATTTTATCAGCATCTCAACACTTTATTTTTCCTAACTCCCAATAACTTTATTCAACTAACTCCAATGCCCTGATTTATCCTTATTCCCAAACTCTTTACAACATTTCGCATTAATATACCATTAGAAATTCATCACTTATCTACTAACAACAATACCTCTCACTAACCAAACCTATAACATGCTTAATCATTTACTAACCCTTTAGAATCTAAATTCCATAATATCCTTTCAAAATCATTATTAAACTTCTTTTACTTATTTAAAATTCTACAATAGTTTACACACAAAACGTACATAGAATACACAATAGCAAAATTACACAAATACATAGACATCAATACACAAAAATATACAATTCACATAATCATTAAATCATTTACCATAATCAGTCCTGATCAGTCCATTTAAAAAAAAAAACACTGGTCACATAATTAAATGTTCATAACACAATAAACAATACACAACTACCCCATATCGTCGAACAATAGTCTTATCTTATATCTATATACATTGTTTATTATTGAATCTCTTACATTAACATCATAAATGCATCTACCATTCAAATTTTCATTATTTTCCACAAACTCATTTAATCTGTCATGATTGGTCATTGTCCTGTCACCTCCAGTATAATTCGTCACCACTAAGTATGTTATAAAGTCATTATTTTCATTATCATCTCCTACGACTGCTATATCCGCTTCATTACAAGGTAAGTACTTATTATTTTTATTATATATCATCTCTACTCCTAACCTTCCCATAAACTCTTCATAATCTCTGCTTATCTTAAAAATTTCTACCTCCCTCTTTCTCTCACAATATCTCTCACTATCATACCATCTCTCTCTCTTAAAACATCTCTCATAATAACTCTCCCAACAACATTTCTCTCTCTCAATATATTTCTCTTTATCATACCATCTCTCTCTCTTTAACCCTTCAACACACACTATCATTCCATTATCATTATATTCAATTCCCCATAAAATTTCATTTATACTACCAACCTCCACACTATTATCACCTATTACTATATCTTTATTTATTTTATCGTAATTTTCTACCCCACTTACCTTGTCTTTATTTTCATTCAATTTATCTGATTCTCTACTATTCTCTACCCCCATTTTACTCTCGTAATTTTCATCTACTTTATTCTTTTGTCTATCCAACTTCTCATTAACTAATGCAACTATTTTCTCTTCCGTTTTATCGAAACGTGCGTGCATTTCATCAACTCGTTTATCAAAATTAAAATTTTGTTTTTCGATTTCGTTTTTTAATTCTTCACATTTTATATTAAAATTATTGTTCTGTATATTGAAAAGCATTTGCATCATTTTCATAATTTCATTATTCTCAGCCCTATTATTTGGGATTGCTGTTGAGTGCACTATTTCTTCACTCATAACTACTGATTCCGTCATGCTTATTTGACTATTATTTATACTATCCATTGTGTTCAATAAAGAATTATTTTCTTTATTCTCTGCCATTATGAAATTTGTTAATGGTTTGTCGCTTTATCTTATCGTTATCGTCTACTTTACAAGCGTATTCTCACTTTCTATGTCCACTCTGCCGCAATTCAGGCTTATTATATAAAATCTATTAATGTATTTTATATAGTCACCAGTTCGGGCCCATTTGTAATTACTCACTTTTTATTTTAAATAAATATGAATGTATTTGTCATATGAACTATCTAACAACTTGTATTTGGGTTTGTTTACCTTAATCGAATAAAGCACGTGTGTCGCGTCTACCACAATTATGGTATCATAATTATGGTATCCACCATAATTATAGCATCTGCTTATTTCAATCTCGTTACATGAATTTTTATTACCTAAGGGATCCAGGATTCTGCTCAGCGTGAATGCCGGCAGAGACAGGCATTGAAATGAGAATACGTTCAGTATAAACATTAATCATGAATATTGTTTTATTCCATAAATGCTATAAGCGTGTACACCGGACAAAATCAACATGGCGGCCATTAAAGTTGGCTCGTCTTCATCATGAACTTCTTTATATCTTGTTAATCGTTAATCTAACAAATATCATATTTTAATTTAGCAGCTGCTTTGCTATTAACTGGTTTTGATTATCTTGGCTGAACGCCAACGCAAACCAACACCCCGTTCGGATGTCGACATTAAAAAAAACACGCCCCGCTTTCTCTCACTCACTCATTCTTATGAATTCAAATTACTATTGTGTACACATATTTAATTATAGGGTTAACGAGCTCTTTAGTAAAATTTGTTTTGCACTTCCCTGTATCTGTAGACTAGAAGTTCTAGAAGAGGTTTCACATGTTGAGGCCTTAAGTTGGTTTGGTTACGTTTTTTGATATTATCACTGACTCTACTGCATAATTTTGAAAACAATTACTGCTCACTGTTTGGCTCACTTCTAATTATCACATAATGATATTTTAACTACATTTTGTACTGTTTTAAAACACTTTGCCGGTATAAATTGCCGGCGGCCTGTAACAAGTTGTTACTGCTGCTGCTGTTGTGCGTCGACTGGGGCGAGAATTATGCAAATTCTACGTATGTGTGAGTGAGCACACGTCATCGTTCTTTTGTCTCTGGTTATATAATAGCTTGGTTTGTTACGTATTTTCATAACGTCATAGTGGTTTTAATGACGTTTCGAGCTGTTGGCCAATGAAACATGAATATGAAGCGCCTTTCTTAGTGGCGGTAACCATTATAAGTCTTTTTAGCTGCACGTCCACTGCTGTCCTTGAGATTATTTTGTCGTCTCGGAACTACGTCGTTGCCGGCAAAACAAAGGGAAATTATGTAACCCATAGAAATGACTTTAAAACATCGGAATACAATAGTTTGTTACCTTGCATACCATATTTTTATATCAGGCTTTTTTGTACTGTCACAGCATCATGTCGCTGCTTCCTCCGTTCTCCTTTTGTAAGTAAATTTTCATTTGCTAACATGATCTTCATGTTTACATCTATAATTTGATTTTCTGGTGGGTATTCAAACAGTTGTTCCAATATTCGGGGTGGCCTTGTTCCTCTGATCAATTCATGCGGCGTAAATCCGGTGGATTCATGGGTGGTACAATTCAGCCACTCCTCTACTTTCTTAACGTAGGATGGCCATTCTGCGTGCTTGGCGTGACAATATGCCCGAAATATCCTACCAATCTCTCTCATCACCCGTTCTGCCTGGTTCGACTGTGGATGGTAAACTGCCGTATGCTTGGGTATGATGCCTTCCCATCCGAGCGTCTGTCGCCACTTGCCGCTTATAAACTGTGGTCCATGGTCAGATAAAATTATTTTTGGTTTCCCTACATTAATCATGTAGTCTCTCACTATTTTTTCGCTGAGGACTTTGCTCATCGCTCTCTTAATACTATACAATTGAACAAATTTCGAAAAAGTGTCTAAAACTACAAATACATACAATACAGCACCTCTACCTCTAGGTAATGGCCCATACAAATCAACTGCAACTAAATCAAATGGTCTCTCTACTTTTATATAATTCATCTCCCCTTCTACTCTATAGTTCACTACTTTTGATTTCTGACACAAATCACAAACTCTTAACACTCTTCTAACTCTCCTCTCCATATTCTTAAATATACATGATTCCTTTAAGACATTAGCACACTTTGTTGCCCCAAAATGCCCATACCTTATATGGCAATCCCAAATAATTTTATCTACCAATCCCTCTGGTATTACTAACCTCCAATCATGCTCCCCCCTTCTACTTTTTTAAACAGAATCCCTTGATATACTTGAAAACGTGTACTATATTCAGACCCATCTACCTCCGCTTCTAAACTAACAATTATTTTACCCAATTTACTTTCGGATCTCTGCATATTCTTAATATCTCTTAACTCTTCACCAAAAATTCTATCTTCTCTAGTTAATCTAAAAATTTCTATCTCTTTAAGGTCCCTACCTGTTTTATTTTCTATAATATCTACCCTGGAAAGTGTGTCTGGTACTTTATTATCTGACCCCTTTATGTACTCCCAGGAAAAGTTGTATTCTTGTAAAGCTAATACCCACCTGGTTAGACGACTGTGCGTTAATTTGCAAGAATTCAGAAATGATAGTGCCTTGTGGTCCGTTCGGATTACCGTTTTGTTTCCCAGGATGTATGTCCTGAATTTCCCCACGGCGAACACAATGCTCAAAAGTTCTTTCTCGGTGGTGGTATAATTTTTTTTCCGCAGACAGAAGCGACCTACTGGCGAAGGCGATGGTAAGATGTCCCTTATCGCAGTCCTCCTGGTATAACTCCGCCCCTAAAGCTACGTTGCTTGCATCTGTCTGTAAGTAAAAAGTTTTGTTAAAATCAGGATGATTCATCATAATCATATGGCTAAATTTTCTCTTAATTTCGTTAAATGCGTTGCGTTTCGTTTCTCCCCATTTCCACTGCTTGTTCTTCTGGAGTACTGAACTTAGTTTCGAAGTTGTGTGTGCGTAATTTTCTTGGAATTTTCTGTAGAAATTGCATAGACCTAAAAAACTTTGCAATTGTTTAATGTTTTTTGGTTCTGGGAAGCGCATAATAGCTTCTACCTTGTCCAGGTTAGCTAATATTCCCTCTTGTGTAATTATAAAACCTAAGAAATGTATTTCCGTTTGTAAGAACTTAGATTTATCCCAATTAACTGTTAGACCCCCTTCTATAATTTGTCTAACACATATTCTATATGCTCTAAATGTTCAGTGAATGTTCTGGACGCTATCAATATGTCATCTACGTACACTGTTAAAAAATCTAAATCTTTAGGTTGTAATATCTTATCCAAACATTTAATAAAACTAGCAACACTGGTGTTTAACCCAAATGGTAGACGTTTGAACTGATAATTCTTACCATTAAAAAGAAAGGCAGTATATCTCCTACTCTCTGCTGCTAACGGCACCTGCCAATATCCTGCTGTTAAGTCTAATGATGTCATGTACTTAACTCCACTAAATTTCTGTAAAATTTCATTAATTGGTTCCGGTGACTCCCGGTCAGGTATTATAATTTGATTTATCTTTCTAGCATCTAGGCATAGTCTTACCTTTCCATCCTTCTTAATCACTACGACTAACGGGTTTGAGTATGGCGATATCGATCTTTCAATTATGTCTCCCTTCATCATTCGGTCTAATTCCTCCTGCATGGCTCTTCTCTTTGAAAATGGTACTGGATAACGCCTCTGCATGTAGGGTGAGTGTTCCCGAACCTTCAGCTCACATATATAGTCTTTCGCTTTCCCTGGCGATTCATCAAACACATCTCTGAAACGCTCCACAACTGCCCACAACTCCTCTCGCTGAGTACTTCCTACAACTACACTTTCATTAAAAAACTTGTTTGCTCTATTCACCCACACACTCTCGTCACTCACATGCATCTCTCCCTCCTCATTCTCTATATTCTCACTCTCTCGACACATATTTCTTTTAGTTTCTATCTCTCCATCGCCTATCTGCTTTTGTATCATTTTTATTCCTGTAACTTTAGCTTCATCTACTACTTTCTTAAACTTTACCCTGACTGGTTTATTCCCATTTTCAAATTTTACTATTTGTTTATTGAAATCTATTATTGCCCCATTTCTCTCCAAAAAATCATTTCCTAATATTACATCTAAACTCAACCCTTTAACCACTAGGAAGGTGTTTTCAAATTCAATTTCATTTATCAAGATATTTAACTGTACTTGTCTAGTTATTCTTTTACTTCTTAACCCAGTTACCCCCACTACTGTAACTCCCGCAACTGGCAACGATGGTATATTTTTATTTATTTCTTTTAATTCTCCCATTACATTCTCAGAAATTACAGAGATCTCACTACCTGTATCAATCAATGTTTTATAACTCTTACCTTCTATGGTGACCATCACCTCCGTCAATCCGGTTTTGTGCTCCATCACGTTGGTGTCCTCTTCTTCCAATAACTCCTTCGCCATGTCCACTTTGATTATATTACTCTGGTATTCGTCTGCCACTTGGACCCGGTTCTCCGTTGACAATGGTTGAGCCCGATTCTCCATTGTCCTCCTTAGTTTACTGTGGAGGGACCTGCTATGGCTTGGTTGTTTCCTCCTCTTCCTCGGTTGTAATTTCCACCTCCTCTCGGTGCTCCTCTACTATATTCTGCTCCTCTCTGCTGCTGATTTGGCTGGTGATGCATTCTCTCACTATGTGTACACTCCCTGTTCTTATGACATCTAAAACAAGTTGTTCTATTAGAATAGTTATCTACATTACAGTCTATACATCGCCAACTCTCGCCCCTATTATCAAAATTTCCCCCACGCGCTCCTCTATGAAAGTTTGGTGTTCCCCTATACTGATGGTAATTATTATTGTTTAATACCACTGGTGGATTTGGACGCCTCCCTATTTCACGTTCCCCGATATTTTGTAACACATCTAACATACTCTCCAGTTCATTTATATTTCCGATTTCTCTCGTCATTAATGTAATCTGCACCTCTCTGGGTAGGTGTTTGCTAATATGTCTCACAAATGACCGGAACGGCAACGGCGGTTCTAGGTACTTGGCCTCATTATATATTGTCATTACGTACATGGTTAAATGATTATTTATTCTCCCAAAATTCCCCGTTCCCATTATTTTGCTATGCAAAATTTCTTGGTCCTCTTCTGACGAATACTTGTTTCGGAATGCTAACTCAAATTTCTCATAACTACTCCATTCTGTATTATGTACTTCTGCCCATATTTTGGCACTACCCTTAAAACACTTCAAAATTTTTAGTAGTTTAATCTCCCAACTACTACTATTAAATCGATTGAATTCCCTCACCCTATTCAAAAATTGCATCGGGTGTACTCTACGGCTGTCACAATTAAATTGTTCTAGTTCTGTCATCTTTTGCTTCGCGAGTATACACTACTCGCTCCGCAACATTATTTAAATTTTGGCTTACGGCCACCTGTAATTCATCTTTGATTTCTATGATATTCTGCTCTATCATGCTAAATTTATCATATTTATTTGCATATTGAAGGTTATGTTTATTAATAACCCCCACACTCTCTTGTATCAATTGTTTACATGCACTTTCTACTTCCATTATTTTAATTTCTACATCATTATTATTTTCATTAATTTTAGTTACACATTTATTTTCTATCTCTATACACTGCTCTTCAATTTGAGTTTTAATTTGGTCTGCCATCTGCTCATTTACATTACTGATTTTACTTTCTATAGTTAGTGTGATTTCACAAATTTGTCTGTCAATTTTCTCATCTCTTTCATTAATTTTAACGTTTATATTCTTAACTGCATCATCTAATTTAGTACTTAAATCTTTGCATTTGTTAACAAATTTTTCATTGGTATTCTCAAAACGTTCATTAATTTCATTAATTTGGTTTTTTAATTCATCAAATTTGTTATTCTGTACTTCGAATTTGGCGTCAAATTTACAGTTAAATTCACTTTTCATTTCATTCAATTTTATATCGTTATTGTCAAAACGATTATTTAATTCGTTAAATTTGTTATTCTGTACATCTAATTTCTCATTGACACTACTTTTAATTTCTTGAATTTCGTTTTTCTGTTCATCAAATCTGCTATCAAATTTATTCAACAATAACTGCATCATAGTCATCATATCACTACTACTTTCTTTCTTAACTAAGGTCGGTGTCGACTGACTCGTCACACCTTCCATTGTTCTCGATTTGTTCAACTGACTTTCTAGATTACTGTCATTTGTTTGAACTCCCGAGTCGCTACTTATCTGAATTTCTGTTTGACTGTCAGAGAAGCTGACTTCGTTATTGATATTCTCATTATTATCCATTATTTATTATTTTTTAAGACTTGTTACTTTACTCTAATTAATTTAATTCCTCACAACACAATTTCAATCTTACGTAGACAATGCGTAAATTACGTACTTCTACACATTTTTGCGTACCGTTACTTAACCTCGAATCACGCTTGCATTTTACTTGTAGGTGTGGTCTTTATATTTGAATTTTTAAAAACTGTCCCTTTCGGACGCGCCAATTGTGATAATCTAATTACATACAAATACAAATAAATAAAATTATTATTATTACACTTACCTTAACACATGTTCTCTTAGCCCAGGGTTACGTCACACGAACGTTTGAATGCAAGCATGATTGTAAGGTTCACCAATAACTTACGCAACTCTTATTTAGGAAGAGAAAACAAATTAAATTTTATTAAATTCTTTAGATTTTTTAACATGTTGGTTATTACGTCTTGCTAAAATTTTAAAAGAAACAAAACATTCTGACAACATTTATGACATGGTTATATATTACTAAAATTCTATCACATCTTATCTTAAGGAAAACATCCCAGACTGCCCATTCTCACATTCACACCATTTATATAAAAACCCCCTTTTACTTATTTATAAACATTGTACCATACCCTTGCAGGTAACGAGGGTATCTCCGAAGTCGTGGCGATTCACTCACGAAATTTTGTTGTGAGTCCGAAATAGTTTATAACTTCGTCTTCTCTGCCGAACAACTCCAATCACCGCACATTTTTTACTAACGGAAACGCACTTTTACTTGATGTTCATAAATTTTTACTGAGCCTCGTGAGGCGGTTACCTGGCCAGGTAAGCTTCGGTGAGAGAACTGGGAAGAGCGTCTCTAAGTTCCCTCTCTACTAGATTTTTGTCCGACAAGGCGGAAAGCACTGCCTTGTACTTTTAAGTCATAGCAGGGACACATTCAACACATGGGTTTTTTGTGTTTTAAACGCCGACGATATTCAGTGTGCACTGGTCGACGTCACAAATCTAGGCCGGACTTAGTTTCATTTCCGTCACCTCGGACCACGTGTAAGACGAAATTCTGCTCCAAGCCATTGTTTGTTTTACTAACTTGGCGTCGGTCTGCGCTCCGCCTTGTTAGTGCGTTTAGGCGCAGGTGTGACACAGCCGCAAAGTTCCAAGAATTGTCAACCCACACATTCCTTTACAATTGTTTCACCACCGTTCCTTTGTTCTAACTACGAGTTAGATTCAACCGTGGACTGGCCACACATATGAAATAAATTGTTGATATTTTAATAAAATGAAAGCCAAAGTTAATAAAATAAAAAAACCCTTCCTTTTAGGCCCGTTACAACACACACTCTCTCATTCTCTCTTTTTCTATTTCTTTACCCCCCTCTATTTGAGCTCAATAATATTTAGTTTTACTTCACTTTCGCAATAGTTAATTTTCTCTTGTACCTATCTGCACGTGCTATCCGCCATTACTCGTTCTCACTTTCACTTTTGTCACCACTGAACGCTGTTCTAATTCTTCACTTTTACGTTTTCTTCTTTTATATTTTCACAATTTCGGTAGGTCTCAGCTACTGTGATCGCTTTGACCTACCGAAATTCCAAGGCTAATCTTATAACTTTTGTTACCGCTGATGGGTTGCGTTGAACTACTCTGTACTGTTTGAAGTATGTTGTTGAACTGGGCGAATCAGTTGCTGATGATCGTATACTATACGGACCAGTCAAGTGGGTTTCCTGGACCCCCACTTAGTCTCTCGTCCTTAATTATCGAAGAGTCTAGAAGGTATAATTGCGTGGTAATATTAAAAGCACGTGTTCAGCTCACGATATATGACCTCGTGACATCAGGTTAAGCCATAAAAATTCGTTCCCTTATATGGTTAGGTCTGGTTCACAACTTGCGTGATACAGTTAAATATAGCTGTGACTCACCTCCACGTGATCTCCGTAACTGATACTGCCTGGTACCGACTAAGCCATAGGGTGTTTATTAATAATTTTTAGTACACGTTGATTAACAAATATGGTTACCCCCTTTTGCCCCGTTACCCCCCTCCCCAATGAGAGGTTATATGGCTAAGCATAAAAACTCTCATTGCCTGAACCTAAGAGGACCATCTAGGATATGGCGCCACGATCCCCTTACTTTCTTATTAAAATCATGGGTTACTCACTTCCCTAGTCCAGTGGCTGTGGATGCACCTGCATGACCTTACTGGACTTCTTGCCTCAGGATCCCAACACCATAATGCCAGACAGGCACTAGACGCCCCTGCTCTGACGTGCTGGCCAGCACAGGGTCGCCACCACAGTACCACCAGACTCTGTAACAATTCATAAAAACATCAATAAATGGCCTTTCATTATTCCATATCCTTAACTGATTTGGTTTCCTCTTAGCCGTACTGGTTTGCCTTTTTCGAAGTACTGGTTTTCCATCTTATCTTTTAACACACATATATACTTACTTCAATGTACATTCTTAACATAAACTAATACATTTGATGTAACCACCTAACATCAATATACTCTTGTAAGTTAAAATTGCAACTTCAAAAAATGATTTACTAATTCGAGTCTGAATTCGATTCACCAATATTTCCATATTCGATTTCCATTAAAAATTTACATTTAATATCTTAATGTCCTTATTACAAGGCAGACTACTACTGTTATTTTTATACAATACAAAACATGATTAATATACAATAGAAAATGATTCACTACTACAAATACATAGATAATCAGAAAAATCTACTTCAATACTTCATCTAAAAACAGTTAAAACATATAATACATGTTATACATTTACTCACAATTTCATCATACTCAAATAAACACTTTATGTTTCACAAACACTTCAGCTAAAAATAAACATTACCAATATTACATTAAAATAAATGTTTCACGTTTGACTTTGAATAAAATTTACAAACATTACAACTTTAGTATTCATTTCCTATTAATTTTTCCACTTGTTACATCATTATTTCAACTCAGCATTTTCATTAAATACTTTAATCATCAAATTCTAATCATTTACCATTTATTACACAAGTCAAATAAAAAAAAATTGTTTAAATTCATTAAATCATCTCAAATTACTTCAATTCCATTATTCAAAACATTTTAAACTCATTTAATTCCATTATAAAATTTAATTAACTACTGTCAATTATTCCATCAAACAAAATATTATTATTGTTATTAAAATCAATCACAACTATAAACATTGATTACATAATATACAATGTACACACACAATAATGTATCTGCAGATACCTTATCATAACAACAAACCAAATTTTTCTATATCTAACACCAATACCAAATTATATACAATATGCGTCATATTATGTCATTGTTTACCAAAAAATCATTTCAATATTCAGCTAATTTTCAAAAAACCATTATATTCACATAATTAAATGTTCATTAACTGTAACTGTCTAACCTCAATCATCAAAAATTAACCTGATATTAACATGACACATTTCAGTTTTGTTTACATACATTATATTATCTCTTTTAATATAACAACTAATTAAATCTGTTTTATCCATTATACCATCATAATAATTTACAGGATTATCCCCCATTATTATTCTATCATAAAACTTGTCAACATTAGGTATGTTCAATTCGCCCTTAGTATTATTCATCACAATTAAATCCGTTATCATTTCATCATCATAGCCATCATCTACTACTAGTACACCAATTCTATCACAAGGTAAGTGCTTATTATCAACAGTGTTATCATCATTTATTACACAAGGTAAGTCCTTCATATAATCAACTCTCTCAATTTTTAACCTTTTAATTAACTCTTCATAACTTCTATTAACATTAAACAACTCTCTCACTCTCTCTCTCTTTTTATAATCACTCTCCCAACCCCATTTAACTTTCTCATTCCACAAGAGGGCAACACAACATCATTACTACATCATCTGCCTTTACCAGGTACACTACAACAACTTAAGGGCTTATTTGCAGACCATTTGTCTCCCAAATAAACTATAAAGGAACCTTTGTCCTCCTTAAACACTTGTGGAGCCTTTACTCCACATACACCATGGGGAAAATTTGCTCTCTGCCCCCCATTTACATTTAAACTCTCGTTTCACTCTCTCTCAAGCTCTTTGACACTTATTTTAACCCATCACAACCCTTATTCACTGTATCACTTTTTGATACCCCATTTTCAACTACATCTTTATTATTATTATTCAACATTATTTCACCATTATAATCACCACTTATATTAACACCACCACTTACCTTGTCAACTATTCCTTCATTTGCACTTAACCAGTCAGCATTATGATTATCACTTATATTTTCACCATCTTCACTTACCTCATTATCTATTACTTTATTTGTACTATTTGTCAAATTATCTTCATTATTTATATTCTCCTTACACTTACCTGAATCTATTTTCCCCACTTTCATTTGCTCAATACTTTGTTTTTGTGACTCCATGAACTCATCCCAACGTTTATTAGACAGCTTTACTATACCGATATTCATTTCATTAATTTTAACATCTACACTCTTTAGTGAATTGCTCAATTTTTCATTTAACTCATTAAAATTACTCTCACATTTAGCATTTTGTTGTTTTACTTCATAGATATCACTCTTTACTTCATTAAATTTAATATCATTTACATCAAAACGTTTATTGATATCACTCTTTTGTTCATCGAACTTATTACTTACTTCATTAAATTTTACATTATATTTCTTAAATATTTTGTCGAACAACATTTTCCACCTTTTAATCCTCTTTTGATGATCAGACTCACTCATATTATCATCACTTACGTTATTATCTGTTACCTGATCATCTTTATTCTCGTTTAATTGACCTGTCTCTCAACCATTTTCTACCACCACTACACTATCAGCACTATAATCATTATTCAATGTCTTATTCTCTAACACTACCACTTCAACTATTTTACCATTATTATTTGTCATCTCACTACCATTGTTACTTTCACTTACCTTCTTATCCATTGCCTGATTTATTTTACTTTCTTGTTTACACTCTTCAGTTCGTTCTCTTACCTCGTTAATTCATTTTTTATTATCATTCATCGTAGCCTCACTATGCATTTTCATTTCCGCAAATATTCCCGTTTCTTGTTCTTCCATTTATCTCAGATTATCATCCAGTCTATGCCACTCATCATCAGTCATTCTATTCCCAATACTTCTGAACTCATCCTCCCATGGCTCCCATGAGAAACCTCTTTCGGTTTCTTGTGCGTCAGCCATGTCTACCCAATTTTTATATAATAATACCCTTTATCTAAAAACCACTACACCCCTTCTACTACACAATAATTATACACATTAACTCAAAATACCCAACACATAAAATCGTTATCAATATATAAACGTAAACCAATAATAACCTCACAAATACAGTACACTGCCAAAACCTAACCACAAAATATAGGTTTAACATATACGATAATTTCAAAAAGACGCCATTACCCAAAACCTACCCTCTGTGCTTCAAACAGGTCTGTTTCATATAAAATTTATATAAAAATCCAGGCAGAAACCGACAATTGTAAAGGAATTAACAATTTTTATAAATATTAATTGCCAGAATATTACTCACCTTTTTGATCTTTTCTCCACTTACCTTACACTTCACTCAGAAAATCCTAGGGCCGCCAACACGTTTGTAGAAAGTGTGTAAACTTTCACACTCTTCCCATTAAAGAAAAACTTAATTAATTTTGATATATTACCCCCTTTATTCAGAAAATTCACAGATTCGTTAGACGAGTTTTGATTGCACAGAAAATAGGAAATGGTTATGGCAAAATGATTACTTAATACATTTTTATGCTAAATCTAATCTCATTTATTTATATTCTCTATTTAGTTCTTTCTTTCTTTCTCTCTTTTTTGTAAAATGTTACCTTAAAAATTAGAAACAAAATTACGTAAACAAAATTTTATACAGACTAACCTTTCTTGACAAACCAGTACTTTTTGGTTTCTTTATGTTTTTACGTACACACTCTCCCAGTCTTTCTTTTTCTATTGCTTTACCCCCCTCTATTTGAGCTCAATAATATTTATAGTTTTACTTCACTTAGAGTCGCAATAGTTACTTTCCTGTTGTACCTATCTGCACGTGCTATCCGCCATTACTCGTTCTCACTTTCACTTTTGTCACCACTGAACGCTGTTCTAATTCTTCACTTTTACGTTTTCTTCTTTTATATTTTCACAATTTCGGTAGGTCTCAGCTACTGTGATCGCTTTGACCTACCGAAATTCCAAGGCTAATCTTATAACTTTTGTTACCGCTGATGGGTTGCGTTGAACTACTCTGTACTGTTTGAAGTATGTTGTTGAACTGGGCGAATCAGTGGCTGATGATCGTATACTATACGGACCAGTCACGTGGGTTTCCTGGACCCCCACTTAGTCTCCCATCCTTAATTATCGAAGAGTCTAGAAGGTATAATTGCGTTGTAATATTAAAAGCACGTGTTCAGCTCATGATATATGACCTCGTGACATCAGGTTAAGCCATAAAAATTCGTTCCCTTATATGGTTAGGTCTGGTTCATGACTTGTGTGATACAGTTAAATATAGCTGTGACTCACCTCCACGTGCTCTCCGTAACTGGTACCGGCTAAGCCATAGGGTGTTTATTGATAATTTTTAGTACACGTTGATTAACATATATGGTTTCCCCCTTTTGCCCCTTTACAAGGTAAAGCAAGTGAAGCAGCTATGGCAAATGAAAAAAAAAACAGTTTCTGACAGTGACGTACAGGAAGGCCACGGTGCTATATCAGGCATATACTGAGAGATCGGGACAGGACTGTGGGGAAATTAAGGTGTTATGTATAGGTAAGAACAGGTGGAGAAGGCAAAGAGAGGATCCATATAACTGGATACTGAGAGGAAGAAAGGTTCAAGAAGAACTTAACAACACTTGCAATACTGAGAGATCGGGACAGGACTGTGGGGAAATTAAGGTGTTATGTATAGGTAAGAACAGGTGGAGAAGGCAAAGAGAGGATCCATATAACTGGATACTGAGAGGAAGAAAGGTTCAAGAAGAACTTAACAACACTTGCAATTTATTAACTCCTTGAGTAAATTATATAATTACAAGTACTTATAGCCTGAACTAGCACAAAATATGTCAACATTTATGTTATTTCTATTTAATAGAACAAGAATTCAATTCAATAACTGGTTTATAATTTTAAATGTATAAGTCCCCTTATTTTCTTAATTGGTTTTGTTTTAAAAATTCCTAACATTGAAACTATGTTTTGGTTTTTTAATACCCAGCTCCCCTCCCACAAATATTTACACGATTCAGTAATACATCAGAACTATTAAGCAAATTTTGTATACTTAATCAACATACATCTTCATTTAGACACAAACAGAAAAGAAGGAACAAATCATTGCTACAGTAATTGATAAAGTATTTTGCTGTTCTTTAAGATATATCTTAAGTTCAATTTATATTTAGAC
The DNA here is from genome assembly GCA_034769895.1 of Magicicada septendecula. Taxonomy (NCBI): domain Eukaryota; kingdom Metazoa; phylum Arthropoda; class Insecta; order Hemiptera; family Cicadidae; genus Magicicada; species Magicicada septendecula. The sequence goes on from CM068367.1 coordinate 35,338,898, forward strand.
TTAAAAAAGAAAAATTATAATTTTTACTTACATAATGATATAGTTCACTGCCATTTAAATATTATTAAACAACCATGGGGTTTGTAAAACAGATTTACTATTTTTTAAATATATTGTTTTATTTACAAACAAAGTAAATAACCACTTTTCCATTATATTATAAAAATCTTAAATATACTACTACCACCTAACATTAACAAGAGTTTTGGATGTTTAATCTCAAAACTAGATTTTGCAAATTCTTCACAATCTTCATCACATTTTTAAGTGTTGTGATGGTACAATTCTGGTGCAATATTAAATTAATAAAAACATGGTACAAAAGACCATAATTATTGTATTCATTTATTTTTAACAATTTGGTAATAATTATTTAAATATGTCATAATCCCTGTGAAGCTGTGGTGAGTGGACTATATAAATATTTTATAAACGCAAAAGTGAGTTGACAGGATTCTGACCGTTTTTCATTGCAAAACGACAAAACACAGCAAAAAACGTATGTCGCATACCGAGATAAGGCGACGAGCCCTGATGATGTCAGTGGTGAAGAATGTAGATTTACGTAAACAACTCAAGGCTTGGCTATGAACAATAGCCTGATGACGTCGTTTTCGCCCCACCTACGCAATGTGAAACAAAGACTCTTGGTCATTTCATCAGAAAGCGTGAACGTAGCCGGCCGGCAAGGGGGTTCACCGGGTGTAAATTTTAACTTTTACACCAACCAAAGTGGTTAATTAACTATTTAAATCTTGGAAATGTTGGGGCAATAAAGAACTTGAACAGGTGTCATCGGCCGTTGGATCGTCCATCAACGGCGTGCGTGTAGGATCTGCCCAAAGTGTTTTCGTGGGCAGACACGACGGTGTGGGCCATAAAACGATGTAAAGTAGGAACAGATTGCACGAACGGACGACCCTAGCAGTGCGGTGAGACCTGTCCAAAATTTGGTGAGAACGTTCCAACATATTTTTTATTTTCAAGCAACACCACATCATTCAATATTATAATGATCAACTCAAAATTCACTTCATGTTAAAATGACCAATTTTAAACAAAATTTTATTTAAATGAGCTCAATAAAATAAATAAATTGTACCAGAGCGTGAGAGAGAGAGAGTGGCTTAAATATTTAAGTGCTGGGTTGTGCAGGTATTAAATTTGTTTTGGTTTTAGCATATTATACTCTATTTCATTTTATTATATGTTTAGTATATTTGCAATGTTTATTTCTAATAATGTTTATTCAAAAATATATAGGACTACGCCCCGAGGCCTAGTAACGTGCATGTTTGGCACATAGTGGAATCATTTTATATGTACAGTCTTTTTGATAATAAAAGGTAAATATTGGTAACCATTTCAACTAATAGTATTTATTTCAGATAACACTTTCCGCTATCATATCGTTAGTTTAACACGAATTCTGGCCCGTAAAATAAGCCTAATATCATATGTTGGTAATTTCCATCATGGCGCCCGTAATTATACAATGTTTATTATAAAATTAGTTAATTGTATGTGAAGCAAAGTTTTGTATTATCACAGTGTCACACCTGTGATATATGAAGAAGTGTGAAAGAGCAGATTTACAAGTCTCATGGGTACTAGACACTAGGAAGTGACCATAAATTGTTAAAAATAAAAGGTGCAAATTCCGATTAGCACAGAATAATGTGCCATATCAATGATGTGCCATGTGCAGGACAACCACAACAAATACAATAAACCAGGAAGCAAAGCGTGAACAATAAACGGAATTCATGGTGCACCACATTGTACTATGTTTATGTTAATTTTACAATTAATTTAGTTTATAGAACCTTTTTTACTTATTGCTACAGACTAAAAATGGTGCTCTGTAACCTGCTGTGACTGAGATTTTTATACCTCCGTGTATTGATTTTTTTTTAGTACCCTACTAATGAGGACATTAAGAGAAGAATAAGGTGATACAAGAGGATGTAGTAAGCTTCATTGAAGAGATAAACTGATGCAGTATAGGCAGCCAACTCTAATACACAATGGGCAATAATTCTACTGTCAATAACACAATCTACAAGAATAAGGTGATACAAGAGGATGTACTAAGCTTCATTGAAGAGAAAGACTGATGCAGTATGGGCAGCCAACTCTAATACACAATGGGCAATAATTCTACTGTCAATAACACAATCTACAAGTGATAAAGTGTGAAGTTCTACAAGGCGATGGCCGTCTTAAAATTCGAATTAATACCCTTACATTATTGTAGTAAGGGTCGTTATATGGATGCATGGGATGAATTTGAAGTCTATAGTGGACATAATAACCCAGTTACTCATGATGGCATACTTAACAATAAATTAAATTTCAAATCAAACCCGTTGTATGACACCGCGCTGCAATTGATTATGAGATAACACACGGCGTGACACGCGTTTGCTCAGAGTCCAGTGGGCCACACGCAGTGCACTGTGTCGGACGCTTGTATAGGTTTTAGAATTGTACATATGTGTGTTTTTGTGAATTTTAATATTTGATGATCTCCTTGTGAGGGATAACTATCTGATGAAGGGTCATATGACTCGAAACGCGTCATAAATATACAATTTGAAGTCACTGGACGGTTTCAATAAGGTAAATCATTACTATATGAAGTGACTTGGACCATATAAAATGTTTAAACACAGTAGGCCTACAACAAACTGTATACTACTTAGCAATACCCACAGATTCAACTGGATACAACTTTGACTACAAACCTTCAATATAAGTCAAACAATAATTTTTACCACAAAAACGTATTTGAAAAATGTACGTAATATGCTGATCAGGTTACTGACATTTGGTTCGCTCATGTTTTATTTGGTCACTCAGTCAGGAACACTGCCTACAACTCAGTGTGTAACTTTTTATGCATCTCCTGACAGTCCATGACTTGATTCATATCACTGGACATCTTCACTCATTATAACAAATATAACTAGTATATATGAATAACATAGAAATTTTTTTTTACCTTTTAGCATTAATTGGAGAGCAAATTAAGTATATTATAATGTTAAATATTTGTGAACCCCACGTTCTTGGGAGCCAAATATTTTATAATATTATTTGTATCTGTTGATGCCCCCTGTTGAGTAGCACAAATATTTATAACGTTACAAATTTTCAATGGGTGTAATCATAATAACAACACCATAACATTGTTTAAAATAATTAAAACATTTATTTATTAAAATTTCAAAATAAACTTCGAATTAAAACTTCATTATTATTGCATGTGTATGTGTATTCACGGTACCCATACTTATTGATTACATACATGTAATATCGCATCTTCCATACACACATAAAATACTCTTATAATTATAAATACATTTGATTATTAATAATATGGCTCACGACTTGCTCAGTATATTATGAGTAATTTATTATATTCTGAAATCTTTCTTTAAAAAAAAAATAAATCTTATTGTTATTGCATATGCATTTGTCATTCATATTAATAAAATTACTTTAGTAGCTTTCTATTCTTGCTAAATTACATTTAAATATTTTCAATAAATTATTAATCCAAGAATTATGCTTTCATAATTCAACAATTTAAATTTAAATATTTCCCATAAATTATCAAATCAAAAATTATGCTTTCATAATTACTATACAATTTAAATTTAAATATTTTCAATAAATTATTAATTCAAAAATTATGCTATAATTATTATATAAGACAATTATATTTACAAGTTATAAATTACACTTTTAGAAATTATTGTCTTTGTTTTGACAATGTTTATCTGTCTTTGATTAAGTCTTTTGTTATGAGGAATACATGGCTTTCTTTCACCTTAATTGTAGCGGTTCCTCAGCGTACCCTCTCCTGGTCCTGAGTCCTTGATGTTGTGAATCCTGCGTAGTCGTGAAGTCCTGGATCATTTCCTCGTCCTCCGGGTCCTCTCGGAAGTCCGATGACTCGTGCTCTACGTCTGGAATTTATGCCATGTAGTGTGCTGCTCCCTCGTCCTCCGTAATGGTCTCTGGCTGCAACAGTGGTGTCCTGAAAGTGATGATGTTGTCAAGCATCGCCTCCGGCTCCCGTTGTAGTCGAATGAGAAAGAGTTGAAGTCTTTGGGCAGAGCCTTCGGCTGCCACTGTGGTCTGACAACAAAGAGAACAAGGCTGATGCCCCTCGCGTATTTATAGTCTAGGGCGCAAAATTCATGTTTCGACAATTCTCTGCAGAAATAGGTTTGTCATGGCGTCCTTTTACAAACACGATTTTTCATACACTTTTTTCACTTGTCTTCACAACATGCGAAGTCTTTTGCAAATTACCTGATATTCATCTGGTCGGTAATTTTTATGTGTACAATTGTGTATAAACCGTTTCTCGTTATCTTAATTAATATGGGGTTTATTTATGTTTATTTTCATTGTATTCGCACTTTTTATTATTTTCGCACCATCTTTCATAGTGTTACGACCAGTGGCGCCAGGTTATGAAAATCAGTGGGTGTGCTCCAACTCACAGTTCACAATCGGGGGGGGGGGTGAATTTTGAAAAATTGACCCTCCTGAAATGCAGTTTTAGGTCTTTTTGAATGAACAACACTTGATGGTAAACATAAACTATCGTTTTATTAGGTGCTTTTTCCCCCAATAATTAATGAGTACAAAAGCTAATCCACATAAAAGGTATAGGCTACAGTTGTTTTCTTTTTTAAATCTTAGAAATAGTGAAAATAATGATAAAAAAAGTAATAAATATTACATTTTACATATATGTGAATTAAAAGGAGGGAAACTAAACAAATAAAAATTGTGTAGCCTCTATTTGGTCTTAAGTTAAAAAACATAATAGTCTTTATGAGAATGTTATTCTTCTCTCTCGGAATGATGCCAAATTGAGTAAAAAGGAAAAAAGTAGTTCATTTAAATTAATAAATGATAGACTCAAATTTGCCGCTTATTGTTAGTTTAAAAATAAAAGAGAAACTGAAAGTCTTTAGTTCAAAAATTAAAGTCTTTGCGGAACTTATAATTCTCACAACTCACTCATAAAGAAAGTGTTCCTATGAACAGTCGATCGTTTGATGAAAATGTTCCCCACTGTTTCGAGGTTCAATTTATTTTTCGCTTCTTGCTTATGGACATGCATGATTGCATTGTCGTTCAATTTTCCTTGCGTCGTGGTGTTGCGCAGGTAAGTTTTTAATCTTCTCAGGGGGGAGAAAGAACGTTCTGCTGTACATGTAGAAACGGGTATAGTTAAAGCGATCTTTATCAACTTAACCACCTCTGGAATCAATTCATCGACGTGTTTGTTTTAGGAAAAGAAGCTCACTAAGTCTTCTGTACTTTCAACGACAAAAATTTTTAGATTCACACACATCTAACATCATATTTCTGTGCAAAATTAATCTTTCAGGGTCAAAGTTATCCTTATTAAATTCTACTACAGAACTGCAATCTTTAGTTTTGGAAAGAAGAAATGTTTTTGAAGTGAGTCATAGCAGCTTTAGAAAATCGATCATCGAAACAGTTGATCACAATATCGAAAACCTCTAAATAAATTTTCCGGTAATAATCACGAGGGCTGGCAAAAGCAAAGGGTTGAGCGCCGTCATCAAGTCTTCGACGAATTTTTCAAACTTTTGGAAGTTTCGGCTCTTCGACATCAAATTTTTTGGTCAATCCCAAAAAAGAGCTTCAAACTGCATCGAAATGTTCATCAGTTCGAGATAACAGTTGTTTTGTTGGTTCATCCTCTTCATCTTCCTCATTTAAATGACATTCTGTATTTAAACCTTGCTGAGGAAGGTGTACACCACACCGAAACGACGAGGACATTAAGAAACGTAAGTGTTCAAAAGTGAAAGTTCAGTTTACACTAATAAAGTTCGGGATAACTTCAAAACCTCTCGGACACTATGAATATTGTCCATTGTCCATGGCTTTTTGCAGCTGTAAGAAGGAATTTTGCAGAAAGGCATTCAAAATTTCAACTGGCTCTAAAATTTGCGTAAAAAGTGTAGTGACAAATATAAAGTCAAAAGAGCGCAGACATTTTAAGAAACCTTTAGCTTTACCACTGGCATCAGATTTTTTGACCTCGATTTCCTCAAAGAACAATATTAACTCTTCGTAATTCAGCAAAAGCGTTTTCAACGAACTTATTCTGCAACACCACCTGGTAGGGCAAAAAGGCCGAAGACCTACAGGGTAAATGGAACTACCATCTTGGGCAGCTTGCAAAGACTCAAATATTGCTAGTCGGTTGGGGGACCCGCCCACAAAAAAGGATCATTTCTTTGACATTTGCAAGATAGTCTCTCACCACGGTCTCATTTTGCATTGCCTCTTGGGTCACAAGGTTCAAAGAATGTGCCAAACAATGAACATGCATAACTAGCGGCTCAGTTTCTCTGACTTTTGCTTGCAACCCTGAAAAAGCGCCTGTCATATTTGCCGCTCCATCAGTAGCATTACCTCTGCATGACTTGATATCCAGATAAAAATGAGTGAGAACATCCATTAAAATTTTCATCAAGACTTCAGCTGTAGTAGATTCAGTTTTATAGAAACCAAAAAATAATTCATTAATTTGAAAATCCTTACCACTGACAAATCGAAAAGAAATTGAAACCTGCTCGTGCTGACATGCATCGCTAGTTTCATCCGTAATTATCGAATAGTTTTGGGAGTCTTTTAGAAACTTTATCAAATTTTGTAAGACTTCGTTAGCCATAATAGAACCTAGTTCATTTGTTATGTCATGTGAAAGCCATCTGTACTTTGTACGTTGAAGCCAACAGGACAAATCAGAGATATCTTCAGCAACTAACTCAAACAAAGCATGATAATTAGAATTTTCATTTGTGTGACCACGGGTTGCTAACCCCTGAACCATGAGGTAACACAGTGGAGATAACATTCTTAAGAGAGCTACTCTTGCAAATTTCATATCCTTACCTTTAGACATCAAAGACTGTATGTTCACACCTTTATCCACTGCACTTTTCCTAGTACAGCAGGACATATGAAAATCCGATTTTTCATGAGAAGTGAATCTTTGTAAGGCTTTGTTCCAAGAAGAAAACCCGACTTCCACGAATGCTTTTATCACGTCTTCGTCTTTTAGTTTTTTCGCACACACAACAAAACACTTTATCACACTTCTCGTCGTATAAGATCCACTTATATTTGTCTTTCCACTGTTTTTCAAAAGAACGCCCACCAACACCAGTTTTCTTTGTTTCTTTAGATGCAGTATCCGAGCCACCTGAAGCACTATCTGCTGATGACGTCGTAGCCGAATCACTCTTTTTCATTGACAAGCGAACAATGAATTTATCCATTATAATAAAACGAGTAGAGCAAACAAAGAATTAAACTAACTTACATTTTTCCGTGTATTTAAACGTATATGTGATATGTCGTTTCTGGAGGGGAGGAGTCGCGAGGCCGTGCTTGCATGGGTCGACGCGTGAGCGCTGTCAAAATTGGCATAATCCTTTTTAACACTTTGAAGAGTATGGAAAATTTGTCAAAGGAGTAAGGCCGTACCGGTACGTCATATGTAATGTTTTGCAACAGCTGTTTTTTTTTTTTTTAATATAGTTGCTCTGCAATCTCATTCAGCTGTTTATGATGACGGACAAGTGTTGTGGGGAGGATGGTCAGAGCCTGGTATGGCTTTGTGGACGGAGCGACCTGCCACAGCTGTCTCATCGCGGGAAACGCAAGTCCCGCGTAAACGGAAGTACCCCGGTAAAGTCTCTGCCCAAACCAAATTTTATATCCCCCCTCTCCGTTCAATGATAAAATCGGGCCCTACTATCATTTAAGAAATATGACGAAAGATTAGAATTTTCCCCTATTTTTTCTTTCTTTCTTTTACTTTTCTTCTCCCTTTTATGTGCACAAAAATTCTGGGGAGTGCTCGAGCACCGGAGCACCTCCGTAGTCGGCGCCCCTGGTTATGACGTCACAGATCAATCTGTGTTTATGGAACGTTCCAGAGAGATCCAGAATGTAAGCGTGTGAAGTACGTCCTTGTAGACGCATTTGCGAGAGCTTCTCGATGCCGCCAACCGTGCGGACTGTGTCAAGGTCACAGTTAATTATGTAGTTCATACGGACGCTAAGACGCAATTAGGAATCTTCTAGATTTTCGGCGACTATAAATACAATTGCTCAGGGACTCTCAAGTCAGTATTAGTGCGATATATTGACAGCGCGGTTCGAGAGTTATAGTAGCGATATTACTGTGTGGTTATTAGTTAAGAGTGGTGTTTTATAATCGGACGGTATAATTGTAATACAATTGTGTTTAATTTTAGTGGACATTTTATTGCGTGTGAACAATTTTCATTTGATTTGTTGTAGAGACTGTGTTGTTAATTACGAACTGTTTAACTGTAAAAATTAAAGGTGTGATTAGTGACGTAATTGGTGTCTTGTACTTATTTTATTTCCACTGTACCTACGACGATCGAGTAGACCTTCGTAACAGTGGTGTCAGAAGTGGGATGAAACGGTTAACAGTGGAAACAGTGGACAATTTGTACAAGACGAGTATGATTCATAATTAATCGGTAAACATGGATCCCAGTCAGATGATGGAAGCTTTACAAACACTGCTGCAGCAGACACAGGAAGGAGCAGAAAAACGACAGGATGAGAAACGCAGGCAGGAGGCAGAAGAAGCAAAAAGACGACAAAAAGAAGAACGAAGACAGGAAAGAGAAGAGGCTGAGGAATGTCAGAAAGCACTAATGCTAGAAACAGAAGAAAGATAAAGAGGAACGTAAGCAGGAAGCAGAGGAACGTAAACGTGAAGCAGGTGACATGAAAGCGTTAATTCATGAACAAAAGCAGATGCAAGAACATACTACCGCAAAACTGGGTCTCCTACGTGGTGACGTAGGTGAATTACGAGGTGAGCTCAATAATCAGATTACCAGAATATCCGACGTAGAAGAATCCATGTCAAATAAAATAGCTGAAGTAGGAAAATCTGTCTTGACTGTGGAAGAAGTTATGTCAACAAAAATATAACTCAATGGCAAATATAAGAGAACAAATTGAAATTGAAGTTGAACAGTGCATGGAGATTCAACCAAAACAAATTTCTGAACATACTGTACCAGTGATAAAGACAGAAAAAGACACAGAAAATAAGTTAATAGAGAAAGTCACTTTGCCTGCAGTAGGGACAGTTCATGTCAAAGCTCCAACCTTTGACGGAAGCAGTCACTGGGCAACATACCTCTGCCAATTTGAAGCTGCTGCATGCGCAAATAATTGGACAGAGAAAGACAAGGCTGTTTCACTCGTTCTCTCATTAAAAGGACCCGCGGCAGAACTACTACAGAAAGTGCCACCTGACAGCCAAAACATCTATGCCAAATTGATAAAAGCTCTGGAATTATGGTATGGTGATAAACATTTGCAAGATGTGTACTGCACCCAGTTGAGAGCAGGGCGACAGCATGCCGGTGAGAGCCTTCAAGAGTTTGAAGCAAGTATCGACAGACTAATTAGACTGGCCTATCCTGAAGCACCAGAAGATTTTCGAACAAGTTTTGCGATGCAGACATTTACTGCCGGTGTCCGAGATGACGAACTACACCAAGTTTTACGAATGGCAAGACACCAGAACAGTGCGTACGCCCTGGTACATGCTTTGCAATTTGAGGTCGCCAAATCAGCGTCTGATTGGACAAGTCATGAAATGCGCGCGCTAAAAGATCGCGATGGCACAGACGATGAAGAAGAAGAACAAGGAACAGAGACTCGACTGTCGGCGCCACAGAATAAAATAAGAAAGGATGGAAGACCGAAGTGTTATAGATGTGGGAAACCTGGACATCTACAACGAGATTGTCGGGTTAGAATTCAGCAGCAGGGAAACGAGCAATAGTCGGTCCAACGGGGCGTGTGCTGACTAACTGGAGGAACGAAGCCCCTAGACAATACGCAATTTCTACACTTCAGAAAAACAGCGGGAGCTTGGTAGTTACCGGATTTGTTCAAGGAAGGCCAACCTCGATACAGTTGACACTGGCGCAACAGTTTCTATTGTGCGCCCCGATGTGGTGAAAGATCTCAAGCCAATCTGGTGCTCTTGCAGCTTGCGAACAGCTACTGGACGGCCTGTAAAGGAGTATGGAAAAGCGGAGATACATCTATGCCTCGGTCGACTTGAGTTTAATCATCAAGTACTTGTTGCAGAGATCGTGGATGAAGCAATTCTTGGTGTGGACGTTATGAACGCATACGGATTTATAGTCGACTTCAAAAACAATGTCTTGAGAATCGAAGGCGAAGAGGTAATGCTATCAACAATGACGACAGCAGAAAAATCGATGGACGTCATAAACCAAGTGGCCCTAACTGTTCTGCCAAACTTCGAAAAGGTCATCATGGTTAGAACCGAGGTAGATACTAGGGGCAACCAGTGCTCTATATTCGAACCCCAGGTAGTCAGCACACCGGGCATACTAATTGCCAGAAGTTTAGTAAAACCTGATGAAACCGGAAATGTACCTATTAGAGTGGCGAATATTTTGGATCAAGCTATCACTTTACAAAGCAATACGCTCCTAGGCAAATTGACTCCTGTGGCCTGGGTAGCCGGAATGACGCAACGAAGATCCAGTGCTTCGGATAATTCCAAATTACCAGAGGAACTGCAAGAGTTATAGAGCAGATTTTCTAACGACCTCTCAAGTGGTGAGGTAAAAGAACTCGGACACTTTTTACATGAATTCAAAGATTGTTTTGCAGTTCGGGGACAGTCAATGGGAAGAACCTCTCTTGTGCAACATCGCATCAATACCGGGGACACAACACCGATACGCCAACCTCCTCGAAGGCCTCCATTATCTAAACAAGGGGAAATGTCTCGGTTAGTACAGGACATTTTGACAGAGGGAGTAATCGAACCTTCGTCAAGTGCTTGGTCTTCTCCTGTAGTGCTGATAGCAAAGAAGGCTGGTGGATTGCGTTTCTGCCTAGACTACCGGAGGTTAAATGACGTTACAAAGAAAGACTGCTATCCATTACCTCGCGTTGATGATACACTCGACACGTTGTCCGGAGCACAGTGGTTTTCCACATTCGACCTGAAGAGTGGATATTGGCAAGTGGGCATTCATCAAGAAGACAAGGAAAAGACCGCTTTCTCGACCCCAAGTGGCTATTCCAATTTAACGTCATGCCATTCGGACTTTGTAATGCACTGGCAACATTTGAAAGATTGATGGACCTGGTACTTCGAGGCCTGACATGGAAAACTTGGCTTGTTTATTTAGACGATGTCATAGTCATTGGGAAGACTTTCAAAGACCATTTGGAAAACCTTAAGGAGGTTCTACCTAGAATTCACGGTGCCCAACTGAAGCTGAGTCCGAAGAAGTGTTCTCTATTCCAGACGGAAGTACAGTATCTGGGCCATCTGGTTTCGGCAGTGGGTGTTAGCATGGATCCTAATAAAGTAGACACCGTAAGACACTGGCCAGTTCTGAAGAGTAAACACGAAGTTCGGAGTTTCCTGGGGTTATGCTCATATTACCGACATTTTGTGAAAGGCTTCGCTACTATTGTTAAACCACTACATGAGCTAACGGAAAATAAACGAAACTTCCAGTGGTCGAGAGAGTGTGACCAACCATTTAGAACGTTGAAGATTGCATTATGTTCGCAGCCAATTCTCGCTTTTCCAGCGTCCGAAGTGAAGTACATCGTAGACACCGGCGCAAGCAATACTGATCTAGGAGCAGTTTTGTCTCAAGTGAAGAACAGTGAAGAACAAGTAATACCGTATGACAGCAAGACGCTTTCTAAACCAAGAGAGAAATTATTGTGTTACAAGGAGAGAGTTGTTGGCAATTGTCAGAGCTTTGGAGCACTTCCATAAATACCTCTATGGGAGAGAGTTTTCACTACGTACCGACCATGCGCACTTGCATGGCTCTTGGATTTAAAAATCCGGAAGGACAGTTGGCAAGGTGGCTCGAACGTCTGCAAGAGTACAACTTCAAGGTACATAGGCGGGGGCGCGTGCATGGTGATGCAGATGGCTTATCACGAACACCATGCCCGGAAGACTGCCGACATTGCCACAGAAAGGAAGAACAAAACTCAAGCGAACTTGTTCAAGCCATCACTGTAGATTTCCTGGCTGACGGCTGGACAACACAAGACTGTTGACAAGAACAGATGACTGATGAAGACATTGGACCGATCTTGACAGCAAAAGAGGAAGGTCGCCGCCCAGATTAACAAGATATCTCCCATGGTTCCGAAGTGCTGAAGGGCTACTGGGCACAGTGGGAATCTCTCACCTTAGAAAACGGATTGCTGAAAAGGGCTTGGGAAAGTGCAGATGGACGAGACGTGGTCATGCAGTTGATAGTTCCTCGAAGTAAAGTGCAGTCTGTTTTGAAGGAGATGCATGATGGAACATGTGGAGGCCATCTTGGCGTTAACAAAACCCTTGATAAAATACGGAAGCGATTCTATTGGCTTCATCTTTGCCACGACGTAGAGGAAGGGTTCGGACGTGTGAAATATGTGCTGCAAGCAAGGGCCCACAAACCAGAAGCAGTGGAAAAAATGAGACAGTATAACGTTGGACTACCTTTCGAGAGAATTGCCATAGACATTGCTGGACCATTCCCAGTTACTGACAATGGAAACCGGTATATCATGGTTGTAGGTGACTACTTTACGAAGTGGGTGGAAGCTTACGCAATTCCAAATCAGGAGGTTACCACTGTGGCAAAGCAGTTAGTTCACAACTTCTGTTGCCGTTATGGAACCCCTATGGAAATCCATACGGATCAAGGGAGAAATTTCGAATCAGGAGTGTTTGAAGAATTATGCCGTCTACTTGGAATTCGAAAGACCAGGACAACGCCTCTGCATCCTCAGTTGGACGGGATGGTTGAGAGATTCAATAGGACACTTGAGCAGCATCTTTCGAAGGTTGTTGACGAGAACCAAACAGACTGGAACCAACGTATACCACTATTCCTCATGGCGTATAGATCATCAGTACACAACACAACTGGGATGACTCCAGCAAAATTGGTGTTTGGGCGGGAGATTCGTCTTAAGTCCTGGGGACTTAATGTTCGGATCACCTGAGACTCAGTCCCAAGAGCCGCAGAACTATTCCTCTCAACTAGAAAACCAACTGCGAGAAATGAATCGCTTGGTAAGAGGACGGCTGAAGATTGCCAGTGATAAAATGAAAACTCGGTATGACATTCGCAGCAATAGTGTGGGTTTCCAAGAAGGAGATCAGGTCTGGTTGTTCAATCCAAAGCGCCGTCGTGGTCGCTCACCTAAGCTTCAGTCTAACTGGGAAGGATCCTACACTATGAAAAAAAGAGTTAACGATGTTGTTTATCGGATTCAACAAGAAAGATGGCGAAAGTTCAAGGTCGTCCACCTAGATCGCCTGGCTAAGTACTACTTCATACACGGTTTGCCAGTTCGGGATGAACAGGCTTAAGGTGGGGAATGTGTTACGACATCACAGAACGATCTACGTGTTTATCGAATGTTCGAGAGTGGCCCGGAATGTAACGTGTGTGGCGTACGTGCTTGTTGACGCATCTTCTAGACGGTGCAAGACTTCGCTTGGGCTCACGGACTGTGTCAAGGCCGCAAGTAATTACGTCATAACTATACTGGCGCTATCGAATAATCTAGTAATTTGGGGCGGTATATATACCAGTACTCAACGACGTTCAGTCATTATTAGTGCGATACATTTACAGAGCGGTTCGAGTTATTACTGTGTACGTTCAAGTAAATATTAGTGAAGTGTTGAGTTTTATAATCGGACAGTATAATTGTAATACAATTGTGTTTAATTTTAGTGGACATTTGATTGCGTGTGAACAATTTTTATTGGATTTGTTGTACAGAATGTGTTGTTAATTACGAACTGTTAACTGTGGAAATTAAAGCTGGTAATTAGTGACTTAATTGGTGTCTTGTACTTATTTTGTTTCCAGTGTACCTACGACGTGACGATCGAGTGAGTAGACCGTCGTAACAATATAATAATGGGGTGTTTTCCACAAGAAGCCTAACCTTTGTTTTGTAGTGAAATGTTTAAATTATATTCCTCACTTAAAGTATGTGTTGGATGCCATATAAACTTTTATGGTTATTTTTGTAATGGTCACATGAGCACAAATGACGTTGAATGTTCTGGACGGCCTGTTGAGGTTACAACTGGAGAAAATATTGAAAAAATCCATGATATGGTGATAGAGGACAGAAGACTGAAAGTGAGTGAAATTGCTACGACAACAAGCATCTCAAATGAACAGGTGCATCATATTTTATACAAACATTTACATATACAAAAACTACCCGCAAGATTGGTGCCGTGTTTGCTCACAATCAAACAAAAGCATGATCAAATAAGCATTTCTAATCATGGTTTGGAGGTGTTTTGAAGACTTCGATAAATCATACTATAAGGATAGGATCTAAACACTTGAGCATTGTTGGACTAACTGTATAAGTCTTGAAGGGAGATTAGATTGTGAAATAAAACAGATTTTTCCCAAAAATTGTGTCTTCTTTATTCTTGCACTGACTTGTAAAACACTCCTTGTAAATTGGATCAGCGGAATTTGGCGTCATGTTGTTACATGTAACACCACCAAAGCTGCATGAGAAAAAGACATGCACTTCCTTGCCTATTTTTTTGTCTTTTATGTATCTGTGAGCAGGGCCATTCCTAGCGGGTATGCAGCGAATGCCCCGCACGCAGGCGGCAAATTCGGTCGGTATCCTGTAAAGTGGAAGTTATGGAATCCAATTAATGAATATTATTACATTCTATTCCTGCCTTATTGTCGGAAAACCGTCACAAGTCACAGGCTACCACTCTTCTTTGAGTCGGCCGCTTCAAAGCAGTAAGGCGCTATGATATCGCCGGCTTATTATGTCGGCTTTTTTAATACTTATTTTGACTTAGGTTTTCGGCATATTACAGAGGCGGCGGCGGCTCATTTTATTTGGTTTTATGTTACATTTGCTGCATTTTGTAGAAGTAACAAGAAAACAAACAATAAACTTTCCTTTTACTGGTTTTACAACCGGTGCAGGTAGGTAGCGACTTCTAGTACCCACAACCCGACATTTTATTTTTAGTATCTCTTTGGTTGCCGTAGTGAACTAAGTGAGTAATCTTGTACTTGTATTCGCGGGAAGTTGTTCTTGTTTTCAAAATTGAATTGAAAACTAATTACATTAATTTTAGTCTTAGAGAACCAGTCAGTTTTGATGTTCCATTAGTTTATAAGTGCTTAGACTGTTTACGCGATAATTCTACTTGTAATATAAACTGTAAGGAGATTAAAGGTATTTATTGTAATATTTTTTAATCTTAGTATTTGTTTGCTTTATTAGAGATACACAGTAATTATGTTTTTATTTGTTAATAGTTAGGTCTTACTCTGACCGCTAACATTTTTTCTTAGTTTAAGTGCGTGAGGGTGTCCTCTATACAGGCTTGCCTTAGAGGCCCTAAATTTTTTTCTCTTGTATAGTAATGAGCAGTATTGGTTAGTTAGTTAGTCAGATTTGTACATTTATTGTAATACTGGTCAGACCTGGTAAGTTGTATCTTTGTAATTTTTGTACTTTGCTGTACTTTAGAAGAAAATAAACATTTTTTGATTCTGATTCTGACTTGGGTGTTGTCATGCTGAGAGAGTCATGTTTTTTTTTCTATTTAGAAATGAGTGACGGCACTAGAAAAAAATTATCAGGAGCCCAATATAAAAAACGCCGACTGGAAAAGGACGCAGAAAAGGAAAACTAAGTGGAGCTTTAACAAAATTTTTAAAACATAATTGTTCTACTCCGAATCCATCCCCATCAAATGTCGAGCTTGTTGCAGAGCCATTGGTTATTGATGATCAGCAGCCATCCACTTCTGGTGCGCATATTTCACTTAATTCAGAAGTAAGCAACTCGGTAAGCAATGATGGAGAAGGTACTGCGCCTACTATCGAGACTGATTTTGCCAATCCCGCTATATGGCCTAATCTATTAAGTCACCGTTTAATTGAATTAATTGTGACAAAAGGCGCTGTCCAGATTACAGAAAACTTTCCTGTTGATGAAACTGGTAGAAAATTTTCAGCCACGCAATATATGTGGAAGTTACCAAACGGCGAAAACGTTAATAGGGACTGGTTAGTATATTCTAAAAAAATAAATGCCGTATTCTGCATTGTTTGCAAAGTATTTAGTTCGCAGTCTCATAAATTAATTTCTGGTTACTCTAATTGGAGACACCTATCTGTTAATATTACCCGTCATGAAAATAGTATAGAGCATATGAAAAGCGCTCAAAAATGGTACAAATTGAAATTACGCTTGGTTAAAGAATGCACCACTGATAAAGAGCAACAGAAACATTTCGAAATTGAAAAAAAAAAAACGATGGCGTGCAATTATTAAAAGAATAATTTGTATAGTGCAGTATTTAGCTGGTCAAAATTTAGCGTTTAGAGGAGCCAGCCAGAAACTTTACGAATCCAATAATGGCAATTTTTTGAAATTAGTTGAAATGTTGGCTAAATTCGATCCAATTATAATGGAGCATGTAAATAATATTCAAAAGTCTAAAGAATTAAATCAAAATATGCCTCATTATTTGGGAAATCATTTTCAAAATGAATTAATTAGTTTATTGTCAAAAAATATTTAACGAGAAATTTTAACCTGTCTAAAAACAGCAAAATATTACTCAATAATTTTAGATGAAACTCCCGATGCTAGCCATGTTGAGCAGCTGACTTTTATAATACGATTCGTTCATTGTTCCTCAAATGCAGTCGAAATTAGAGAACATTTTTTAAGTTTATTTTCAAGTTTTGAATACTACAGGGGAAGGACTTTTTAAATTTTTAAAAGAAGAAATATTGCCAAAATTCGAAATAGATTTTCATGATATGAGAGGTCAGGGGTATGACAACGGTGCAAATATGTCTGGCAGGCATGTAGGGCTTCAAGCTCAAATTCAGAATGTTAACGCCAGAGCAATGTTTGTCCCTTGTTCAGCTCACACATTAAATTTAACTGTTAATGATGCGGCTAAAATTTCATATGAGACTGTTGGTTTTTTTTCAGTTATTCAAGAGTTGTTCAATTTCTTTTCTGCTTCGCCTTACAGGTGGGACATTTTAAAACAGAATCTGCCAAATTTAACTTTAAAATCAGTAAGCGAAACAAGATGGGAAAGCAAAATCAAAGCCATTCGCCCTCTAAGATTTCAGTTATTGGAAATTTGTAAAAGTTTACATTATTTGACCGAAGATACTTCGAGAGATATGAATACTAAACATGCTGCACAGTCATTATTAGATAAAATCAAAACTTTTAAATTCATCTGTTCAATTTCAATTTGGTATGATATCTTAACAACGATTAATATAGTTAGTAAAATGCTCCAAAATCAAAATTTAATTTTAAATGAACGTCTTAAAGAAATAGAAAATCTTATTATTTATTTTACTAACAAACGGTCGGATAAAGATTTCCAATTTTTTATAAATGAAGCAGAAAAGAACGATGTAGAGCAAGTATTTCCTTTAATTAGACAAACGAAAACGAAGCGTCACTTTTCATATGAAGGTACAGATGAATCTGTTTTAGATCCAAAACAAAAATTTAAAATCAAGTTTTATTTTCAAATTTTAGACACAACAATTCAGTCCTTACTAAGACGTTTTGAGGGAATTGCGAAATGTAATGATTTATTTGGATTTTTATGCAATTTCCAAAATCTAGATTCTGAAGTAATTAAATGATCATGTATGGATTTAGATATTGCTTTGCAAATTCAAAATCAAGGTAATACATGTAAAGATATTGACGGATTTGATTTACATAATGAAATAATGTCATACAAAATTCTAAAGCCAAACTCTACTACAAATGCAGACTCACCCATAAGCATTTTAAATTATATAACAAAAAATAATTTACAGTCTTTGTTTCCAAATTTATTTATAGCCCTAAGGATATTTTTGGGTTTACCCATTTCGGTGGCTTCAGGCGAAAGAAGTTTTTCGAAACTAAAACTTATAAAAAATTATTTAAGAACGTCTATGTGCCAAGAACAGCTATCAGATTTGGCAATTATTTCAATTGAAAATAATATTTGTGAAGCCGTTGATCACAATGAAATGATCAACGAGTTTGCGTCTGTAAAAGCCAGACATGTTATATTATAATTTTTATGTTGTTGCTTTTTCTATTTTGTTTGGTACAAAGTTATTTAAATATAACATTTAATATTTTTTTTAAATCTAGTTTTTTTATTGTTTATTTTGTTGTATTACAAATACCTCTTGTTTATTTTGTGTAACTTTATTTTGTGTAAATAAATTATTGTACACATAATATGTTTTATGTATTTTAAAATTATATGGGGGCGCACAAAGAAACCTGCACGCAGGTGCTCAACCCCCCAGGAACGGCCCTGTCTGAGATATAAGAAACTGTAAAAAAAGGAACTGTAATACCATACAGTAACATATACAGATAACTGAGTAGTGTTTAGATAGTGACATATAACTAAACACAGAAAAGTATTTAGCATGGATGTTAGAATAGTTCCCTTAATTTTAATTTTTTGACTAAATGTTGGGTACACCTATGAAATCTAATATAAATTAAATATTGCATTGTAACATTCATATTTGATGGCGGTGGCGACTGTTGTAATGGTTGCAGCATTGCACAACCACCAATCTAGAATAATTAAACTCTAAAATAATGTGTTAAAACATTAAGCAGTTAACACTGTTCTGAATTTCAACAGAATACATATTAGTTACTATGTGGCAAAGTTCACATACAATTTGTAATCTAATAAAACCGAAATATTGCATAGCAACATTCATACTCAGCCGTGTGCAGTAATTTGTCACATCACACTTGCCAGGCAACAACAGTAATTAGACAGCTACCTAACAATAGCCTACTGTTACACTAAATATCTGACTTAGTGTAACGTCACTCTTTATGGCTACATCTGACACTCACTCAGCACCCAGCACAACATGTTCTTATGTCTCTACACAATTGGTAGTATGAAATGAATACAACTAAATACAGCATTAAGACTACTTGGGGGGGGGGGGGATTTTGAGGCACCTAATTTATTTTGTAGTTAATATTGATTTCTTGCACACAAAGATTGACTTGCATCGCATCATGCCCTGCCGATGTTTCTGCCAACGTGTCCTATAGCACGCATCAGTCTCATTGAGCAGCAACACATGGGACTGTCTCAACAACACATGGCCAGCAATATAAGAGACCAGTAGCATATATCAGCCCCCCCCCCCCGACCATCGCAAGTATTTTCTATATCCAATAATTCTAACAATCCTTTTTTCCTAAAGGGACCTGCTTACCCCCATCAATTTTTTTTCAATCACTGGGCTATACAGAATAAGATGACTTAAACATTCTATTCTATATTTTATGACAGTTTTTTCCATTAGATCAAGTCTTATCAGATGGAATAATATATGAAATTTAACATTACAGGGGGTTCAAATGAAATAGACAAAATTCACATTAATATTTTCTAACATAATCCCACACACATATTTGTTACGGCAAATATATTAAAAGAAAGGGAATAGCCTCAATAACTTATAAAAACTGTACAAGGCCTCTACAATAGACCAAGAATAGGTGTCAAAAATAATTGTAGGATATCTCAACAAATATCTGTCAATTAAAAATAAAATATGGACCTATAACCTTGTTCACACACATACACAGTATTTCAAAAAATTATAATCAGAATTATATAATTAAAAACCACAAGCAAAGCACAACTCGGAGTAGGCAGCTTACTATGCTGAACTCCCACTGTTCAAGAGACTCACTTTTTGTTTTTAATTGTTTACTCTTCTCTCTGAACAATTTGGTTTTCAAAAGTTATCTTTAACACTTGTTCCAAAACATCATTTTTAATTGAACATCTTGGTTTTTGAGAGGCCATGTTATAAGAAATGAAGGTCTTAACACAATGGGAGTCCAGTATAGTAATCGCAGCCCCACCTCACTTTGCTTTGTGGAGCTGTCTATTATTTGTGAACTGTCCAATAAATGCAAGTTTTATTTTTCGTATTCATCTAAAAATCATATAATGTCGTCTTACTTTCCTTTATTAATTGTTCACGGTTTGTAAAGTAAAAGAAAATGTGTTACCAAATTTAATTATTACACTATTACGTTCTACATGAAAAGAATATTTTCCTACACTTTTAACGTAAGCTGAGGTTTTAGGTTATGTTCAGAATAGCAGTACATGCTAGGTTAAATTTTTGTTACAAAAGGTCGTAGAAATAATAATGTGGCGTACTTTCTCAAACTGCATAAGTAAATTCGGTATTTGTGGGTTTTCCTTAACTTTTCTAATATTGTGATAAACTTTATAGACTCGACACTGCTATTGTACATATAGGCCTGCAGTCCAGTTAATAAAATTAGGTACTTTACATACTGCAAGAAAGGACTTTTACTAGTACAATTCGTTTTTTAAGAACGAAGTTAAGGGTCTCGTGTAAACATCTGAAAACATAATATTACTACAAACAAGTATCGTCAAAATAAAAATCTACCATTCTTACGATGCCATGAGAACAGTAGCATTTAACGTTGAAAATCAATTATACTTACATATTAAACTGGACGCAAGATGAAACTGAATAAAACACAAACGCTAATAAAATGAGTATTTTCCAAATAAATAAAGACACTCAGACTTGCAGCTTAACAGATCACAACTGAAGTAAAAATACAAACCAACTTTACAGCAAACACGTGCATGTAGGGTTCGAACTAGAGATGGGGTAATTCGATTACTTTAGTGAACTCGATCAGTACATCTCAATCAGTGAAATGATTCGATCCTTAAGATTCGATCAATTCGATCACTATTTAGCGAGTTCACTTTACTTCAGTTATTTGTACTCTTTACATCAATAAAGTACCTACATAAATTCGATCATATTAGATTCGCTAACAGGACTGTATTATTTCAGTTACAGTATTATATAAATTTCTAATAGTTGAATGATTATACACACCCCCCAAAATATATTTTGATATTGAAAACAAACAGCGAGATTCATCTGTTCCGTTTTTTTTTTTAATTTAATAAATACAGATGAATAAAAAGATCCACAATTACGAAAAACTGTTTATTTTATTTAAACAATACGTATCTCTTTTCATTTTGCCATGCGACTGTTCGACTCGAAATTGAATGAAATTACGGAAATGCCAGACCCATCTAGCAGAGACTCCTTGCGTTATCTCGATCACTGATCGAATCAGTAAGTGACCGAGATGGGAACGAGACAAACATGGCGACTGATCGAATCACTGGCCAAGGTTGAATGACAACCAGAGGCATCTAGCGGAATCTGCTTGCGTTATCTCGATCACTGATCGAATCAGTAAGTGACCGAGATGGGAACGAGACCAGTGTTGCCAGTCCGTGGGATTTGTCCCATATGGTGGGACATTTTGACAAATATTTTTAGGAAAGGGATAAAGGGATTTTTTTTCAAAAAGTGAGATGGATATGGGACATTTAACTGATTGCGTTAAAGAAGATAGACGTCTTGCAATAGAAGGCTCATGCTATACGTTTATTATATTAAAATAATATTAGTGTCTTGTGAAGGGGAGGATAACTTCACAGTAATCAATTGTTTATACAGATTTTATCTGTCACAATAAAATACAAAACTGTTAAGTAACTTATTAATTAATTAAAATAGTCCACTGTTAAAAAAAGTCACCAGTCCACTAGTAAAATATTCAATTTACTCCTCTAACTCCTACTAACGCGATAACACAAAAGAGCGAGCAAAGAAAACGTAGCGCGCAATGTTTCGAACCGCAAATGAGGGTAACTTAGCTAACTGATGACCGAGTTGAGATTGAATGAAAGCCAGAGACATCTACTGGAAACTTCCTGCGGTAACTCGATCACTGATCGAATCAGTAAGTGATTGAAATGACCGAGATCGAATCGTCAACTGATCGAATCACCTACTGACCGAGATCGAGTTGAAAGTTGTAGAGAGGCACCTAGCGGAGATTGTGCGAACTAACTCAGCTAGTTTCCAGTGTCGGTCTTATTGACAGACTCCTCTTTTAAAAGATCGATTCGATCAGTCGATCACCTAAATGATTCGATCAAAAAGATTCGTTCAATCCTGAACGACACATCTCTAGTTCGAACGATAGTATCGACAACGACACTCCGGGCTTCGCACTTGGAGTAAAGTACTCATTTTTTCTTCAGTATCGAGTACTTGCAAAATAATTCACTTTTTTTTTTTAATCTGAAAACCGGAAATCGGGATCTAGCTTACGATGGTACGGCAAAGTCAAACTTTCGTCTCCTCGTTTGTACTTACTTTCCGTGTCCAAATTTCTACTGGATCTGTATTATTCACAAGCAGGTTATGGAGGTTATGTACGACAATGTAACTTAAATAAAATTTACTGTGTTAGTGTACATTAAAAGGGTGTATTTATTGGAATTACAGAAATTAGTTTCCATTTATCGCACATAATTACGGTACAGAGACGATTTTTGGAGGTTGTGTCTACGTTTAACAATGTAACGTAACCTCTTAGATTTTTAAAATTAATTAGACAACAAAAATTTCCTTAGTGTACATTCAAAGGCTGTATTTATTGTATGAAATAAAAGGCTGTATATAACATTAAAGGCTGTATTTATTCGAAGTACCATAATTAAAATCTAGTTCCAATTTAGAACGTATAACCTAGTACAATGGAACGTATAACCAAAACAAGTAGGTCTACATTAAAATCCTTTTTTCAATTTCAAGAGGAATGTCAGTTTTTTATGTTTTTTTCATAAAATAAAAATGAGAAGAGGGAGATGGAGAGAGAGAGTGAGAGAGACCAAAAAAATGTTATGCCTATCTAATTGTTCAAGAACTATGTACCCTACACATAGCAAAAATGGAATTTCTACAAAGTTTACATTAAATGAAAATGATGAAAGTACTGTTAGCTTTTAACAAATATTGACAATTTTGCCCAATACAGAAATGAAGGAAATTGACAGACAAATTGTCTACGAGTTCCCTGGAAGTGATTAAGGTTCATTAGTTAACACGCAAATGATTAAGTATTATTAATGGGTTAGAGTGGAATTTAATGTTACTACAGTCTGAATTAATGCAAATAAATTGGAGAATCGCTTAAACATATTAAAGAAAGCTTGTATATTACACACAAAATTATTACAGTATGGACCTTTGTTAATGAATAGAAACAAATGGGACTCTATACTTTAGTATGTACCAATAAAATTCACCTTTTTTCAAATACCGATATCTATTGTTTTTATTCAAACTCTTAAAAAAAAGGTCATTAACAACATACATTATGAGAAAACGTGATTACAAATCATAACCAGGCATTAGTTACTTGTGAAGAAGATAGATAAACATTTACAAACATGAAATCTTCAATTCTCTCCCTATTTGTTTTATAAAAACTGGAGTTTCTACTGCAGGTTTAAGTCCACTAACTACTTAATTAAATATACATAATTGTTCCTGTATCTTGTTGGGTAACATATTATATTAATACATCTGCTTCCTACTCATATGTGCAAACAATGTTTTTAATGTATGGTCCTAAAATCTTTATCAGTACTTTATATCTTTAAAATTTAGACAAAATCTAATGAGCAATTTGGCCTAATCTGAATTTACATGTCCTGGCTCAGATCAACTTTATTTTGGCAAATACAAAGATGAAGACGGGTTGCAATTTCTTCAGGGCTCACACCTGCTGCCAGGCTTAGTTCTATAACATGATAAGGAAGAAAGAAATCAGCCCGAACCTGCAACCACTGTGGGAAGGCTTTTACACCATTACCAAAAAGATTAATGATATCATCTAAAAATAACTCATTAGGCTATTTAGCTTTATTTATATATTTAATGCATCTTATTTAGTACACTAACAGCACTCCTCTGTCTTACAGTAACACAACACGTTACACTAACTCAAAAGAATTTCTTGTTTTCAGTTTAAGAAAGTTGAAATTGTGTATTTCTTTTCGTTTACATTCACTTTTTGTGAAACGTGCTTTACATTAATATACGTACGCTTACTATATTGAAATCCAGTGTTCACTATCCAATAAATACAAATTCTGTGGAATTGTGAAATTAGCAACACTATGTACTATTGTGTGATTATCAATCTATATTATCAGTTGAATGTCTGAATTCCTTTGATTCATTAATAAATTTTACTAATTTTTTTCTTTATGTCTATTGAATGATTTCTTATTAGTTTTTAATCTTTGTGTTTTCATTATTCATTTGTAAATTCTTGGATTTTGTTGTCCATGACGTATCCATTACTAATTATCATTAAAACACGCACACACACAATTCCTTTTTTCTTTATTACATTTGAATTCAGTATTAGAACAAATGTTTTCAGAGTTTATATTATTTTATACAGGTACAAGTTTTTTTTTTAATTTTATGCAATATGGACACTACAGAGGAGTGCCAGTATTTTTATATATATCAATAAATAAAAATGAGAGGCGGGAAGGGGGGAGAGAGAGAGAGAAAGAGAGAGAGAGAGAGAGAGTAGAGACCAAAAATGGCGCGTACAGAAACTTTATCAGAACTTTTCCTGATAGTAAAAAAATAATGAATGGCAAAGAACATTAACAAAATTAATGGAAATTATAGTTATAATTTCTTGTCTAATGAATAGGTACTAGTAATTGCATCATATACTTCAAATCATAAATTGTAAACCTATTAAAAACATATTTGGTATACTCAGCTTGAAACAAACATTCTGACCAAAAAAATGGTTTAAATTTAGCCATGCTGCATTATTAGTACTGTTGAAACAGAAGTTTAATTATAATTGTTTTTAGAACAGACTTCTGGAATAATGTGTGCAAAATGATTAAAGCATACCTCCTTACAGTGTGCCTTAATAAATTGTTGATTATTCTAACTGATACATGGTCATGCCATTATCATAATTATGACAGTTCTCAGAGCTTCAATAATAGTCATCTTTGCTGTTAACGTGGACACATCTTACAAATGTTCATTTCTTACAAGTTCTTCTCTTTACAGGACTAATAGTTTTGTAAAAAACTCAATTGTTGTTATTACATTTTCAATTGTTACCCTTAACATTTCAACCTTATCATAAAATAACTGTTGAGAAACTGAGAGCTCTTTGTTAAAAAGACTTTTCATTAGTAAATTTTCTAATAAGTAGGCATACATTTGTACTCATAATATGAGGTTAAGAATTAAGAAAAGGTGAAACCAACTCGTTACACTGAAAAACTTCTAGGTATACTACTACTGATTGACAAAGATAAGATAACTCATGGTGAACTTTTTCTTCAAACCTTTTAACACCATGGATTCTGCGTTTATCCACAGTTACTTTGCCCTTTTTTACATTTTATCAACTTGTGTTCCCAGAGTCACAGTATTCTGAATTGTTCTTAAAATTTCCATTTAGGATTAGACCCATCTATAATTATCTGTAGAACTTTATTAATATGCAGATTTATTCCTAGTAGAGTTATCTTCGAATCCCTTAAAAAACCTTAAAGATTACTTTAGAATAGGAAGACAAAAAAGCAGTGGCGAAGTTACATGGAGGCACTGCCTACCCTAAAAAATTCTGTAGAATAAAAATTATAAATACGTATGAACTACGTAACGTAAAGATTATATATTGTTACTGTGACTGTCGAATTTATTAAGCCGAAACGTGCTTTACTGAGCAACCGCTAGATGGTAACAGGTGAGATTCGGCATAGCTCGTTTAAAGGAATGAGGCAACGTGAACTTGCCTCAGCGTTTTTTGTATACATCGTATGTAAGCAATGTGCTGGCGTGAAAGGGAAGTGCGGGGGAGGGGGGATTGTCCCGCGCTGTACACATAGAGCGTTGAGGCATGTCTCACTTCTGTGGTCCAAACAGTTAAGTTAAAGCATATAAGTGTGTTTATTTATGCGGTTATTAAAAGTGTGCCTGTTATTCTGCTGAACTAACAGATGATCAAGATTGTTATTTGAATTATTTGTAACATTAAATATATATGTAGAAACTAATCAAGTTTAAAAATTTCAAGTTCAATCAGTTGTATTATTGTGTATGACTTATACAAGGATTGTTCAATAAAAACACGTTTAGAGCTGTAAAGCATTTTTTATTCAATGATTTTAAAAGAAGTCTCCATTAACATTAAGACATGAGTCCCACTGTTGCACTAATCTGTAGATTCCCTGCTAGTAAAATTCTTAAGGCTGTTTGCGAACCATTCGCTAACAGCAAACTCTACCTCAGCGTCCAATTTGAACCACCGTTCTTTTAGTGATTAATTAAAAAAAATTTAAGGTAAGATTTATGCCTACCCATTCATTAACTACTAGCTTCGCCACTGCAAATAAGCACAGAATTCAAGTAGCAAGTTTGCACTACTTTGTAAAACATATTCTAGAAACAAACTGTGACATCCAGTAACTGTTGCTGAGAAACCTTACTAAGGGGCTTATAAAAAAAAATTACAAGCTTGCTCTTTTGAACATCTGATGAAAAGGTTTTGTAAAGTGTACCTAACCTAAAAATGTACAATGCTCTACTTGTCTTTGTATTCCACACTTCTAGCAGTTTTACATGATATATTGCTAACACGAATAAGAAAAGTTTAAATCTGCTGAGGTTTAAACGAGTGATAGTTATTTGCAGACTGACAGGCCCATAAAATAATTCTGAAAGAATTGTTGTTTTTACAACACCATCCTTTATCAAGTGACTACTCAAATATGCCAGTTTTTCATAGCAAACTGAAGTTTGATGATTTGATCCATCATGACCTAGTGATGATCCAAACATTTCAAGGATTCTCCTAGCCTTAAAAAACTGGACTGGCGTCATTGAGTGACATAATTAATATTAAATTTACTTTGGGATACTTCCAAACATAATACAGTTTACAATAAACAAACAAAACTTTATGCCTGTCTAATTTTTCCAGAACTCCATACACATAATTTGATCTGGATAGAACATTTATTAAACAATAATACTATTCGATGCAAATAATTAAAATATCAGTATGGAGAACCATACATGACTTCCATGTTTTAAGATTTATATTTAAAATCATTTTAGAAATGAAATATTTCCACAGAAATTACTTCTATCTTCATCCTACATCACAGAATTGTGGTCACTAACATATACCACCTCACGTTAGCTCACTCGATTTTCACTGATGATGGCAGTCGATGGCACTTCCGATTACATCTGGTTTTGCAGAAAACATTGGACCACGCCCAAACAGTCCGTGAAGGAATATTATCAACAAACTACTTCTTTGTTGCGGATAATGTAGTACACATATAAAAAATTATCCCCTCCCCTTCACCTATCATTTTCATTTATAGAAAATTATCCCCTCCACCTTCAACTTCCTCTACCCCTTTTCATTTATATATTTCATCTACCTTTCTACAGTGGTATAATTATGACCTTCTTTTCAGGTCATAATTTATCAAAATTAAGTACTTTACTCTTGTTAAAACATAAAATGTTGCAGGTAAACTACCCCTTCTCCTTAACCGATCTTCACCAAAATCAACAGACCTTGAGTCCTCTACAATATGCAAAAAATTATTTGAATTTGCGGCAGTTACGTTCGCCATAGAAAAATTCTACACACATATATTGTAATTTTATTTACTATTTTACCTTTTAATTTACTTGTTTACAAACAATCAGCTCTGGTTTGCGTTTACTTTCGGATGCCATGTTTCATTGTTACCAACTTACCGTGGTCCAGAGTTCGTTTGGACGAGCTAGAGAGCAGAATGCTTTTATTTTTTGTAAATAACTTTCTCAATTATTTCACACAATCTTATTTTATTAAATTAAAATCAAATTAATTTCATCTTTTCCACAAAACACTGCCAATTCTTTTAAATCCCATCATAAAATACAAAAAAAACATTCTTTCTCCCTCCCTTACACATTATGTTTAATAATAATAATACGTTGGTTAAAAAACAGATATTTTGACACAAAGTTAAATTTATTTATCGCAAACCAGCGCTTCTTTTTATGACATAATTTTCATCCTCCCCACACACACACACACACACTCACTCCATACCCTTATGAGATCTCAATTTTTAGTTCTTACTTTTTTCAATAAAACCAGAAACATGATATTGCATTTTATTAACCCTTGTTAATTTTGTTTTACCCCCCCCCCCCCACCAACGTTACTTATCTTGAAATTTAGTCCAAAACAGTCCAGCCTCCTTACATATGTTTCGTCACTCCGCACATTTTTCTTACTTTTACTTTTTGTTTATTCACCATTTTATTCGAAATTGTTAGTTCATTTGTAATATATAAAAAAACTGATTTCTTTCACTTATTTACATTTTTGTTGGCTTGGGCGCGCCCAAAATTTTGTCCGCGGACTTGATACGGCCATACAGCACTAAAGTATGAATTCAATTGGGGCAAGCAATTGAGCTTCGACCTGCCGAGGAGGGAAATAAGAGGTCTACACAAAGTACATATCCGTTAAACACCTGTTGTATTTTACATAAATCGTTTTATATTCATCAAATAAATTAATAGGCAAAAAGTGATAAGTGAAAGGATGATTATGTCAAAAGATGTGTATATAATGTATTTTCATTTATTATGTTAGGGTAATATTGGTGGAATTATAATATTCTACCACTACTGTATTACAGTATCCAAATGTAGTGATATATCTTGGCACAATACTATGTAATAAATTTGGATAAAAGGCTCATTTCAAATAGAAAGGATAGCTGGTGTGATCAGACATAACAGATTTGTATTAGTTTTTTGAGAATTTATTCCTATCAAACTGCAATAAGCTTATTTTCAACCCTTTATGGATGTGTGTCATGTAAGTTACAGATTGCACCAAAAGAAACAATAAAAATATATCTTTTCAATTAAACAAAAATTGGTCTTGTAATATGAGTCTGTAATACAGCAGGAACTAATAAGTTAATTGCTATTACAAAATGCATTATTCCTTTTTCATGATTTTACTATACGCCTGCATAAATAAAAATTATTAAAATGCTTAATTCTCAACACAAAGTATTTAAACTATTTAACATGAAAAGTTCATCATGTCACATATTCTAGTAACGAGGTAAGTTTTTGGAATAGTGTTTTAGCTGAATTTATACACTAGGAGGACACTCAACATTTTATTTAGTTTGTGTGTGTAACTCTGGTTAATCAAAGATAATTATTTGTGTAAATTCAAATTTAGTAATACAAATCTACTACCATAAAGGCCT
The DNA here is from genome assembly GCA_034769895.1 of Magicicada septendecula. NCBI lineage: Eukaryota > Metazoa > Arthropoda > Insecta > Hemiptera > Cicadidae > Magicicada > Magicicada septendecula. Next base: position 35,368,377 of record CM068367.1, read on the forward strand.
GGAATGCTATGCATTAAAGAATTTTAACTAACTTCATATGGGGAAAACTGGTTTACATACATTATTTCTGAAAATAATAATCCTGAAATGTAATCAGTACTTATATCAAGTTAAGTGCAATAATTAAATAGATTCTTCAACTTGGACGTTGCAAACTTCAGGTGCTAAGCCTTTACTTTGTTTTTAATTTAACGTTAATTTATATTTGGCAATGTTAAAAAGAACAAGTTATGGCCTCTGAGAAATTACACAGTGAGTGGAAGGTATGGTTACCTTAAATGAAGGTAACCATTTTATCTAAATTAGTGTCCCATGTTAGAAAACAAGTGCAATACATATTATATAAAGAAGGATATTGTTTTTACTTCAATGTTCCATAAGGAAATGGATGGAAAAAAATGGCGTTCGAGATAAGGGCTGATTCTGATTGTACTACTCTCAAAACATGAACCAAAAGTCAGTTTTTGAAAGATGTCTGTGTGTAGAATTTTGTCTATAGCGAACGATAACTGCCGCAAATTCAAATAATTTTTTGCATATTGTAGAGGACTCAAGGTCTGTTGATTTTGGTGAAGGTCGGTTAAGGAGAAGGGGTAGTTTACCTGCAACGTTTTATGTTTTAACAAGAGTAAAGTACTTAATTTTGATAAATAAAGTATCCTGAAAAGAAGGTTATAATTATACCACTGTAGAAAGGTAGATGAAATATATAAATGAAAAGGGGTAGAGGAAGTTGAAGGTGGAGGGGATAATTTTCTATAAATGAAAATGATAGGTGAAGGGGAGGGGATAATTTTTTATATGTGTACTACGTTATCCGCAACAAAGAAGTAGTTTGTTGATAATATTCCTTCATGGACTGTTTGGGCGTGGTCCAATGTTTTCTGCAAAACCAGACGTAATCGGAAGTGCCATCGACTGCCATCATCAGTGAAAATCGAGTGCGCTAACGTGAGGTGGTATATGTTAGTGACCACAATTCTGTGGTTGAGGCTGAAGACAAAAGTAGTTTCTGTAGAAATATTTCATTTCTAAAATCATTTTAAATATAAATCTTAAAACATGGAAGTCATGTATGGTTCTCCGTACCGATATTTTATTTATTTGCATCGAATAGTATTATTGTTTAATAAATGTTCTATCCAGATCAAATTATGTGTATGGAGTTCTGGAAAAATTATAGAGGCATAAAATTTTGTTTGTTTATTGTAAACTGTATTATGTTTGGAAGTATCCCAAAGTAAATTTAACATTAGTCATGCCACTCAATGACGCCAGTCCAGTTTTTTAAGGCTAGGAGAATCCTTGAAATGTTTGGACCATCACTAGGTCATGATGGATCAAATCATCAAACTTCAGTTTGCTGTGAAAAACTGGCAGATTTGAGTAGTCACTTGATAAAGGATGGTGTTGTAAAAGCAACAATTCTTTCAAAATTAATTTATGGCCCTGTCAGTCTGCAAATAAGTATCACACATTTAGATCTTCAGCAGATTTAAACTTTTCTTATTCGTGTTAGCAATATATCATGTAAAACTGCTAGAAGTATGGAATACAAAGACAAGTCGAGCATTGTACATTTTTAGGTTACGTACACTTTACAAAACCTTTTCATCAGATGTTCAAAAGAGCAAGAGTGTAATTGTTTTTTTTTTTTTTTTATAAGTCCCTTAGTAAGGTTTCTCAGCTACTGGATGTCAAAATTTGCTTCTAGGATATGTTTTATAAAGTAGTGGAAACTTGCTACTTGAACACAATACACTTGCACACAACATTCCAGAAGTCTGTTCTAAAAACAATTATAATCAACCTGCTGTTTCAACAGTACGTACTAATAATGCAGCATGGCAAAATTTAAACCATTTTTGTTGGTCTGAACGTTTGTTTGAAGCTGAGTATACCAAATATGTTTGTAATAGGTTTATAATTTAAGATGTGAAGTATATGAAGCCATTACTAGTACCTGTTCATTAGACAAGAAACTATAACTATAATGTCCATTAATTTTGTTAATGTTCTTTGCAATTCATTATTTAGTTATTTTTTTTTAATATCAGGAAAAGTTCTGATGAAATTTCTGTATGTGTCATTTTTGGTCTCTCTCTCTCTGTCTCTCTCTCTCTCTCTCTCTCTCTCTCTCTCCCCCCCCCTCTCATTTTTATTTATTGAAAAAACATAAAAAACAGACACTCAGGTATTGTCCACATTGCATAAAATTAAAAAAAATTAATCCAAGAAATAAAAAAAAAACGTATAAACTCTGAAAACATTTGTTCTAATACAGAATTCAAATTAAAAAAGAAAAAAGGAATTGTGTGCGTGCTAGTGTGTGTGTGTGTTTTAATGGAGACATCTCCCCCTTGCTTCTCAACCACTTTCAGAAAGTGAACAGACAGAACAATACCTGACCTGTAAATGGTCTTGAAACATACTTGTGATCTTGCAAAAGAGGATCAGTCCTCTGTGTGTTTTAATGATAATTAGTTAACCAATGGACATGTCATGGACAACAAAATCCAAGAATTTACAAATGAATAATGAAAACACAAAGATTAAAAACTAATAAGAAATTGTTCAATAGACATAAAGAAACAAGTTAGTAAAATTTATTAATGAATCAAAGGAATTTAGAAATTCACTGATAATCACACATTAGTATATAGTGATACTAATTTCACAATTCCACAACATTTTTAACTATTGGATAGTGAACACTGGATTTCAATATAGTAAGCGTATACATATTAATGTAGGTCGTTTCACAAAAAGTGAATGGAAAAGAAAAGAATACACAATTTCAAATTTTTTAAACTGAAAACAAGAAATTCTTTAGAGTTAGTGTAATGTATTGTGTTACTGTAAGACAGAGCAGTGTTGTTAGTGTACTAATTAAGATGCATTAAATGTATAAATAAAGCTAAATGGCCTAATGAGTTATTCGTAGATGACATCATTAATCTTCTTGGTGATGGTGTACAAGCCTTTCCACAGTGGATGCAGGTTCGAGCTGATTCCTTTCTTCCTGATCATGTTATAGAACTAAGCCTGGCAGCAGGTGTGAGCGCTGAAGAAATTGCAACCAGGGTGTACAGAGTCTTCATCTTTGTATTTGCCAAAATAAAGTTGTTCTGAGCCAGGTCATGTAAATTCAGGTTAAGCCAAATTGCTCATTAGACTTTGTCTAAATTTTAAAGATATAAAGTGTTGATAAAGATGTTTAGGACCATAATATAGTAAGCGTACACATATTAATGTAAAGCACGTTTCTATAAAAAGCGAGTGGAAAAGAAAACAAATACACAATTTCAATTTTTTTAAATTGAAAACAAGAAATTCTTTAGTAAATATCACTATAGTATTGACGACTCGGAACACTTAAGTTTTTTATAAGTAAAAACGTAAAGTTTTACCTTACAGCCTAAACTGGCTTTCACCTTTAGAAGGCTTCATCAGAGGCTGCCATAGGTAGCGTTGTCCGTCTTGTTGTTGGCGACGGGATAGTTATTCGAAAGATCCCGTCACCAACAACAAGACGGACAACGCTACCTATGGCAGCCTCTGATGAAGCCTTCTAAAGGTGAAAGCCGGTTTAGGCTGTAAGGTAAAACTTTACGTTTTTACTTATAAAAAACTTAAGTGTTCCGAGTCATCAATACTATAGTGATATTTAGTTAAGTAACGGACACGTCATGGACAACGAAATCCAAGAAATTCTTTAGAGTTAGAGTAATGTATTGTGTTACTGTAAGACACAGCAGTGCTGTTAATGTACTAATTAAGATGCATTAAATGTATAAATAAAGCTAAATGGGCTAATAATATAGTCTTAGATGTAGTAATTCAGGTTAGGTCTAATTGCTCATTAGACTTTGTCTAAATTTTAAAGATGTTTAGGACCGTACATTAAAAACATTGTTTGCACATATGAGTAGGAAGCAGATATATTAATATTATTATCTTGTTGATTCATCCTCTTCGTTCACTTTTTTAAATATTATTATATATATAACTTTCACATATGAACTTACTTTGGTTATCACTTTCCCATACGTTTCAACGTTTCAAGGTGATGTGCCTCTTCCTCAGTGGGAGTAAATACTGAATGTCATTTTACAGAATAACGGTTATGGACTATAGGTGTGTGTGGTGGGGGTTGATGGTGGGAGGGAATTGGCGCTGAGGTTCAAATTGTGTGTTTGGACCAAGAAGAATTAACACAATCAAATATATAGCAATCAAAAATGGATACAACCCCGATTTGGTAAATAAAATACACAAACGCATCCTAAGCACAAATAGTAAATACATCTGACCAACAGCACATAACCCAGTAAATACATAACACTTACATACTACAATTCCAATACACACAAAATTGATAACACATTTAGGAAACACAATTATAAAATAGCCTACAGAACCAACAAAACCATTAGGGAACACATAAATAATACTAACAAAGACACAGACACATACAGCAAAACAGGCGTTTACAAATTAAATTGTAATGATTGTCACCAATTCTACATTGGCCAGACGGGAAGATCTTTTTCCTCCAGATTTTCAGAACATTTAAAAGCCCTCACCACAAATTACATACATTCCACATTTGCCACACATTTACAAAATGAAAACCACAGTTACACAAACATAGAACACAACATGGAAATACTACACTACTTACCAAAAAGTAGATAACTAAACACAGCTGAACAATTCGAAATATACAGATATCATGCACTACAACCATACAACATATTAAATGAACAATTACATTATAAATCACATACACTATTCGATACACTGATCCAAACACACAATTTGAACCTCAGTGCCAATTCCCTCCCACCATCAACCCCCACCACACACACCTATAGTCCATAACCGTTATTCTGTAAAATGACATTCAATATTTACTCCCACTGAGGAAGAGGCACATCACCTTGAAACGTATGGGAAAGTGATAACCAAAGTAAGTTCATATATGAAAGTTATATATATAACATTAATATAATGTTACCCAACAAGATCAGGAGCAATTATGTATATTAAATTAAGTAGTTAGTGGACTTAAACACCTGCAGTAGAAACTCCAGTTTTTATAAAACAAATAGGGAGAGAATTGAAGATTTCTTGTTTGGAAATGTTATATCTGTTTTCTTCACAAGTAACTAATGGCACATTATGATTTGTAATCATGTTTTCTCATAACTCATCTTAGAGTTACAGGCGATATCTTTATCCTTTGAAACGTTGAAACAAAAATAGTGACAAGTGTAAACTAGTTGTCATTGTATTATTTCATGTTGTGTTTATAATCCTAACTGCATGTTTACAATTACCCTGTCTTCGTCTATATGGAAAAGAAATGGAAACAAGTTAATTCAAATACTATGTATATTAAAAATCATAAATAAATAATAAAGCAATGTTGTTCTGTTACACAATGTAACAAGTAAATGATAGAATAAAAGTTTATCATTTTCAAACACTTCCAGGGAACTCGTAGACACTTTGTCTGTCAACTTCCTTCATTTCTGTATTGGGAAAAATTGTCAATATTTGTTAAAAGCAATACTTTCATCATTTTCATTTAATGTAAACTTTGTAGAAATTCCATTTTTACTATGTGTAGGGTACATAGTTCTTGAACAATTAGATAGGCATACAATTTTTTTTGTCTCGCTCTCTCTCTCTCTCTCTCTCTCTCTCCATCTCCCTCTTCTCATTTTTATTTATTGAAAAAACATAAAAAACTGACACTCCTCTTGAAATTGAAAAAAGGATTATAATGTAGACCTACTTGTTTGGTTATCGTTCCATTGTACTAGGTTATACGTTCTAAATTGGAACTAGATTTTAATTACGGTACTTCGAATAAATAAGCCTTTAATATTATATACAGCCTTTTATCCATACAATAAATACAGCCTTTGAATGTACACTAACTAAGGAAATTTTTGTTAAGTCTAATTCATTTTAAAAATCTAAAAGGTTAAGTTACATTGTTAAACGTAGACACAACCTTCAAAAATCGTCTCTGTACCGTAATTATGTGCGATAAATGGAAACTAATTTCTGTACTTCCAATAAATACACCCTTTTAATGTACACTAACACAGTAAATTTTATTTAAGTTACATTGTCGTACATAACTTGCCATTACTTACTTGTGAATAAAACAGATCCAGTAGAAATCTGGACATGGAAAATAAGTACAAACGAGGGGAGGGAAGTTTGACTTTGCCGTACCATCGTAAGCTAGATCCTATATAATTTGTTAGAAGAAATAAATTGAAACTAAAAGTATTAACAGTGTTACTTTACACTGTGACTTTATTAAACTATTACTGGATCTAGCTTACGACCCTACGATGGTACGTGAAACTCAAACTTCTGTCTCCTCGTTTGTACTTTTTTTCCGTGTCCACATTTCTACCAGATCTGTTTTATTCACAAGTAACTAATGGCAGGTTATGGAGGTTATGTACAACAATGTAACTTAAATAAAATTTACTTTGTTAGTGTACATTAAAAGGGTGTATTTATTGGAAGTACAGAAATTAGTTTATATTTATAGCACATAATTACGGTACAGAGACGATTTTTGGAGGTTGTGTCTACGTTTAACAATGTAACTTAACCTTTTAGATTTTTAAAATTAATTAGACTTAACAAACATTTCCTTAGTTGGTGTACATTAAAAGGCTGTATTTATTGTATGGATAAAAGGTTGTATATAACATTAAAGGCTGTATTTATTCGAAGTACTGGAATTAAAAACTACTTCCAATTTAGAACGTATAACCTAGTATGTTATTGGTACATATTTTATTAAAAGGCTGTATTTACTGGAAGTACAGAAATTAGTTTCCATTAACTTTATTAACCTTAGATTTTTAACATTAATTAGACTTAAAAAAAAAGTTCTTAGTTAGTGTACATTCAAAGGCTGTATTTATTGTATGGATAAAATGGTGTATAGAACATTAAAGGCTGTATTTATTTGAAGATCATTATTAGAACATATAACCTAGGACAATCGAACGTATAACCAAACAAGTACATTAAAATCCTTTTTTCAACATAATGCAATAAAAAGCAGTGTGCAGTTTCTGTTAACACGCAAATGATTAAGTATTAATAATGGGTTACAATGGAATTTAATATTACTATGGTCTGAATTAATGCAAATAAAATTTGGAGAATCTCGTAAACATGTTAAAGAATGCTTGTATATTACACAGAAAATTATTACAGTACGGACCTTTGTTAATGAATAGAAACAAATAGGCCTCTATACTTTAGTATGTACCAGTAAAATTCACCTTTTTTCAAGTACAGTATCTATTGTTTTTTCATACTCTTAAAAAAAGGCCATTAACAACATTTTAGTTATGAAGAAAACAGATATAACATTTCCAAACAAGAAATCTTCAATTCTCTCCCTATTTGTTTTATAAAAACTGCAGGTTTTTAAATCCACTAACTACTTAATTTAATATACATAATTGTTCCTGATCCTGTTGGGTAACATTATAGGCTATTAATACATCTGCTTCCTACTCATATGTGCAAACAATGTTTTTAATGTACGGTGCTAAACATCTTTACAATTTAGACAAAGTCTAATGAGCAATTTGACCTAACCTGTATTACTACATCTAAGAATATCTTATTAGGTCATTAACTTCATTTATATATTTAATGCATCTTAATTAGTACACTAACAGCACTGCTCTGTCTTACAGTAATACAACACATTACACTAACTCAACAGAATTTCTTGTTTTCAGTTTAAGAAAGTTGAAATTGTGTATTTCTTTTCTTTTCCATTCACTTTTTATGGAAACGTGCTTTACATTAATATGTGTACCCTTACTGTATTACGGTCCTAAACATCTTTATCAACACTTTATATCTTTAAAAGTTAGACAAAGTGTAATGAGCTATTTGGCTTAACCTGAATTTACATGACCTGGCTCAGAACAACTTTATTTTGGCAAATACAAAGATGAAGACTCTGTACACCCTGGTTGCAATTTCTTCAGGGCTCACACCTGATGCCAGGCTTAGTTCTATAACATAATCAGTAAGAAAGGAATCAGCTCGAACTTACAACCACTGTAGAAAGGCTTGTACACCATCACCAAGAAGATTAATGATGTCATCTACAAATAACTCATTATGCCATTTAGCTTTATTCTTAATTAGTACACTAACGGCACTGCTCTGACTTACAGTAACACAGTACATTACACTAACTCTAAAGAATTTCTTGTTTTCAGTTTAAAAAAGTTGAAATTGTGTATTCTTTTCTTTTCCATTCACTTTTTGTGAAACAACCTACATTAATATGTATACGCTTACTATATTGAAATCCAGTGTTCACTATCCAATAGTTAAAATTTTTGTGGAATTGTGAAATTAGTGACACTATGTACTAATGTGTGATTATCAGTTGAATTTCTAAATTCCTTTGATTCATTAATAAATTTTACTAATTTGTTTCTTTATGTCTATTGAATGATTTCTTATTAGTTTTTAAGCTTTGCGTTTTCATTATTCATTTGTAAATTCTTGGATTTTGTTGTCCATGACATGTCCATTGGTTAACTAATTATCATTAAAACACACAGAGGACTGAGCCTCTTTTGCAAGTCACAAGTATGTTTCAAGACCATTTGCAGACAAGGTATTGTTCTGTCTTTTCACTTTCTGAAAGTGGTTGAGAAGCAAGGGGGAGATGTCTCCATTAAAACACACACACACACACACACACACACACACACACACACACACACACTAGCACGCACACAATTCCTTTTTTTCTTTATTTAATTTGAATTCTGTATTAGAACAAATGTTTTCAGAGTTTACAAGTTTTTTTTTTTTAATTTCTCGGATTAATTTTTTTAATTTTATGCAGTGTGGACACATACAGAGGAGTGTCAGTTTTTATGTTTTGTAACGGTACAGAATTGTGTGATCCCATAGTTTTAATTTTATTTTATATCAATTCAGTTAATTTCCAATTGTCAGACTTCACCTGTGAGGTGCCCCAGTAACCAGCAGTACAACACTGTTAGTCTAAACAATTGTCTAGACGCATTGCGTAACTGCCCCAGTAAGCAGCAGGCTTTGTGAATTACAGTATGCAGTTTGCAGTTTGTCATCAGAGAGGGTACAACAGACAGCCAGCAGTATCATACAGTGGAGAAAATAGTTAAACGGTGGCCTCGGGTGCAAGATAGACCGAAATTTAGAGTCAGCCTATCTATTAAAGCATTAAAACAGGTATAAAAAAGTGCATAAACAGTATAACGTGCGGCCAGTTCCATTGCAACTCACGGCCGCGCGGCCAACCTAAAAGATCTAAGTGTTCGAAAAGTTACGTCGGCCGACACAATTATTAAAGGTGAAAAACGTGGTTTTAGTGACCAGTAAAACTTAGTACCAGTTAAAAGCAAAATCACTTTAACAAGCATTAACTGACTTTCGAAGTGCGGGGTAAAACCAGTGCATCATCAGTGGGACCAGATCAACAGCCAGGATGAGTACCCTATAATCAATTTTAATTCAGAATTTTTAACTACATCATAATTTATATTTGCAGATGTTTCACTAACTCATGAGATCTCAAAGTGGGGTTTAATAGAATGCCAATATAAAAGAACAAATGTGCGTGAGTGAGGGGTTGAATTACGTATTGGTTCATTACAAAAATAAATAGTTCTCATAAGCTAGTTAAGTAAGAAATATTCATCTTGTCAATTTGTTTGATTTCTACTAATTGTTACTCCTTGAATGAGTATTTTAATATAACAGAAAAGAAAGAAGAAATTTAAGTGTCATAAAAGAGAGACGAAGTAATTATTTTGCATAATAAACCAGAAGCAATTTGTTTTAGCATAAATTGTGTAGTGATTTTTATACCGTGTATCTCAAATAATCCTTTCTGCAGTGGTTTCGTCTGTATGACTCTGGAAAAAACCCTAAGGTAAGAATTAATTATTAATAAGAATTAATTGAGTAGTTTCACTGGCCCCGAACTAGGGACCCGAGTAATTATTATTTGCAAAAAGTTATATAGTTTCATTGGCGCCCGAACAGGGACTCGAGTGTGAGTTTTACATCTTACATTCGCCAGACCTAATTAAGCTGCAGAACGGGTTGTTTGGGAGTGAGGTAAATATAAAGTTTTGTAACGGTCCAAATTTGTGGGTATTTGTATTTTTAAATTTATTTCATTTTCGGGGATTGACAAAGGTATTGTGTAAATTTTATTCCAACAAACCAGAACACGTGGCAAATAGAACAGTTTATAACAAAGGAGAAATACGCAGTACGACATTGTGCAATCTGTAAGCAAGAATTCACCAAGTCCTCAGTTCCAAGAACTTTGTTTCTGTGTGACAGCGCGCACGCACGCGTCAAGTGAGTATACGCTCAGAATGGCGCGGTTGTGAACCACCAAAATGGTGAAAAGTACTTTTTCTGTTTCATCTACTTGACTGAAACGGCGGATATGAACACCTAAGTTACCGCCTCCTTAGTGACATCAAACCGGAACCGACTAAATATCGTCAGCGCATACTACAGGAAAGACCACTATATATCATGCACATGGTCGCTCAAATGCAACAACTCAACTATGAGCGTCGACGATATTCGTTGGCGGTGAACATCAACTTCCTCCCGCTTGCAAGAAACGCTTGCCCAGTCCGTCACTGATCGAGTCTGCGCAGACTCAGAGCCAAGTGTGCTCGGCTAAATTTTATCAGTTGAAGTTCCAAAGTGAATTAAAAGTAATTTAAAGTAATCAGAATGTGTAAGTGGTAGTGATGAACATGTAAGAACCATCAGATCAGTTTTACGGGATGGCGACATAATTATTTAACAAAGCGAACCGAGCTCGAATGATCACCGCGTGGCCGGCCGGGGTTATTATTATAAAAATGTTAAGGGTATCATAATTTTTTCTGTGTGTTTGTGAGAGTGTAAAAAATTGCAGGCTGGGCTCTGTCTGTATATATGTATTAAAGTGTGATCAGTAAGGTAAGATGTTATAATAAGTTAATATGTAACAGATGAATAACCAAACAAAGAAATCTGTAATTTAATCTATAAAACAATGAACAAAATTTTAAATGATTCTGAATAATTAAATTATCAATTCTCTTCATAAAAATGTGTAGAGTAAATCATTTCACTAACCTATAAAACACAGGTTTGTATCTTACGTTCGTACGAAAGAATCTTGGACCCAGATAAACGAACCCTTGCAGGTAGGTGGAAGTAATAGTTTATGTAATTTATATATTTAATGATTGAGAAAATATCTCAGATTATATAAGTTTATATACCCGAGTAAATATAAAAATGGAAAACAATAATGAAAAAGTCAGTAATATTGATTTAACTAGCACTAGTACTGAAAATCAAATAAACACAATAGTAACCGAAACGGTAGTAAACGAAATAAGCCCAACTGAGTCCGTGACAATGGAAGGCGCTAGGATTCATTCAACGCCTATCCAAAATAAGCAATCTGATAGTAATGAGATAATGAATATGATGCAATCACTTTTGGCAAAGCAAAGCGCAATGTTAGAGGTAAATTTTAACGCCATAAATAATCGTTTTGACATGAATGAGACTAAATTAAATAAACGTTTTGACATGAATGATACCAAGTTCAATGAACAAAATACAAAATTTGATATATTAAGTAGCGACATAAATAGTCGTTTTGACATAAATGAGACTAAATTAAATAAACGTTTTGACATGAATGATGCCAAATTTGAACAATACAAAGAAGAGAATATGAAATTTGAACATAGCATAAATGTAAAGCTTGACGAATTAAATAATTCATTGTGCAGTATTGAAAGCAAAATAAATGAAATAGGTAGTGTAACAAAAAGAGAAACAGATGAGTCAAGAGAGAGTGTGTGTGTGGGAGACTGTAAAACAATTACAGTAAATGACAAATTAGAAAGCTTGGTAAGTAAAGAGAGTAATGATGTTGAAAATATGGTGTCAAAAAGTGATACAGCAAATAATAGTAGTGATATTGAGAATAGAATAAGAGTTGAGGTTGATCAAAGATTGTTAGTTAGTGTTAATGATTTAGAAAGAGAGTATAGACATAGTTTAATTGTAGAGGGTGAACAGGGGGCAAAATTTTATGGGGTTAAATGTGAAGCAGAGACCTCACCAGTATTGTTGGAGGACAAAGGTTCCTCGTTAGTTTTTGTAAAAGACAAAAGGTCTTTAAAATATCAAAGAAGTTATTTTTGTGTATCTGGTAAAGCCAGATGTTGTAATAATGTTGTGTTGCCCTCTGTATGGAATGAGAATGTGAAATGTTGGGAGAAATATTGTGATGAGAGAATTAAAGAGAGAGAAACAGAAATATTTAAGTTGAATAGAGATTATGAAGTACTAGTACAGAATTTATGCATGGAGAGAGAGGAGCAAATTGATTTACCTTATAAAATAGAGTTTGATAATTATTTTGATGAATATGATGAGAAAATAAATTACTTGATGTTGAATAAAAACCCTGACGGAGACTTTATAAAAAATACCAATGTCGACTTGATTTATGATAATAATCATAAATGATTTTAAGATAGTTTAAGATAATTCTTGGGGTGTAACCCTATATATTATTATTTTGGTAAAATGGAAAAAACAAGTTCTTATGGTTGTAAAACAAAAAACAGCCGTATGTTGTGTATCACCAAAATTGAAAAGTGTTATATAAAGACCAGACTAATCTTTGACAATGGGGGTTGAATATAAACAATGAATGGACATTTTAAATATTCTCATTTATGGTAATGACCTGGCTGATCTAGATATTGAAGTACGGCAAATAATAATTGGATATGACGAAAATTTGTAAATAAATAAATGTGTTAATGTTAAATGTATTGTGTTAATAGTATTCTGTTGCAATGTATATTATAGCTTATGTGTAACATACGTTTGTAATGACAGGGAAAGGTATAATAATAAATAATAATATTTTATTCCACTAAAATAATTAATAAGAGGTAATAATGAAGTAATTTTGAGTGGAGAATAATCAGTATCTTGAGCAAAATCTTATTGCGAAATAAAAGAATGCAGTTAATTTTTTACAGATAAAATAATGAGGTAATTACCACAATTTAGAGCTTTGAGAAAATAAAATTAAATTAATTTGGTATTTAAATTAATTGAAAAGATGATTTTTAATAACGACCTTAACTTTATTTCAATTTGATTTCAAACGAATTATAAATCAAATGCTAATTGACGAAAACAATGATTAAAATATTCATTTAAAAATGAAAACTAAAGGAAAAGATGTACATATAACAACTGTTTATATAATAGAAATTAAGGAAAACCTGTATGATTAAAGTGTTATTTTGGATGGGTAATATTATACGGGGAGTATTATTTAATTAATAGGATTGGACTGTAAGTAGACTGTAAGTTTATATTATTATTTTTAAACAGAACCAGTACTTTGAAAATGAACCGGTACGGCTAAGAGGGAACAAGTTAGTTGTGGGATATGGAATGATGGAAGGCCGTTTGTTGATTTTTTTAATTGAATGTTATTAAGTCAGGCGATACTGTGGCGGGTATCTGTCCGAGCTTATGGTGTTGGGATCTCGAACAGAGAAGTCCAGTAAGATCGGATGGGTGCTGTCACCGTCGCCAGACTAGGGGGGTAAGTACCCATGATTTTAATAGAGAGTTCAGGGGGGTTGTGGCGCCATATCCTCACTGACCCTCTTAGGTTTTAGGCAATAAGAGTTTGAACGCTTCGACCTTCAACCTCTTATTGGGGGGGTATTGTAATGGTACAGAATTGTGTGATCCCATAGTTTTAATTTTATTTTATATCAATTCAGTTAATTTCCAATTGTCAGACTTCACCTGTGAGGTGCCCCATTAACCAGCAGTACAACACTGTTAGTCTAAACAATTGTCTAGACGTATTGCGTAACTGCCCCAGTAAGCAGCAGGCTTTGTGAATTACAGTATGCAGTTTGTCATCAGAGAGGGTACAACAGACAGCCAGCAGCATCATACAGTGGAGAAAATAGTTAAACGGTGGCCTCGGGTGCAAGATAGGCCGTAATTAAGAGTCAGCCTATCTATTAAAGCATTAAAACAGGTATAAAAAAGTGCATAAACAGTATAACGTGCAGCCAGTTCCATTGCAACTCACGGCCACGCGGCCAACCTAAAAGATCTAAGTGTTCGAAAAGTTACGTCGGCCGACACAATTATTAAAGGTGAAAAACGTGGTTTTAGTGACCAGTAAAACTTAGTACCAGTTAAAAGCAAAATCACTTTAACGAGCATTAACTGACTTTCGAAGTGCGGGGTAAAACCAGTGCATCATCAGTGGGACCAGATCAACAGCCAGGATGAATACCCTATAATCAATTTTAATTCAGAATTTTCAACTACATTATAATTTATATTTGCAGATGTTTCACTAACTCATGAGATCTCAAAGTGGGGTTTAATAGAATGCCAATATAAAAGAACGAATGTGCGTGAGTGAGGGGTTGAATTACGTAATGGTTCATTACAAAAATAAATAGTTGTCATAAGCTAGTTAAGTAAGAAATATTCATCTTGTCAATTTGTTTGATTTCTACTAATTGTTACTCCTTCAATGAGTATTTTAATATAACAGAAAAGAAAGAAGAAACTTAAGTGTCATAAAAGAGAGACGAAGTAATTATTTTGCATAATAAACCAGAAGCAATTTGTTTTAGCATAAATTGTGTAGTGATTTTTATACCGTGTATCTCAAATAATCCTTTCTGCAGTGGTTTCGTCTGTACGACTCTGGAAAAAACCCTAAGGTAAGAATTAATTATTAATAAGAATTAATTGAGTAGTTTCACTGGCTCCGAACTAGGGACCCGAGTAATTATTATTTGCAAAACGTTATATAGTTTCATTGGCGCCCGAACAGCGACTCGAGTGTGAGTTTTACATCTTACATTCGCCAGACCTAATTAAGCTGCAGAACGGGTTGTTTGGGAGTGAGGTAAATACAAAGTTTATATAAGTTTATATACCCGAGTAAATATAAAAATGGAAAACAATAATGAAAAAGTCAGTAATATTGATTTAACTAGCACTAGTACTGAAAATCAAATAAACACAATAGTAACCGAAACGGTAGTAAACGAAATAAGCCTAACTGAGTCCGTGACAATGGAAGGCGCTAGGATTCATTCAATGCCTATCCAAAATAAGCAATCTGATAGTAATGAGATAATGAATATGATGCAGTCACTTTTGGCAAAGCAAAGCGCAATGTTAGAGGTAAATTTTAACGCCATAAATAATCGTTTTGACATGAATGAGACTAAATTAAATAAACGCTTTGACATGAATGATACCAAGTTCAATGAACAAAATACAAAATTTGATATATTAAGTAGCGACATAAATAGTCGTTTTGACATAAATGAGACTAAATTAAATAAACGTTTTGACATGAATGATGCCAAATTTGAACAATACAAAGAAGAGAATATGAAATTTGAACATAGCATAAATGTAAAGCTTGACGAATTAAATAATTCATTGTGTAGTATTGAAAGCAAAATAAATGAAATAGGTAGTGTAACAAAAAGAGAAACAGATGAGTCAAGAGAGAGTGTGTGTGTGTGGGAGACTGTAAAACAATTACAGTAAATGACAAATTAGAAAGCTTGGTAAGTAAAGAGAGTAATGATGTTGAAAATATGGTGTCGAAAAGTGATACAGCAAATAATAGTAGTGATATTGAGAATAGAATAAGAGTTGAGGTTGATCAAAGATTGTTAGTTAGTGTTAATGATTTAGAAAGAGAGTATAGACAGTTTAATTGTAGAGGCTGAACAGGGAGCAAAATTTTATGGGGTTAAATGTGAAGCAGAGACCTCACCAGTATTGTTGGAGGACAAAGGTTCCTCGTTAGTTTTTGTAAAAGACAAAAGGTCTTTAAAATATCAAAGAAGTTATTTTTGTGTATCTGGTAAAGCCAGATGTTGTAATAATGTTGTGTTGCCCTCTGTATGGAATGAGAATGTGAAATGTTGGGAGAAATATTGTGATGAGAGAATTAAAGAGAGAGAAACAGAAATATTTAAGTTGAATAGAGATTATGAAGTACTAGTACAGAATTTATGCTTGGAGAGAGAGGAGCAAATTGATTTACCTTATAAAATAGAGTTTGATAATTATTTTGATGAATATGATGAGAAAATAAATTACTTGATGTTAAATAAAAACCCTGACGGAGACTTTATAAAAAATACCAATGTCGACTTGATTTATGATAATAATCATAAATGATTTTAAGATAGTTTAAGATAATTCTTGGGGTGTAACCCTATATATTATTATTTTGGTAAAATGGAAAAAACAAGTTCTTATGGTTGTAAAACAAAAAACAGCCGTATGTTGTGTATCACCAAAATTGAAAAGTGTTATATAAAGACCAGACTAATCTTTGACAATGGGGGTTGAATATAAACAATGAATGGACATTTTAAATATTCTCATTTATGGTAATGACCTGGCTGATCTAGATATTGAAGTACGGCAAATAATAATTGGATATGACGAAAATTTGTAAATAAATAAATGTGTTAATGTTAAATGTATTGTGTTAATAGTATTCTGTTGCAATGTATATTATAGCTTATGTGTAACATACGTTTGTAATGAGAGGGAAAGGTATAATAATAAATAATAATATTTTATTCCACTAAAATAATTAATAAGAGGTAATAATGAAGTAATTTTGAATTGTGTTTGCATTAAAAGTGTTTTAAATAATATAACTAAAGTTAAACTGTTTTGAGTGGAGATTAATCAGTATCTTGAGCAAAATCTTATTGCGAAATAAAAGAATGCAGTTAATTTTTTACAGATAAAATAATGAGGTAATTACCATAATTTAGAGCTTTGAGAAAATAAAATTAAATTAATTTGGTATTTAAATTAATTGAAAAGATGACTTTTAATAACGACCTTAACTTTATTTCAATTTGAATTCAAACGAATTATAAATCAAATGCTAATTGACGAAAACAATGATTAAAATATTCATTTAAAAATGAAAACTAAAGGAAAACATGTACATATAACTGTTTATATAATAGAAATTAAGGAAAACCTGTATGATTAAAGTGTTATTTTGGATGGGTAATATTATACGGGGAGTATTATTTAATTAATAGGATTGGACTGTAAGTAGACTGTAAGTTTATATTATTATTTTTAAACAGAACCAGTACTTTGAAAATGAACCGGTACGGCTAAGAGGGAACAAGTTAGTTGTGGGATATGGAATGATGGAAGGCCGTTTGTTGATTTTTTTAATTAAATGTTATTAAGTCAGGCGATACTGTGGCGGGTATCTGTCCGAGCTTATGGTGTTGGGATCTCGAACAGAGAAGTCCAGTAAGATCGGATGGGTGCTGTCACCGTCGCCAGACTAGGGGGGTAAGTACCCATGATTTTAATAGAGAGTTCAGGGGGGTTGTGGCGCCATATCCTCACTGACCCTCTTAGGTTTTAGGCAATAAGAGTTTGAACGCTTCGACCTTCAACCTCTTATTGGGGGGGTATTGTAACGGTACAGAATTGTGTGATCCCATAGTTTTAATTTTATTTTATATCAATTCAGTTAATTTCCAATTGTCAGACTTCACCTGTGAGGTGCCCCATTAACCAGCAGTACGAAACTGTTAGTCTAAACAATTGTCTAGACGTATTGCATAACTGCCCCAGTAAGCAGCAGGCTTTGTGAATTACAGTATGCAGTTTGTCATCAGAGAGGGTACAACAGACAGCCAGCAGCATCATACAGTGGAGAAAATAGTTAAACGGTGACCTCGGGTGCAAGATAGGCCGTAATTAAGAGTCAGCCTATCTATTAAAGCATTAAAACAGGTATAAAAAAGTGCATAAACAGTATAACGTGCAGCCAGTTCCATTGCAACTCACGGCCACGCGGCCAACCTAAAAGATCTAAGTGTTCGAAAAGTTACGTCGGCCGACACAATTATTAAAGGTGAAAAACGTGGTTTTAGTGACCAGTAAAACTTAGTACCAGTTAAAAGCAAAATCACTTTAACGAGCGTTAACTGACTTTCGAAGTGCGGGGTAAAACCAGTGCATCATCAGTGGGACCAGATCAACAGCCAGGATGAATACCCTATAATCAATTTTAATTCAGAATTTTCAACTACATTATAATTTATATTTGCAGATGTTTCACTAACTCATGAGATCTCAAAGTGGGGTTTAATAGAATGCCAATATAAAAGAACGAATTTGCGTGAGTGAGGGGTTGAATTACGTATTGGTTCATTACAAAAATAAATAGTTGTCATAAGCTAGTTAAGTAAGAAATATTCATCTTGTCAATTTGTTTGATTTCTACTAATTGTTACTCCTTCAATGAGTATTTTAATATAACAGAAAAGAAAGAAGAAACTTAAGTGTCATAAAAGAGAGACGAAGTAATTATTTTGCATAATAAACCAGAAGCAATTTGTTTTAGCATAAATTGTGTAGTGATTTTTATACCGTGTATCTCAAATAATCCTTTCTGCAGTGGTTTCGTCTGTACGACTCTGGAAAAAACCCTAAGGTAAGAATTAATTATTAATAAGAATTAATTGAGTAGTTTCACTGGCTCCGAACTAGGGACCCGAGTAATTATTATTTGCAAAACGTTATATAGTTTCATTGGCGCCCGAACAGCGACTCGAGTGTGAGTTTTACATCTTACATTCGCCAGACCTAATTAAGCTGCTGAATGGGTTGTTTGGGAGTGAGGTAAATATAAAGTTTATATAAGTTTATATACCCGAGTAAATATAAAAATGGAAAACAATAATGAAAAAGTCAGTAATACTGATTTAACTAGCACTAGTACTGAAAATCAAATAAACACAATAGTAACCGAAACAGTAGTAAACGAAATAAGCCTAACTGAGTCCGTGACAATGGAAGGCGCTAGGATTCATTCAACGCCTATCCAAAATAAGCAATCTGATAGTAATGAGATAATGAATATGATGGAATCACTTCTGGCAAAGCAAAGCGCAATGTTAGAGGTAAATTTTAACGCCATAAATAATCGTTTTGACATGAATGAGACTAAATTAAATAAACGTTTTGACATGAATGATACTAAGTTCAATGAACAAAATACAAAATTTGATATATTAAGTAGCGACATAAATAGTCGTTTTGACATAAATGAGACTAAATTAAATAAATGTTTTGACATGAATGATGCCAAATTTGAACAATACAAAGAAGAGAATATGAAATTTGAACATAGCATAAATGTAAAGCTTGACGAATTAAATAATTCATTGTGTAGTATTGAAAGCAAAATAAATGAAATAGGTAGTGTAACAAAAAGAGAAACAGATGAGTCAAGAGAGAGTGTGTGTGTGTGGGAGACTGTAAAACAATTACAGTAAATGACAAATTAGAAAGCTTGGTAAGTAAAGAGAGTAATGATGTTGAAAATATGGTGTCAAAAAGTGATACAGCAAATAATAGTAGTGATATTGAGAATAGAATAAGAGTTGAGGTTGATCAAAGATTGTTAGTTAGTGTTAATGATTTAGAAAGAGAGTATAGACATAGTTTAATTGTAGAGGGTGAACAGGGGGCAAAATTTTATGGGGTTAAATGTGAAGCAGAGACCTCACCAGTATTGTTGGAGGACAAAGGTTCCTCGTTAGTTTTTGTAAAAGACAAAAGGTCTTTAAAATATCAAAGAAGTTATTTTTGTGTATCTGGTAAAGCCAGATGTTGTAATAATGTTGTGTTGCCCTCTGTATGGAATGAGAATGTGAAATGTTGGGAGAAATATTGTGATGAGAGAATTAAAGAGAGAGAAACAGAAATATTTAAGTTGAATAGAGATTATGAAGTACTAGTACAGAATTTATGCATGCAGAGAGGAGCAAATTGATTTACCTTATAAAATAGAGTTTGATAATTATTTTGATGAATATGATGAGAAAATAAATTACTTGATGTTGAATAAAAACCCTGACGGAGACTTTATAAAAAATACCAATGTCGACTTGATTTATGATAAGATAATTTTGGGGGGTAACCCTATATATTATTATTTTGGTAAAATGGAAAAAACAAGTTCTTATGGTTGTAAAACAAAAAACAGCCGTATGTTGTGTATCACCAAAATTGAAAAGTGTTATATAAAGACCTGACTAATCTTTGACGATGGGGGTTGAATATAAACAATGAATGGACATTTTAAATATTCTTGTTTATGGTAATGACCTGGCTGATCTAGATATTGAAGTACGGCAAATAATAATTGGATATGACGAAAATTTGTAAATAAATAAATGTGTTAATGTTAAATGTATTGTGTTAATTGTATTCTGTTGCAATGTATATTATAGCTTATGTGTAACATATGTTTGTAATGAGAGGGAAAGGTATAATAATAAATAATAATATTTTATTCCAGTAAAATAATTAATAAGAGGTAATAATGAAATAATTTTGAATTGTGTTTGTATTAAAAGTGTTTTAAATAATATAACTAAAGTTAAACTGTTTTGAGTGGAGATTAATCAGTATCTTGAACAAAATCTTATTGCGAAATAAAAGAATGCAGTTAATTTTTTACAGATAAAATAATGAGGTAATTACCATACACTTTAGAGCTTTGAGAAAATAAAATTAAATTAATTTGGTATTTAAATTAATTGAAAAGATGACTTTTAATAATGACCTTAACTTTATTTCAATTTGAATTCAAACGAATTATAAATCAAATGCTAATTGACGAAAACAATGATTAAAATATTCATTTAAAAATGAAAACTAAAGGAAAAGATGTACATATAACTGTTTATATAATAGAAATTAAGGAAAACCTGTATGATTAAAGTGTTATTTTGGATGGGTAATATTATACGGGGAGTATTATTTAATTAATAGGATTGGACTGTAAGTAGACTGTAAGTATATATTATTATTTTTAAACAGAACCAGTACTTTGAAAATGAACCGGTATGGCTAAGAGGGAACAAGTTAGTTGTGGGATATGGAATGATGGAAGGCCGTTTGTTGATTTTTTTAATTGAATGTTATTAAGTCAGGCGATACTGTGGCGGGTATCTGTCCGATCTTATGGTGTTGGGATCTCGAACAGAGAAGTCCAGTAAGATCGGATGGGTGCTGTCACCGTCGCCAGACTAGGGGGGTAAGTACCCATGATTTTAATAGAGAGTTCAGGGGGGTTGTGGCGCCATATACTCACTGACCCTCTTAGGTTTTAGGCAATAAGAGTTTGAACGCTTCGGCCTTCAACCTCTTATTGGGGGGGTATTGTAACGGTACAGAATTGTGTGATTCCATAGTTTTAATTTTATTTTATATCAATTCAGTTAATTTCCAATTGTCAGACTTCACCTGTGAGGTGCCCCAGTAACCAGCAGTACAACACTGTTAGTCTAAACAATTGTCTAGACGCATTGCGTAACTGCCCCAGTAAGCAGCAGGCTTTGTGAATTATAGTATGCAGTTTGTCATCAGAGAGGGTACAACAGACAGCCAGCAGCATCATACAGTGGAGAAAATAGTTAAACGGTGGCCTCGGGTGCAAGATAGGCCGTAATTAAGAGTCAGCCTATCTATTAAAGCATTAAAACAGGTATAAAAAAGTGCATAAACAGTATAACGTGCGGCCAGTTCCATTGCAACTCACGGCCGCGCGGCCAACCTAAAAGATCTAAGTGTTCGAAAAGTTACGTCGGCCGACACAATTATTAAAGGTGAAAAACGTGGTTTTAGTGACCAGTAAAACTTAGTACCAGTTAAAAGCAAAATCACTTTAATGAGCACTAACTGACTTTCGAAGTGCGGGGTAAAACCAGTGAATCATAAGTGGGACCAGATCAACAGCCAGGATGAGTACCCTATAATCAATTTTAATTCAGAATTTTTAACTACATTATAATTTATATTTGCAGATGTTTCACTAACTCATGAGATCTCAAAGTGGGGTTTAATAGAATGCCAATGTAAAAGAACGAATGTGCATGAGTGAGGGGTTGAATTACATATTGGTTCATTACAAAAATAAATAGTTGTCATAAGCTAGTTAAGTAAGAAATATTCATCTTGTCAATTTGTTTGATTTCTACTAATTGTTACTCCTTCAATGAGTATTTTAATATAACAGAAAAGAAAGAAGAAATTTAAGTGTCATAAAAGAGAGACGAAGTAATTACTTTGCATAATAAACCAGAAGCAATTTGTTTTAGCATAAACTGTGTAGAGATTTTTATACCGTGTATTTCAAATAATCCTTTCTGCAGTGGTTTTGTCTGTACGACTCTGGAAAAACCCCTAAGGTAAGAATTAATTATTAATAAGAATTAATTGAGTAGTTTCACTGGCCCCGAACTAGGGACCCGAGTAATTATTATTTGCAAAAAGTTATATAGTTTCATTGGCGCCCGAACAGGGACTCGAGTGTGAGTTTTACATCTTACATTCGCCAGACCTAATTAAGCTGCAGAACGGGTTGTTTGGGAGTGAGGTAAATATAAAGTTTATATACCCGAGTAAATATAAAAATGGAAAACAATATTGATTTAACTAGCACTAGTACTGAAAATCAAATAAACACAATAGTAACCGAAACGGTAGTAAACGAAATAAGCCTAACTGAGTCCGTGACAATGGAAGGCGCTAGGATTCATTCAATGCCTATCCAAAATAAGCAATCTGATAGTAATGAGATAATGAATATGATGCAGTCACTTCTGGCAAAGCAAAGCGCAATGTTAGAGGTAAATTGTAACGCCATAAATAATCGTTTTGACATGACTGAGACTAAATTAAATAAACGCTTTGACATGAATGATACCAAGTTCAATGAACAAAATACAAAATTTGATATATTAAGTAGCGACATAAATAGTCGTTTTGACATAAATGAGACTAAATTAAATAAATGTTTTGACATGAATGATGCCAAATTTGAACAATACAAAGAAGAGAATATGAAATTTGAACATAGCATAAATGTAAAGCTTGACGAATTAAATAATTCATTGTGTAGTATTGAAAGCAAAATAAATGAAATAGGTAGTGTAACAAAAAGAGAAACAGATGAGTCAAGAGAGAGTGTGTGTGTGTGGGAGACTGTAAAACAATTACAGTAAATGACAAATTAGAAAGCTTGGTAAGTAAAGAGAGTAATGATGTTGAAAATATGGTGTCAAAAAGTGATACAGCAAATAATAGTAGTGATATTGAGAATAGAATAAGAGTTGAGGTTGATCAAAGATTGTTAGTTAGTGTTAATGATTTAGAAAGAGAGTATAGACATAGTTTAATTGTAGAGGGTGAACAGGGGGCAAAATTTTATGGGGTTAAATGTGAAGCAGAGACTTCACCAGTATTGTTGGAGGACAAAGGTTCCTCGTTAGTTTTTGTAAAAGACAAAAGGTCTTTAAAATATCAAAGAAGTTATTTTTGTGTATCTGGTAAAGCCAGATGTTGTAATAATGTTGTGTTGCCCTCTGTATGGAATGAGAATGTGAAATGTTGGGAGAAATATTGTGATGAGAGAATTAAAGATACAGAAACAGAAATATTTAAGTTGAATAGAGATTATGAAGTACTAGTACAGAATTTATGCATGGAGAGAGAGGAGCAAATTGATTTACCTTATAAAATAGAGTTTGATAATTATTTTGATGATAATGATGAGAAAATAAATTACTTGATGTTGAATAAAAACCCTGACGGAGACTTTATAAAAAATACCAATGTCGACTTGATTTATGATAAGATAATTTTGGGGGGTAACCCTATATATTATTATTTTGGTAAAATGGAAAAAACAAGTTCTTATGGTTATAAAACAAAAAACAGCCGTATGTTGTGTATCACCAAAATTGAAAAGTGTTATATAAAGACCAGACTAATCTTTGACGATGGGGGTTGAATATAAACAATGAATGGACATTTTAAATATTCTTGTTTATGGTAATGACCTGGCTGATCTAGATATTGAAGTACGGCAAATAATAATTGGATATGAAGAAAATTTGTAAATAAATAAATGTGTTAATGTTAAATGTATTGTGTTAATTGTATTCTGTTGCAATGTATATTATAGCTTATGTGTAACATATGTTTGTCATGAGA
Organism: Magicicada septendecula; assembly: GCA_034769895.1. Classification (NCBI taxonomy): domain Eukaryota; kingdom Metazoa; phylum Arthropoda; class Insecta; order Hemiptera; family Cicadidae; genus Magicicada; species Magicicada septendecula. Next base: position 35,392,632 of record CM068367.1, read on the forward strand.
GGGAAAGGTATAATAATAAATAATAATATTTTATTCCAGTAAAATAATTAATAAGAGGTAATAATGAAGTAATTTTGAATTGTGTTTGTATTAAAAGTGTTTTAAATAATATAACTAAAGTTAAACTGTTTTGAGTGGAGATTAATCAGTATCTTGAGCAAAACCTTATTGCGAAATAAAAGAATGCAGTTAATTTTTTACAGATAAAATAATGAGGTAATTACCATAATTTAGAGCTTTGAGAAAATAAAATAAAATTAATTTGGTATTTAAATTAATTGAAAAGATGACTTTTAATAACGACCTTAACTTTATTTCAATTTGAATTCAAACGAATTATAAATCAAATGCTAACTGACGAAAACAATGATTAAAATATTCATTTAAAAATGAAAACTAAAGGAAAAGATGTACATATAACTGTTTATATAATAGAAATTAAGGATAACCTATATGATTAAAGTGTTATTTTGGATGGGTAATATTACACGGGGAGTATTATTTAATTAATAGGATTGAACTGTAAGTTTATATTATTATTTTTAAACAGAACCAGTACCTTGAAAATGAACCGGTACGGCTAAGAGGGAACAAGTTAGTTGTGGGATATGGAGTGATGGAAGGCCGTTTGATTTTTTTAATTGAATGTTATTAAGTCAGGCGATACTGTGGCGGGTATCTGTCCGAGCTTATGGTGTTGGGATCTCGAACAGAGAAGTCCAGTAAGATCGGATGGGTGCTGTCACCATCGCCAGACTAGGGGGGTAAGTACCCATGATTTTAATAGAGAGTTCAGGGGGGTTGTGGCGCCATATCCTCACTGACCCTCTTAGGTTTTAGGCAATAAGAGTTTGAACGCTTCGGCCTTCAACCTCTTATTGGGGGGGTATTGTAACGGTACAGAATTGTGTGATCCCATAGTTTTAATTTTATTTTATATCAATTCAGTTAATTTCCAATTGTCAGACTTCACCTGTGAGGTGCCCCATTAACCAGCAGTACAACACTGTTAGTCTAAACAATTGTCTAGACGCATTGCGTAACTGCCCCAGTAAGCAGCAGGCTTTGTGAATTACAGTATGCAGTTTGTCATCAGAGAGGGTACAACAGACAGCCAGCAGCATCATACAGTGGAGAAAATAGTTAAACGGTGGCCTCGGGTGCAAGATAGGCCGTAATTAAGAGTCAGCCTATCTATTAAAGCATTAAAACAGGTATAAAAAAGTGCATAAACAGTATAACATGCGGCCAGTTCCATTGCAACTCACGGCCGCGCGGCCAACCTAAAAGATCTAAGTGTTCGAAAAGTTACGTCGGCCGACACAATTATTAAAGGTGAAAAACGTGGTTTTAGTGACCAGTAAAACTTAGTACCAGTTAAAAGCAAAATCACTTTAACGAGCATTAACTGACTTTCGAAGTGCGGGGTAAAACCAGTGCATCATCAGTGGGACCAGATCAACAGCCAGGATGAGTACCCTATAATCAATTTTAATTCAGAATTTTTAACTACATTATAATTAATATTTGCAGATGTTTCACTAACTCATGAGATCTCAAAGTGGGGTTTAATAGAATGCCAATGTAAAAGAACGAATGTGCATGAGTGAGGGGTTGAATTACGTATTGGTTCATTACAAAAATAAATAGTTGTCATAAGCTAGTTAAGTAAGAAATATTCATCTTGTCAATTTGTTTGATTTCTACTAATTGTTACTCCTTCAATGAGTATTTTAATATAACAGAAAAGAAAGAAGAAATTTAAGTGTCATAAAAGAGAGACGAAGTAATTATTTTGCATAATAAACCAGAAGCAATTTGTTTTAGCATAAACTGTGTAGTGATTTTTATACCGTGTATCTCAAATAATCCTTTCTGCAGTGGTTTCGTCTGTACGGCTTTGGAAAAAACCCTAAGGTAAGAATTAATTATTAATAAGAATTAATTGAGTAGTTTCATTGGCCCCGAACTAGGGACCCGAGTAATTATTATTTGCAAAAAGTTATATACTTTGTTTTTTCAATAAATAAAAATGAGAGGGGAGAGACAGAGAGAGACAAAAAAATGACATGTACAGAAATTTCATCAGAACTTTTCCTGATATTAAAAAAATAACTAAATAATGAATGGAAAAGAACATTAACAAAATTAATGGAAATTATAGTTATAATTCCTTGTCTAACAAACAGGTACTAGTAATGGCTTCATATACTTCACATCTTAAATTATAAACCTATTACAAACATATTTGGTATACTCAGCTTGAAACAAACGTTCAGACCAACAAAAATGGTTTAAATGTTGCCATGCTGCATTGTTAGTATGTACTGTTGAAACAGCAGGCTGATTATAATTGTTTTTAGAACAGACTTCTGGAATGTTGTGTGCAAGTGTATTGTGTTCCAGTAGCAAGTTTCCACTACTTTATAAAACATATCCTAGAAGCAAACTTTGACATCCAGTAGCTGTTGCTCAGAAACCTTACTAAGGGACTTATAAAAAAAAAAGAAAAACAACAATTACACGCTTGCTCTTTTGAACATCTGATGAAAAGGTTTTGTAAAGTGTACCTAACCTAAAAATGTACAATGCTCGACTTGTCTTTGTATTCCATACTTCTAGATGATATATTTCTAACACGAATAAGAAAAGTTTAAATCTTCTGAAGGTCTAAACGAGTGATAGTTGCAGACTGACAGGGCCATAAAATAATTCTGAAAGAATTGTTGTTTTTACAACACCATCCTTTATCAAGTGACTACTCAAATCTGCCAGTTTTTCACAGCAAACTGAAGTTTGATGATTTGATCCATCATGACCTAGTGATGGTCCAAACATTTCAAGGATTCTCCTAGCCTTAAAAAACTGGACTGGCATCATTGAGTGACATGACTAATGTTAAATTTACTTTGGGATACTTCCAAACATAATACAGTTTACAATAAACAAACAAAATTTTATGCCTGTTTAATTTTTTCAGAACTCCATACACATAATTTGATCTGGATAGAACATTTATTAATCAATAATACTATTCGATGCAAATAAATAAAATATCGGTACGGAGAACCATACATGACTTCCATGTTTTAAGATTTATATTTAAAATGATTTTAGAAATGAAATATTTCCACAGAAACTACTTCTATCTTCAGCCTCAAGCACAGAATTGTGGTCACTAACATATACCACCTCACATTAGCGCACTCGATTTTCACTGATGATGGCAGGCGATGGCGCTTCCGAAGCGTCTGGTTTTGCAGAAAACATTGGACCACGGCCAAACAGCCCGTGAAGGAATTTTATCAACAAACTACTTCTTTGTTGCCAATAACGTAGTACACATAAAAAATTATCCCCTCCCCTTCACCTATCATTTTCATTTATAGAAAATAAGCCCCTCCCCCTTCAACTTCCCCTACCCCTTTTTATTTATAGATATTTCATCTACCTTTCTACAGTGGATTATTATGACCTTCTTTTCAGTATAATTTATTTATCAATATTAAGTACTTTACTCTTGTTAAAACATAAAACGTTGCAGATAAACTACCCCTTCTCCTTAACCGATCTTCACCAAAATCAACAGACCTTGAGTCCTCTACAATATGCAAAAAATTATTTGAATTTGCGGCAGTTATCGTCCGCCATAGACAAAATTCTACACACAGACATCTTTCAAAAAATGACTTTTCTTCATGTTCATTTCTTCATGAGGGTAGTACAATCAGAATCAGCCCTTATCTCATACGCGATTTTTTTCAATCCATTTCCTTATGGAACGTGGAAGTAAAAACAATATCCTTCTTTTTATAATATGTATTGCACATGTTTTCTAACATGGGGCACTAATTATTAGATAAAATTGTTACATTCATTTAAGCCAGCTTCCACTCACTGTGTAATTTCTCAGAGGCCATAACATGTTCTTTTTAACGTTGCCGAACATAAATTGATGTTAAATTAAAAATAAAGTCATGTAAATTCAGGTTAAGCCAAATTGCTTTGTCTAGATTTTAAAGATATAAAGTGTTGATAAAGATGTTTAGGACCGTAATATAGTAAGGGTACACATATTAATGTAAAGCATGTTTCTATGAAAAGTGAATGGAAAAGAAAACAAATACACAATTTCAATTTTTTTAAACTGAAAACAAGAAATTCTTTAGAGTTAGAGTAATGTATTGTGTTACTGTAAGTCACAGCCGTGCTGTTAATGTGCTAATTAAGATGCATTAAATGTATAAATAAAGCTAAATGACCTCATAAGATATTCTTAGATGTAGTGTAGTAATTCAGGTTAGGTCTAATTGCTCATTTGACTTTGTCTAAATTTTAAAGATGTTTAGGACCGACCATTAAAAACATTGTTTGTACATAAGAGATATGAGTAGGGAGTAGATGTATTAATATAATGTTACCCAACAAAATCAGGAACAATTATGTATATTTAATTAAGTAGTTAGTGGACTTAAAAACCTGCAGTAGAAACTCCAGTTTTTATAAAACAAATAGGGAGAGAATTGAAGATTTCATGTTTGGAAATGTTATATCTGTTTTCTTCACAACTAAAATGTTGTTAATGGCCTTTTTTTAAAGAGTATGAAAAAACAATAGATACTGTACTTGAAAAAAGGTGAATTTTATTGGTACATACTAAAGTATAGAGTCCTATTTGTTTCTATTCATTAACAAAGGTCCGTACTGTAATAATTTTGTGTGTAATATACAAGCATTCTTTAATATGTTTACGGGATTCTCCACTTTTATTTGCATTAATTCAGACCGTAGTAACATTAAATTCCACTGTAACCCATTATTAATACTTAATCATTTGCGTGTTAAAAGAAACTGCACACTGCTTTTTATTGCATTATGTTGAAAAAAGGATTTGAATGTACTTGTTTGGTTATACGGCTACGTTAGATTATACTTGGCTATAGGTTCTAAATTGGAAGTAGGTTTTAATTCTGGTACTTCGAATAAATACAGCCTTTAATGTTATATACAGCCTTTTATCCATACAATAACTACAGCCTTTGAATGTACACTAACTAAGGAAAATGTTTTTAAGTCTAATTAATTTTAAAAATCTAAAAGTTTAAGTTAGATTGTTAAACGTAGACACAATCTCCAAAAATCGTCTCTGTACCATAATTATGTGCGATAAATGGAAACTAATGTCTGTACTTCCAGTAAATACAGCCTTTTAATAAAATATGTATCAATAAACCCCAATAAAATATGTACCAATAACGTACTAGGTTATACGTTCTAAATTGGAAATAGGTTTTAATTCCGGTACTTCGAATAAATACAGCCTTTTAATGTACACTAACTAAGGAAATGTTTGTTAAGTCTAATTAATTTTAAAAATCTAAAAGGTTAAGTTACATTGTTAAACGTAGACACAACCTCCAAAAATCGTCTCTGTACCGTAATTATGTGCGGTAAATGGAAACTAATTTCTGTACTTCCAATAAATACACCCTTTTAATGTGCACTAACAAAGGAAATTTTATTTAAGTTACATTGTCGTACATAACCTCCATTATCTGCCATTAGTTACTTGTGAATAATACACATCCAGTAGAAATCTGGACACGGAAAATAAGTACAAACGAGGATACGGAAGTTTGACTTTGCCGTACCATCGTAAGCTAGATCCCAAATACGTTTTTGCATACAGTTCTGAATTGTAGAGGACTCGAGGTCTATTGATTTTGGTGAAGATCGGTTGTTAAGGGGAAGGGGTAGTTTACCTGCAACATTTTACGTTTTAACAAGAGTAAAGTGCTTAATTTTAATAAATAAAGTATCCTTAAAAGAAGGTCATAATAATCCACTGTAGAAAAGTAGATGAAATATCTATAAATGAAAAGGGTAGCTGAAGGGGAAGGGGGTAATTTTCTATAAATTAAAATGGTAGTTGATGATGGAGAAAGTAAATTTTATATGTGTAATACATTATTGACAACAAAAAAGTAGTTTCTATGGAAACATTTCATTTAACTTTAACAAAATTCTATATTTTTACTTCCATGTTCCATAAGGAAATGGAAGTATGGTCATGGCGAAAAAAATCGTGTTCGAGATAATTGCAGATTCTGATTGTACTACCCTCAAAACATGGAAAAAAGTCATTTTTCGAAGTGTGTGTGTGTAGAATTTTTCTATGTCAAACGATAACTGCTGCAAATTCAAACAGAATCAATTAATTTTTTCATGCAGTTCTGAATTGTAGAGAACTCGAGGCCTATTGATTTTAGTGAAGATCGATTAAGGGAAAGGGGTAGTTTACCTGCAACATTTTACGTTTTAACAAGAGTAAAGTGCTTAATTTTAATAAATAAAGTATCCTTAAAAGAAGGTCATAATAATCCACTGTAGAAAAGTAGATGAAATCTCTATAAATGGATAGGGTAGTTGAAAGGGTAGGGGGTAATTTTCTATAAATTAAAATGGTAGTTGATGATGGAGAAAGTAAATTTTATAAGTTTTATATGTGTAATATGTTATTGACAACAAAAAAGTAGTTTCTATGGAAACATTTCATTTAACTTTAACAAAATTCTATATTTTTTCATTTTAATTTATATCATGTATGAGAAAATATATCGTTCATGGCAGGCAAGCATATCTCAATTATCTAATGTTTACATTTCCATTTTATTATTATGATTACCACAATAAAAAGGCAGGCAATGCACACACACACACACACAATTCGCATTATTTCTGGCCTCACTCATGTTTATTTTCTTACATTTGCACGCTTTTTAAATGGAAAGTGCCGAAACCCACACCAACACAACGCGTGCAAGCCGAAAAAATGTCCAGCGTGGATAGCGATTTGCTTCCTGTGGATCGCTGGGCAGTGTAACTGCACGTGTTTACAGAGGAACAGTTCATAGACAGACTTTTCGTCTTTAGGGAATGAATCCTCTGCAAGATGCTCAGGGTTCATGAGTGACTTCGGAGGAGGGATGATTATCTGCGTAATTCAGTTTCTGTATCAGAATAAAGTAAGCCTATCTCATTTTTATGGATAAAGTGACTGAAAATAACATTATATTAAACGACTACCCCATAATAACAAAAATATCTATAAATAGTGAAATTAGTTTGAGGGTGGGCGATATTTTTTTAGAAATTACCAAACCGAATTCAAGTAAATTATTTTAAACATAAATCTTACAACATGGAAGTCATGTACATATGGTTCTCCATACCGATTTTTACAATAACTTTCTTGTAAAATTTCTTTTAAAATTTTACATTGTTCTTATATGCTATTTGTAATTCCTTGTACCCAGCTCTTCCTTTGTCTACCCTGACTTCTTTTCCTGGTGACTTCCACTCTGTGACTTGTTTCTGTTGACGTTTTTCACCCATTCTTTGTATATGGCCATGTGATCTCTATCAAATTGTTCTTACATAGTATGTGTGGATAATCCTTATTTCTCAGATTCTGATGTCTGATACTGTCTGCGCATGTATGAGAGCTTGTTTTGTATAATGTTCACTTTCAAGCTATACTGTTGTCTTTAGTTAAGGATAGAATCAATCTGAGCCCCTTTTACCTACTGTCAGTAGACTGCCTGAAATAGGCAAACCTCAGTTACTAACAAAGAGATATCTACATGTAAACATTCAGCTCGCCACTACATGTGGTTGGATTTAGAATGACTCTTTGGCCGTGGTGCAATGTAAGTTGTATGAAAACTGAAGTTAGTGATTACTGTACTTTCACTTGTGAAAACTTACATTACTTATTGTCCTCGAACGTTTCGGTGTGGTGTACACTTATCAGCGAGGTTTGAATACAGCGACTCTGTATTTAAATCTCGCTGAGGAAGGTGTACATCACACCGAAACGTTCGAGGACAATAAGAAGTGTAAGTTTTCAGAAGTGAAAGTACAGTAATCACTAATATTAAGTGCTGTGAATGAAGAGGATGAACCATCAAAACAACGAAAACTAAAGAGTTCAAATTAGTTATGTTTTGGAAAATGTTATTGAACTGAATCATACCTGATGTTCAATAAGTTTATATATTTTTTATACCTATAAGTAATAAAATACTGATATAAAACTTAAAATGTACTGTATTTCATTTAATTTTGTTTGTATTTTTAAGAGCTGGCCCAGATATGCAACATTGTATGGCATTGAAGAAGAAAATGAAAAAGAGAAAGCTTGCTGTTTTACCATGTATTTTCCTACATCAATCTTTAATCAATAATGACAAAAAAACCATTCAAGTTAATCGATCTCCTTTTTCTTCTCCCACAAGTATTAGACTAGTTGTTTTTTACAACTCATTGATCAACCTATCATATTTTGGTCTGCCCATATTCCTTGTCCCCCTGGGTCTACATAATAGGACCATCACTTGATACGTGAAATATGGAAATATTCATGAAAGCTGTATTATTTTATAGGTGTCAGTAGTAATAACATCGCAAATGTTTTACATGAGCGAGCATGTTATTCAGATTGTCTCTCATTTCAGTTGTGAGTTGTAGCACAAGGGTATCCAGGGCCAGCCCCAGTGCTTCTGCCGCCCTGTGCAGTATTTATGAGTGCCACCCCCTCCCTATTTTAACTCTGAACACATTCACGCGCATTAGAGCCCTACTATAAAGATAAGGTGATTGCCTTCAAATGAGGACTAGGAATGTTTGCACTCATTGTCAAGTTTACGTTCTCTCGTTCACGAGTTTTTGACTCTTCGTTAAGCTCCGCTGACTTTATACATAAAGTAATTCTTACTGATCTTACATATTGTGATGAAATTAAGTTAATAATTTTATTATTTTATTTTTTCCCTCAATTTTAAAACTTAACATCCCGGAATCTGCCACCCTTAAAATTTGCCGCCCTGGGCGGTGACACGGTTCACCGTCCTGGAGCCGGGCCTGAGGGTATCATGGAGTCACTACATTTTCTGGGCACTAAAGTGGTTTACAATCTCTTGTGGAAAAGAGATACTCCAACACACACTTAAACCACTGTTATACCCACAGATTCTGTCTTGTTATTTCACAGTCTGTTAGCCATGTATGATAATATAAGATATTTTTGAAGATAGTAATTGGTCTTCTATATTATTTTATTCCTCTGCCAAAAAGCATTAATGCTTTCAATCTGAGGTAAAAACAAATTCAAACTGTTACCATTACAAGGTTAAAATTACAACTGGAGAATTGTGAACACAGTGAATGAAAATGAAGCACAGCTTATACAGATTCTTGAAAATATTGCTGAAGTTACAAGCAGTTGGGACACTGATGGTTTCATTACAGCTAAAGGGTATATATGTCTTATTGAAGGATTCTGATTTTGCATTCCAGCTGAAAGTTTGCAAACACATTTTTCTCCCAACAACTCACTATTCAATATTCTTGAAAGCAAAACTTAATATATGAAATAGTACATTTGTGGATTATCTCTCACCATAAAGATGTTGGAAACATATTGAAAAGGTATATAGAAAATTAGGAGATGACAATGTGAAAGTTCATAAGAAGAGGCATTGTAATAATGAATCATCAAGTCCAAAAATCAAGTATCTGCATCTCTACAATGATTGTGTCAATGGAGGTAAAGAGTTCAAAACCTCAAAGCTGAGCTGTTATATAAAAAAATCAGTGATTCAAAGCCTGATTGTCTGACAGCCTTTGTCACTTGAGTTACAATAATTATTTTCAATTTTGGCTATGTTATGGAGTGAATTCATGTTGGCTTAGAGACCATCAGACTTTTCAAACAAGACTGTGTCTGAAACATGGGCAGCACCAAGGGTGGACCAGGGTGGGGTCCAGACCCCCAAAATTTTCTTGTCTTACCCTCTGCCACCTGATATGTGAACAGTGTAGTACATGTCTATTAATGTGTTCATGTGTTCTATTGCGTGTTCATGTGGTTTGTTGCACAGGCTCGTGTTGACCGCTTTCTTCGTTTTAACGCACTCCGACACTCGTTTATATTGAGTTTAGTTGTGGTTTCTTTTTATTACATTTTGTTTACTTTGATTGAATATCTGTACACATTGTAATACAGTGGAACTTGGTTATAACGTCACTGAAGGGACCAAAAAAATAATGACGTTATGTCCGAGTGACGTTATAAAAGAGTCGTTATAAAAGACCCTTTTTAATCACTAGTAAGGAAGGGAAAATAAAAAAATAGATCTTTGCATTATCAACATTATTCGTGATATTTATTCTAAAGTTTACAAACTGCATTTCATTTATACAAACAGCATGAAGAATATTTTAAAAGATCAAAAAGAAAGTACATGTGACTTACATTTAGGCTTACTGTCGAAAGTAATCCGTAATTTTCTTTTGAACACTCCTTTCTGAAAAATAAATTCTTTCTGTTGTGCTGTGGAGATGCTGCGGTGCATTGAACGTGTCGTCAGACGTCTCTCTAAAGCAGTAAAATTGTGAAAGAGTTTTGGCGGCTCTCATTGCTTCCTGTACTGTCGGACAAACGATGTCGGCATCCTCCTATTGCTCAGGATCTTCTTCAACACTATCTTCTGCTTCTATGTTTTTTACTTCCGCGATAATTTCTGCGTCACTCAACACTTGGAATGTTTCTACTTGGTCATCCACTGATGCATAGGAATCAAGTTGATTTCCAAATTCATTTACGTCGAATTTCTTAATCCACTCCGAGAGCGGCAAGTCGTCGTCTTCGTCATCATCGGGTAAATTTTCATGTACGAGTTGTCTTTACTAAAGCATTTTGCTATCGTCTTCTGTTTTGCTTATCGCTTGCATACAATGTATGTCTGTAGCCATGGGCATAGCGCGCACATATACACGTTTATATGAAATTTAGAGTAAAATATCTGAGAAATTTTTGACTCTATAACAGAGTAGTACAATATTTAGTGACGTTAAAACCGGGAATTTTTATAATGTTAAAGATATCAGTTTGACCGGACTTATGACAAAATAACGCTACACCCGAGTTGGCGTAACAGCCGAGGCCGTAATAACCAAGTTCCACTGTATATAGTCCGCCGACTTTAATTTGCTCGAGCACTTATAGGTTGACCGCGCGGCCAGAGTTACGAGTTGACTGACTTGACCGCGCTATATTGTTTGTACACTTTAGTAGTTATTTTACTGGATAGGCCGATGATGTTTTCGGCCCATCTCACACGTCCGAGGCCACCGTTTGACTTGTAAACGACTGTTCTGTTGGTTAACGACTGTATACTGTGACCTCCTGATTCAAACTGGGGTGGCAATTACATGTGTTTCTGTTATTCACAGAGAGACCGAGCTTGCAAGCGGTTACGTAATCGTCTAGCCGGGCAGGCTGCAGGCTTCAGACATAAACAGTCTGCAATAACATTGTATGTATAGTTGGTTAATACGAGGTACCCCACAGGTGAACACTGACTACTTTAAAATTATTTTCAATTATTAAAATTTATCCCCATCCCAGATATGTCCCGTTACAATACCCCCCCCAATGAGAGGTTTTATGCCGCAGCATAAAAACTCTCATTGCCTAAAACCTAAGAGGACCAGTGAAGATATGGCGCCACAACCCCTTTAGTTCTTTACTAAAATCATGGGTAGTTACCCCCCTAGTCCGGTGGCTGTGGCTGCACCCATCTGACCTTACTGGACTTCTCTGCTCGAGATCCCAACACCATAAAATCAGATAGGCACCTGCCACAGTATCACCTGACTCTAAAACATTCAATTAAAATATTAACAAATGGCCTTCCATCATTCCATATCCCCAACTGATTCGTTTCCTCTTAGTTGTACTGGTTCATTGTTAGCAAAGTACTGGTTCTTTTTTATATAAAGTACTGGTTTTTCATTTAATTTGTTAATATACTAAGACAGCTGTTCTACATTCATTGCTCTTAAACAGAAACATTTTCCCCTGATTTTAAATAAACCTATAGCCTGACTATAGAAAATACAATGTTTACATCTACTTAATAAAACTCTAACACTGACTGACTGACAGACAACGCACAGCCTAAACCGGTGGGTCTAGAAGCATGAAATTTTGCACAGGAGTTCCTTATATAACGTAGGTGAGCACTAAGAAAGGATTTTTGAAAATTCTTCCCCTAAGGGGGTTAAATAGGGGATGAAAGTTTGTATGGAAGTTTGTCAATTTTGAAGTTAGAAATATGGAAATTGGTGTTTAGGCTTCTGTTAATAAATAAAAGTCAGTTGTATCAGCATTTTTGGAAATTCATCCCCTAAGGGGGTAAAATAAGGGACAAAAGTTTGTATGGGAAGTGCGTCATTTTTTATGTTAGTAATGTAGAAGTTGGTATTTAGGCTTCTGAAGAACTTCGAAAGTAAGTACCAAATAAAAAAATACGTTTTGACTGATTTAAGGGTTAATTTATCAAAAGGGAAATGTCACAGATCGACCTAAAAATAAAAGTACGAAACTGACGGGGAAGAAAGAGATTCAGAGATATTTCACATGTAATGCAATAAAATATTGAAGTATTAACTTTAAATAAATATTCTTATTCCAAAAATTAGACGTGCTTTTTTTTTTAAATCAGCTTTCTAAAGGTTGAAATTAAGTAATTTATTTTAAAAAACCGCTTGCTTGAACAGGGAATCGAACCGGCCTTTAATGACAACAAATACGTCACCCTGCCTTTTATGGCACTAATGGATAGACACAATAATGAGGATCAAATACTTTTGAGAAATATTATGCCTTTAATTAGAGGAAATTCACATTTCATGGTTTTTCTTCTAATTAAAAAAAAATATTTCTGTCAATATATTTTTGTCAATGTTAGGTTCATGACAATGAACAATTTCATAGCTTAGTTATATGTAAGTTTTCAGGTTTATTCATTTGTTTTGGTTTAGCATTTGAGTAATTTTGAGTTAGGTTTTGTTTTGTAAATAGGGATAGTTATTTTTTCGTGCTAATTGCACTTACTTTCATTGTATTTATTTAAAATGGTTGTGGAAATTTTGATGATTGAGGGGCAGAATGTCCCACAGACTGTTGTTCCTATTGTAGGAGATGGAGCCTGCTTATTTCGGGCCTTATCTTTTTTTCTTAATGAGACCCAGGAAATGCATAATGATGTGCGTGGGCAGATCGTTAGGTATGTTGTAGATAACTGGATAGAATTTTCTATTATGTCATGTGACGAAAATGGAGATAACTATGCCACATCATCCGATTATAACAACGATATGATAAAAACATCAACGTTCGGTAGTTTATGTGAGTTGGAAGCTGCTGGGCGAATCTTTCCGTTTGTTTTTGAAGTCTATCAAAATGGTACGTTTTATGTGAAAACAGGAACTGAGGGTCGACCTGTTAAGCGGCTTAGGTTTACAGCAAGTCTTTCAAGTGGGCATTTTGATGCATATGCTTATGGAAAGAACTACCAATTTAAGCGATTACCGTTTGGATTGAACACCAGCGTAGCCAGTTTTATAAAATGTTTAGATGAGGTTCTACAACCCCAAAACTTAATTTTTTGACAATTTATGTAGATGACATACTGATACCCTCATGCACATTCACAGAACACATGGAGCATTTAGAATATGTGTTAGACAAATTGCAGAAAGGGGGGTTGACTGTCAACTGGGAAAAATCCGAATTTTTACAGGAAGAAATACATTTCTTAGGTTTCATAATAACACCAAAAGGGATAAAAGCCAACCCAGAGAAGGTAGAGTCAATTTTGAAATTCCCTGAACCTAGAAATATCAAACAATTGCAAAGTTTTTTAGGGTTATGCAATTTTTATAGAAAGTTTCAGAAAAACTATGCTCATATAACTTCAAAATTGAGTGAGGTGTTACAAAAGAATAAGCAGTGGAGATGGGGGGAAAAAGAGAGAGACGCATTTAGTGAGATAAAAGACCATTTTGTTAACATGATCATGATGAATCACCCTAACTTTGACCGCAAATTTTACTTACAGACGGATGCCAGCAATGTCGCTCTAGGTGCGGAGTTATACCAGGACGACGAAGACAAGGAACACCACACCATCGCTTTCGCCAGCCATACCTTGCTAGCTGCCGAAAGGAATTATACAACAACCGAGAAGGAATTACTCAGCATCGTCTTCGCAGTGAAGAAGTTTCGGACATATCTGCTGGGGAATTCCACGATCATCAGAACCGACCACAAGGCTCTCTCCTTTCTGAATACATGTAAATTGACACACAGTTGTCTAACCAGGTGGGTGTTAGCTTTACAAGAATACAACTTTTCATGGGAACACATAAGGGGAGTGGAGAACAGAGTACCAGATACACTGTCACGGGTGGACTTTGAGGGTAATAAAACAGGGATGTATTTAAAAGAAATAGAGATATATAGACTAAGTAGGGAAGATAGGCTTTTTGGTGAGGAGCTGAAAGAAACAAATAGCATGCAGAGAACAGACATTAAATAAAATAAAATCATAACTAGTTTAGAATCCAATTTAGATGAGTTTGGGTATAGCCAATATTTTCAAATATATCAAGGGAGTCTGTTTAAGAAAGTAGAGGGGGGAGAGCGTGATTGGAGGTTGTCATACCGGAAGGGTTGGTAGATAAGATAATATGGGACTGTCATATTAGGTATGGGCATTTCGGTGCTAGGAAGTGTGTGAATGTACTGAAAGAATCATGTTTATTCAAAAATATGGAACGGAGAGTTAGAACTTTACTCCGGGGTGTGATGGTACAATCATGGTACATTGTATAATTACATAAAATATGGTAACGAGATCATAAATATTGTATTTTCCTATTTTTTGACATACCCAACCCAACCTCAAACACCCTATATAGAATTTACGGTGAGTGGATTATATTACAGTATTTGCCAGGATTTGAACTAATTCATGACAAAAAACGGTGTCACATCACAAAAACAGTGTGTAGTTATTGAGATAAGCAGAGCCAAGCCTTCGTTACGTCAGAGGCGGAGAATGTGTTGACAACTACAAACAGCGATGTCAACAACTCAGACAAAGGAATGTGACGTCAATACACCCCACTTCCGCAGATTTCAACCAGAAATTGCCGTCATTTCATCTGCAGCTCTGATTTGAGCCGGCCGGCCGCCCATTCACTTACGAGTGAATTTTAACTTTTTAGACCACTGTAGGTGGTTAATAAACAATATAAATATAATAAGTACAGTGCGCCAACTTCAAGATGTGACCGGGAAAAACTCGCCGAACTCGCGGTGCGCGAAGTTCGTGCAAACCGAGAACAACCAGCAACACTACATTGGTGAGAGCGTTCCTTATATATTTTGAATCCTTTATTTCCCAATATATGTTATTGTAGAAATCAATCATTTAACAAATTATTCAAAATTTCAATCTAAATTTAAGGAGCTCCAAAATTTAAATAAGTTGTACCATGATAATGAAAGGGTGAGTGGTTGTGTGCGTGCGTAATTATTCTAAGTGCTGGGTTGAGCACCACTATATAAATATAAATATATATATGTTATTATTGTATAATCATTTAAACATATAATCATTAAACTTAATCAAAGTTATTATTACACATTATGTTTTTGGAAGGGTTACAGTTGGTTTTAAAAAATGTTATGTAACAAAGTAAAGAATAAAAAGGGGTATTTCATTGGTAACAATTAGAACAGCTGTTTTGTTATTTCAAGCAATTTCCGTTTCCTATGACTTCGCGTAACGAACTTCTGGCCCATGACTTAGTTAACTGCATAGATGGCGTCTTAGTTTTTGTATACATAACCACATTTGTGAGATATAATATATCGTATCTATAAAATCAAAATAACGTAACTATACAGATGTCGCCCGTAAGAACAGGGACCTTATGTAATATTATGTATGTATATTATTACATGGGATACGCCTAGAAAGAACACGGGAAAAAATTGCTTGAGGTAACAGACAAAATTTTATAACTAGTAAACATAACCCCACAATTAGGTTAGACAATTGTATGCATGCGTGCATTACACAATTGCCAAAATGAGTACTAATGACAATATTACGTTAGAAATAGGTACAACTAATGTAAATTTGACTGGCGAGATGGATGTACAAACACCTCAAACTAGTCAGATTGACGAGGTGCATACGCCTGTATCTGTAGAAATAACGAAAGTCAATACATCCATTTCAACTAGTTTAGATAGTAAGCAGGATGAAACTAATGCAATGATGCAACTTTTATTAAATAAATTTGACAGTTTTGATAAAAAACTAGATGAACAGAAAATCGATTCTAATATTAAATTCAATGAATTAAAGAATGAAATAAAAGTGAGTCACAATAAACTTATTAAAAAATGTGACCAGCTGATTACAAAATTAGATAAGTTACATGTGGTAGAAAGTAAATTAGAAAGTCAGAAAGTACTAGATAGTAGTACCCAGCAAAATGCTGTACTGGATAACCTATTTAAAACTGATAATTCCAAAAATGAATGTACTCTAGATAATACAAATAATACAGGTAGTAAGATTGTGGTGGTAGAAGAGGATAAACATGATAATGAAAATATAATGCATGACAATGAAATATTTGAGTTTATGAAGTCAGAAAGAAAGTTGAGAGAAAGTATTTTAGTACAAGGAATGCAGGGGGTAGAATTTTCTTTTAATGTTGTATTAGGGGTGAAGACAAGTCTTCATGTAGTTTGATAGACGATAGTTCTACAAATAAAGTTTCTTTTAGTTTTTGTGTACCTAAGAGGTGCAACGATTTTATGATAGGGACCCTTGTATATTTGGAGAGAGAAAGTGTATTTTGGTGTTATGGAGAGAAATGTATTAAGAGAGAAAGTATAGAGAGATATTGTGAGAGTAAGAGAGTAATAAAAATATTTCAAGTAAAAAGAAATTACAGACAACTGTTAGAAAGGTTAGGGTTATATGTGGTATATGAAAATGATGACTACTTACCTGATAATAACAATAAATTGAAAATAACAAGAAATGAGAATAAAGACATTAGGTACTTACCTGTGGTGGAATATTATGGGGATAATTATTATATAAACCAATTAATGACATATGATACTAAGACAAACGGAACTCTACTTGATAGTAACTGGAAGTATTTGATTAATAACAATTGCATACAGGAATATAAATATAATGTTGCAAATAATAAAATCTATGTATTAAATAAGAATTTATATAGACCTAAGATTCGTTTGTTGTTTAATGATGGTGGATAGACTGTTATATTGTGATATGAACATTAAATAATAATGTGCAAAGTGGTTTTGAATTGGACTGTTATGGACTGATTTCGATTAATGACACAATAATGAAGTTGGAGTGTATATTTTATTGTATTAACTGTATTTATATATCCATGTATTTTGATGTGTATTATGTATTACAGGTACCCCAGTGTGTATTATTATATATTCTATATATGTAACATGTTTAATAATAATATTTGAATTAATTACTAATGAATAATAATGAATGTTTAAATAAATAACTATATATGAATTTTGAAAAGAGGTATTGTTATAAGTAGGTAAGAGAGGAATTTTATAAGAGAATTGTCAATGATTACAGTAAGTGTTTAAACAGGAATAGAGCCTTGGTATAGATAAAGTGCAGGTGAGTAATGCAATTAATGTAAATGGAGTTAGAAAGATAAGAATTTTAAGAAAATACAAAGAGAATTATTAAATATTTAGGGACACAGTAGTTAGTGATTATTTGTAGAGAAGGTGTTTAAGTAAAGGTACATACATATATTTGTTGTTGGTGAATTCTGTAGTGGGGGTGAGGTGATAAAGAGTAGCCAACCAATAGTGTTGTGGCAGATATTAGTGTAGTTTAAGGGAGTGTTTGCCGAATTATTTGGAAGGGCAAAATATTAGAGATGTATATAGCCAGTTAGGGAACACCCAACCCAGTGCAAAGACGAGCGGTGCCATATGATTTAAATGGAATTAGTAATGGAGTCTATAATTGAGATATTGGTGTCATTGATAGGTAAATTTGATGGTCAGTTAGAAGAAGGTGAGTAAAATTGTATAATGAAGCATAGTGAATATAGGAGTTATCCAGACTAAACAGAGATAGAAGGTGAAAGGTTAGGTAGTTAAGGAGGTAGAAAGTTCAGAGGAGAGAGGTAGTAGAAAATGAATAATGAAATAATAATGTAATATGAATAGTAACAATAAGTTCAAAATGTATTTTATTATTATAAATAAATAAATTTGATGTTTAATTAATAACTGCTATGGTAAATTTTAATTTAAATACAACTTTTAAGTAAATTATACAAATGTTAATGCATATCTTAGATATGATTAAATATGATTGAGTATTTAAAATGTATTAACTGTATTATTAATATATCAGTGTTAATTATTAATGTATTATGTATTTATTTGAAAACTTTTTAACATGATTTTATAATATGTGTAGAAAAAAAAAAAAAAAATTTTTAAATGGCGCTGTTAATAATATTTATCAGCCAAATAATTAACTGTTAATAATAACACTAATAATAATTTTATTTTTGTTTTATCATGCACTAAGAGTATTCAATAAATAAATATATAGAGTTATTAATTCTTTTATAATTTGTTTTTCTCCAGATTTGGGAGATTATAATGTGTAATTTTCTTATTATATTTTCAATTATATCTTATTCAATGTTGGTATAATATTCTTTTTAATTCTTGAAGATTATAATATATAATCTTATAATTTTATTAAGCATACTAAAATATATTAAGCCAACCCAGTGCTTATTGGCACAAACCAGCACTTAGCTAAGGGGAACCATATCAGTTAAGGAGGTAGTGATTCAATAAGCCACTATGTTCATATTTTTTATAAATTGTTTCAGTGTTTGGGGTGTGACAGCGGTCCTGAGCTGGCCAACGCGTCAGAGCAGGGGCGTTAAGAGCCTAAGTGGCCTTATGGTGTTGGGATCTCGCAGGAGAAGTCCAGTAAGGTCATGAAGGTACGGTCCTCATCACCAGACCAAGGGTGAGTGATTATTGTTTTTTTTTTTATATAAATTTGTAAGGGGTTTGTGGCGACTTGTCCTGGCTGATCCCTTTAGGAAGTATGAAAGGGTCAATGAAAGTTTGTGTGCTTCGTCACACCATCTTTCATTGAGGGGGTTTTGTGATGGTACAATCATGGTACATTGTATAATTACATAAAATATGGTAACGAGATCATAAATATTGTATTTTCCTATTTTTTGACATACCCAACCCAACCTCAAACACCCTATATAGAATTTACGGTGAGTGGACTATATTACAGTATTTGCCAGGATTTGAACTAATTCATGACAAAAAACGGTGTCACATCACAAAAACAGTGTGTAGTTATTGAGATAAGCAGAGCCAAGCCTTCGTTACGTCAGAGGCGGAGAATGTGTTGACAACTACAAACAGCGATGTCAACAACTCAGACAAAGGAATGTGACGTCAATACACCCCACTTCCACAGATTTCAACCAGAAATTGCCGTCATTTCATCTGCAGCTCTGATTTGAGCCGGCCGGCCGCCCATTCACTTACGAGTGAATTTTAACTTTTTAGACCACTGTAGGTGGTTAATAAACAATATAAATATAATAAGTACAGTGCGCCAACTTCAAGATGTGACCGGGAAAAACTCGCCGAACTCGCGGTGCGCGAAGTTCGTGCAAACCGAGAACAACCAGCAACACTACATTGGTGAGAGCGTTCCTTATATATTTTGAATCCTTTATTTCCCAATATATGTTATTGTAGAAATCAATCATTTAACAAATTATTCAAAATTTCAATCTAAATTTAAGGAGCTCCAAAATTTAAATAAGTTGTACCATGATAATGAAAGGGTGAGTGGTTGTGTGCGTGCGTAATTATTCTAAGTGCTGGGTTGAGCACCACTATATAAATATAAATATATACATGTTATTATTGTATAATCATTTAAACATATAATCATTAAACTTAATCAAAGTTATTATTACACATTATGTTTTTGGAAGGGTTACAGTTGGTTTTAAAAAATGTTATGTAACAAAGTAAAGAATAAAAAGGGGTATTTCATTGGTAACAATTAGAACAGCTGTTTTGTTATTTCAAGCAATTTCCGTTTCCTATGACTTCGCGTAACGAACTTCTGGCCCATGACTTAGTTAATTGCATAGATGGCGTCTTAGTTTTTGTATACATAACCACATTTGTGAGATATAATATATCGTATCTATAAAATCAAAATAACGTAACTATACAGGGGGTGCGATTTATGTCAGAAATCAAAAGTAGTTAATTACCGGTTAGAGGGAGAAATGAGATGCATTAGAGTCGAGAAACCCCTTTGATTTAGTCGCAGTGGATTTGTTTGGCCCTCTACCAAAGGGAAGGAGAGGTGTAATGTACATTTTTGTGGTATTAGATACATTCAAGAAATTTGTAAGACTGTATAGTGTGAAAAGGGTGACTGGTAAAGTACTAAGCGAAAAGATAACGAAGGATTACATGATTAAAACCGGTAAACCTAAGGTAATACTGTCGGATCATGGGCCCCAATTTATTAGTGGAATTTGGTGACAAACTTTGGGTTGGGAAGGCATTATACCCAAACACACGGCGGTTTACCATCCTCAGTCAAACCAGGCTGAGTCATGCAAGAATTAGGGAGGATTTTTCGGGTCTATTGCCATGCCAAACACAGCGAATGGCCAGCGTATGTGGGGAGAATTGAAGAATGGTTAAATTGTACCACCCATGAATCAACTGGGTTCACACCATACGAGTTAGTCAAGGGGACACGCCTACCTAGGATTCTGGAACAGCTGTTCGATTATCCACCTGAGAGCAACACCAGAGGTCTAGAAGTAAAACTTAAACTAGCAAACGAAAACTTGTTAACTAAGGGGGAAAGAAGAAAGCGATGTCATGATGCTAAAGGCAAATGGACAAAGTATGAGGTAGGTCAGTTGGTATTAGTGAGAAGACATGATTTATCGAGTGCACAGGATAAAGAAATCAAGAAATTCTTTTTGTTGTATGAAGGACCATACAAAGTGATAGAGGTCAAGATGGACAACGCGTATGTTTTGCAAAACCAGTCTACACGGGAAATAGTGGGTACACATAACGCCACAAATTTAAAGCGATACTGGTCCCGATAAATTTTAAATCAATTTTTTTGAATTTTAATATGTCATGTTTTCAGAAGGGATCCTCCCCCATTTTCGGGCGGTCACGGACTTACCAACCCTGACCGTGGATTTTGGCTGTTTGGAGGCGGACCATGGTTGGCGGTAACTTCCATCTGGTGGTGAAAACGACGATGGTCCGGTTTCACAAAATTGGTACCAAGTAGAAATTCAACTGTATATATGAACGGGGGGGGGGCCCCTAAGGTACGTGGGAAAAATTTTATACTCAAGGTGCATAAATTAGCACCACACCACATACCAACAATTGCCTGAGAGAGTGCATTAAAACAAAAATAAAGAGAGGCAATGTTCAAGTAATTATAAACGGTATCATTTGCAAGCTAAAGTCTGCAAATGACAAATTTTTCTGTGTAAGCACCAAATAATATAGTAATAAGAATAGTAATGATTGAGTGTAGGGTAAGAATAACGGGGTCGGTTTTGGCGACTCTTTGTATAGTTCCTTCATCGGTGCCATTAGTGCTTTCAGTTCATATTCATTCACATATGGGATTTGACCATCTCCAACCCCATCTTTATAAATCATATTTTGGCTGATCCCTTTAGAAAGTGTGATGAGAGTCGAGAATAACGTGTGAATGGAGATATAAATGAAAAAAAAAATGTATAGATAATGTACGGATGTGGGTGTGAATGAGAAAAAGTGCTACTCGACAAAGGCCTTGGGCAAGGAGGGTCCGAATGGGGCTTTCTAATGGGCCAATTTAAATTAGATTAAACTTTTTGTTTGGTGCTAATTTGTATAAATATGAATAGACTAGTTTAGGAAATCAAATAAATAATTTGTTGTACTCACTATTTTTAGGTTCAGTAAAAACACTCTAAAGAACATAAGAAAGAAAATGAATGGTGCCATGACTCATTATACAGATTATGAGTTTATATAATGAGATTTGTAATTTTTAATTTAAATATATAACCTATATTATGAACTTGTGATTCCCCACTTTCGGGCGGTCACGGCGTCACCGAACCCTGACTGTGGATTTGGATTATTGGTAGCAAGTGTGGTTAGGCAGATTGTATCCTAGCCATACTTATTATTTTCAAAATTGGTGAATTTAGAAATTAACCGGGGGGTGAATTAGGGGAATCACCATAACTATGGAACAGCGGCTATCATCGAAGGGGGTGATAGTGCCGTGTTAAGGGCATATAAGTAAATTTTAGTAGGATTACTGGTGTCCTCGGACATCAGTAATGCCAAATTTTTTATAAAACTGAAACAAGAATGGTGTAGGCAGCATCTGCACCCTAATTAAACTTCAGTTCTTGTGGATGCACATGGGCGCTACAGTCCACCATCAGGAAAAAATAGTGTGTGTGGAAAAGGAGCTGGCTGTTACAAGCCAGGGGCATAGATAATGTATCTATGCACAAGGTAAATACCTGACCCGGTTTACCTGGCAGGTGATTTACCTAATTGTAACTGGGTTAAAGGGGGGTATAATCAATTGATGTAGAAGGAGAAGTAACTGAGAAATCAGTGAGGATTAATGACCATAACAGCGGTACAATCAAGTTTACTTTGCTCTAATTAGACAGTTTGTTATTGATGACCCAATTACTGTTCTGTGATTGTTACTATGTGCTTTGTAATTCAATGATTAGTGATGGATATTCACTTATGAGAATTAATGATTTTAAATACTAGACTCAATATGGTAATGATTTTATAATCAACAAGGACATTTTATGACTTAAATTGGATAATTTTGTGTATTTGTGTTACTTGTACTCAGTGTACCTAGAGTAAGGTCATTCACCTGGTAATAAGACATCAGCTGATGCCTGGTGTTATATATATAGTATGTTTGGTATAGTCAATTTATAGTTTCAGTTAAATTTTTGGTAGTAAAAATTTTATTTCTGGTGATTAATTGTCAGATTATACATATTTCTGAAATTTAAATTCAGTTAATTTTGAAAAAAAAAAATGTTTTCTTTGAAGTAAAGATTGTATTTTGTTTTCATGTTCGCTAGATGAAGTGATGCTATGTTGATAATGTATCAGCGGGGTCATAGTATTTATATTATATTGGTGTAACCAAGTGTAGTTATAATTGAGTTGATGATAGCAATAAGTCGTTTATCTTACAATGATTGTCAGCATAGGATTATAAAAATTTATAATGAAAATTAAACTCATTTAAAAGATATGAATTTTGAAAGTAAATTTGAAAGCTTGATTTAAAGGTCATGGAAGAAATGACGAAGTATAAAAACAAAATGAAGTTAGAATTAACTGACTGGTTTTGAATAATGCAATTAAAATGATTAATTGAAAGAGATGATGTAAATTAAATTAAAATGTGAACTTTGGTAATGAGCGTAGGTTTATTTTAATAAATGAATGAAATTTAAATAATTTATTTTTGGTTTGAAATGATATCGCCAGACAAACAATTAAAAGTTGGGTAATGTGAGGGAATTGCATTTATATGTAAAGATGAAAAGTTCTTGGTAATTTAAAAACGCTTATACTTGTTTTGAGGTTAGGGTTTATTAAGTACGGAATGTTTCTTTGAGTTAAGATATTGTGTTTAAGATAGTAATGCACATGTGTACACACCCAGTACTTTGCTAAAGGAAATCCAGTATGTATAAGGGGAGAGATATCGGTTGAGGATCTGGTTTGGTATAAGGCCAGTTATTGATTTTTTTCTGAAATGTTACAAGGTTAGGTGATACTGTGGTGAGTGCCTGTCTGGCCTTACGGTGTTGGGATCTCGAACAGAGAAGTCCAGTAGAGTCATTGAGGTACAGCCATAGTCGCTGAACTAGGGGGGTAGATTACCCATGATTTATTAAGGAATTAAGGGGGATTGTTGGCACCGTATCCTCACTGGTCCTCTTAGGTTTTAGCAATGAGTTTTTCTGTTTTGGCAGAAAACCTCTCATTGGGGGGGGGGTATTGTAACGGTACAAGATAATGAGGGTCAATAATTTAAAGTTTTTTATTTTTTATTTAACAAGAGTATATTTTTGGTCACCGACTGTAGCTTTTTGTAAGGCGCAGCATGTTACAAAAATGCAAGTTATCAGAAAGGGTACGTAACCCCGCGTATGAGCGCACGTATGGGCCACGGTTCCTCACGGAAGTCACCTCTAAAAATTCCTTCTCGCCAGGCACAAGATGACGTAAACTCATTGACATGCGCTCCGCCAATCCCGAAGCAAGCTGATGAGCAGGAGGACGTTTTGGCCATCTTGAAGACTTTAAGCGTCAGTCGACTAACAACATCAGACCGCGCGTCATACAAAACATTACTCGAGTAAATTAGGGTCGGCCGACCAGTCAATCATGTGATTTAACTTAATACAACATGAAATCATGTGATAGTGATCAATTAGACGTAATCGGCAAATACTAACAGTTTAAACTTACTTTCGGAGTGTGTTAGGGAAATTGGGAGTTAACAGTGATGGTGTAACCACGTGGGGACGACGATAAAAGGATGAGTACATAATATAAGCAGTTGACCAGATAAAAAACATTTCAATTTCAAATGAATTAAATACCGAAACCAATTATATTAAGAGCTCTAAATTTGGAGGGTAAAAGAGATATAAAGAATGAATGAGCAAATACTGGGTTGCCTTGTTAAAGAAATATTTAAATTAGTTCGTAGCATAAGTAAATGCCAATGTTTGTTTTTGTATTTTGAAAAGAGAGTAAAAAGAGCAGTAAGAGTTTTGAGAAGAGAAATGAATAACAAATAATTTTAAAAAAAGAATATGAAAGAACTGTTTCATTTAAATAATAAACAGAGTTGATTAGTATCTTAAATGAGAGTCGAATGTATTAAAGAGCGCAACCCTAAATCACACTTATAGGTCACGAGTTCACGTGAAGACCCTGGGACCCGACGAAGGTAAGAAATGTGGAAATGTGTCTTTTTTATTAAATATTATTTTGTCATTAATATGTAATTTCTCAAATGTAGTGTATTCAATAAAAAGTGTGTAGTGTATCATAAAAGTGTATATATTTTGTTGATTGTAAGAATATTGATAAATAAATTATTACGATTCTATTTATCTAACGGATCAAAAACGGTTGATTCTAAACATATTGGTAAATAGATTATTATGAATATCAAAGGCTCCGCCCATTTGTGTCAGTGACACTCCTAGTTTATACAGATACATCTATATATTTTGTAATTGTTTTAAGCAATTATAAAATGTATGTTTATACGTATGTCTGATGATGCAATGAATAAGTAATGAAATATATTAAATACTACTACTAAAGATGTCAACAAGACCAGAATTAATTACCATAGTAACAAGTAAATAAACAAAAGCTATTTAGCGGCATTGGAACTGTACATTTATCAATTCCTGGAGTACATTTTTGATGTTTTATATAATATGCGATTGTATCGACATATTACGATGTGGAAAGTGTACTAATTGTAAAATGTCCGATTGCTTAATGCAAAGCATTTTATTCATAACACATTAGCAACCCTAAAGCGCACAGACGTATTCTACGCTCTGAAGATTTGCGGCCGTGGTTCCAACAGCCCCCACCGACTTTTTTCATTATTATAGATTTTATATAAACATTGAATCATTTGTGGCAACAGGTGGTGGTGTGTAAATCAAATAAAATTATTTAGTTTTAGTGTTAAGTATTTATGGCATTTTCAATCTCTGCATACTGCAAATAATAGTTTGACATAAAAAAAATTCACAGATATTTTAAAGTGCTTTTTAAGTGTTGTGTACCTGGGTGTAAGGGAAATTATAATTCTGGACCAAAACTACGGGTGTTCTCTTTTCTCACTGAAGAAAACCTACAAAAAAATGTATACATCCATATCAAGAAAACACTTTGTGCCAACAAAAAACAGTAAGGTGTGTAGACTTCATTTTTCTGATGAGGACGTAATCATATAAACAACAGCGCATGACTCGCAGACAGGTGAGACTGTAAATATTCCTCTGACAAATTATTATTTGAAAAAAGATGCTGTTCCATGTAAGTTCCGTAATTGTCCGGAATATTTTTCAAAAAACAGAAAGAAATGTAAAAGTAGAGACGAGAAATTAATAATAAAACCCTAAAAATTGCTAAAAAGCAGAGCAAACAAGAATGTATAAATTACCAAAAATCAATTAATTCTTCAAATTTTTAAGAATTAACAAGTCTTTTAAGCAGTTGTAAGTTTGTTGTGCCATAAAATTGGCATAGAATTTTTGAGAAATAGTAGGTAACAATTTTTAATTTAAAAAATAATCCAGGACCTGTTATAAGCTATGCTATTGTAATAACAGTCAATTTAGAAATAAGCACTTACTTAATACGGACAAGAAGTAAAATTGACACTTAACAAACATAAGACACCTTTTGTTTCAAATAATGTAAATGATATTACTGAGATTATAAAAACAATGAGTCAGATGGAATGTTTCAGTCATAATAGTAACTACAGTGACACCTTAAATCATACTTCACACATTTTAAAATCTGTTTCTACACAATCTAATGACACAAATTAACACACAATTATAATGACACTTTTATTAACAAACAATTAACACTACAAAACTACTAACAAAACAACACACACTATCAAAACACACACACACAAAGCACAAAACAAATTCCATCTACCGGGTGTTTACAAACTAAATTGCTCAGGTTGCAACAAATTCTACATAGGCCAGACAGGACGTAGCTTCAAACAAAGATACATTGAACACACAAAGGCACTCCACTACACTACAGAATCCACCTTTGCAAACCATCTCATTGAAGCAAACCACACATACAAAAACATCGACAATAACGAGCATTCTACACGCACACACAAAAGGCCGAAAACTAGACACTCTAGAACAATTGGAAATATACAAACACATGAAAACAAATAAAAATGACATCCTAAATGAACAGGCATAATTCAATTCACATGCATTATTCGAACATATCACATTCCACACACATAACATCGATCTTTCGAAAAATCGATTCCGTCACCAACAACAAGACGGACAGTGCTACCAGTGGCAACCTCTGAAGAACGTTTTTAAAAGCAAAAACTGGTTCAGGTTGTAAGGTAAAACTTTTACGTTTTTACCCATAAAAAGTTTTGTGTTCCGAGTTGGGAGTGAAATAATTATATATAATTAACACCACATACACATTCAAAAGAAAGGTACAGGTATTCTCTTAACACAGTTGTTTTATCATCATTGTTATATACAGTTAGCCCACATGCTTACAGAGTTTTAAAAAGCTCTGATTCTATAATTTTACCTCACCCTAAAACTCTTAAGACAATATGTAATAAATATTTAACAGACCCAGCAGTAGGCGAAAAGCAATTATTTGTTCCCTATGCGAGAAACCAATTTAAAATTTAAGTGAAAATGAAAGAAACCTGATTCTTTTAATGGATGAGATTCACATTCAGCCATACTTGAATTCTTAGATTATAAAGGTGGCAATGTTGTAGGTATGGTCACCGATAATCAAAATATAGCAACATCAGCATATCTTTTTGTGATAACTGGTATAAATTCTCAATTTAAAAAAAAAAAAAAAAAAAAAAAAAAAAAAAACGGTATGGCGAACCATACATGATTTCCACATACTAAGATTTATATTTAAAATCATTTACTTGAATTCGGTTCGCTAATTTCTAAAAAAATATCCCCACTTTGTACATCGAGTTTTATGTTAACAAATTGAAATGAAAAATTTCCGTAGAAACTACTTCTTTGTTGCCAATAACATAGTACACATACACAAAATCGGTATGGAGAACCATACATGACTTCCATGTTTGCAGCTGTTATCATTTGCCATAGAAAAAATTCTACACACAGACACTTTTCGAAAAATGACTTTTTACTTCCATGTTCCACAAGGAAATGGAAGTATGGTCAAGGAGAAAAAAAATCGTGTTCGAGATAACGGCAGATTTTGATTGTACTACCATCAAAACATGAAAAAAAGTCATTTTTACTTCCATGTTCCTTAAGGAAATGGAAGTATGGTGATGGCAAAAAAAAGTGTTCGAGATTATTGCAGATTCTGATTGTACTACACTCAAAACATGAAAAAAGTCGTTTTACTTCCATATTCCTTAAGGAATGGAAGTATGATGATGGCAAAAAAAATCGTGTTCGAGATTATTGCAGATTCTGATTCTACTACACTCAAAACATGAAAAAAAGTCGTTTTCCGAAAAGTGTCTGTGTGTGTGTCTGTCTGTCTGTCTGTGTGTCTGTCTGTCTGTAGATTTTTTTTCTATGGCAAACGATAACTGCCGCAAATTCAAACAGAATTAAATAATTTTTTACATGCAGCCCTGATTTGCAGAGTACTCGCGACCTATTGTTTTTGGTGAAGATCGGTTGAGGGAAAGGGGTAGTTTACCTGCAACGGTTTTTTTTTAGCAAGGGTAATTTTGTTTGTTTGGCAAACGATAACAGCCGCAAATTCAAACAGAATCAAATAATGTTTCGCATACAGCCCTGAATTGTAGAGTTCTCAAGATCTGTTGATTTTGGTGAAGATCGGTTAAGGGAAAGGGGTAGTTTACCTGTAACGATTTATGTTTTAACAAGGGTATTTCCTATGGCAAACGATAACAGCCGCAAATTCAAACAGAATCAAAAGATTATTTGCATACAGCCCTAAATTGTAGAGTTCTCAAGACCTATTGTTTTTGGTGAAGTTCGGTTGAGGGAAAGGGGTAGTTTACCTGCAACGTTTTTTTAACAAGGGTATTTTCTATGGCAAACGATAACAGCCGCAAATTCAAACAGAATCAAATAATGTTTTGCATACAGCCCTGATTTGTAGAGTACTCAAGACCTATTGTTTTTGGTGAAGATCGGTTACGGGAAAGGGGTAGTTTACCTGTAACGTTTTATGTTTTAACAAGGGTATTTCCTATGGCAAACGATAACAGCTGTAAATTCAAACAGAATCAAAAGATTATTTGCATACAGCCCTAAATTGTAGAGTTCTCAAGACCTATTGTTTCTGGTGAAGATCGGTTGAGGGAAAGGGGTAGTTTACCTGCAACGTGTTTTTAACAAGGGTATTTTCTATGGCAAACGATAACAGCCGCAAATTCAAACAGAATCAACTAATGTTTTGCATACTGCCCTGATTTGTAGAGTACTCAAGACCTATTGTTTTTGGTGAAGATCGGTTAAGGCAAAGGGGTAGTTTACCTGCAACGTTTTTTTATCAAGCGTATTTTCTATGGCAAATGATAACAGCCGCAAATTCAAACAGAATCAAATAATTTTTTGCATACATCCCTGAATTGTAGAGGTCTCAATGACTTTCGATTTTGGTGAAGATCGGTTAAGGGGAAGGGGTAGTTTACCTGCAACCTTTTACGTTTTGACAAGTGTAAAGTACTTGAAAATTTATTTAAACTTTTTGAAACAATGGTAATTGTTAAAAATAAAATAATTTTGTTGCCAGGCAATAAAATTATAATTTTTTCATTTTAATGTAATATAATATTTTTCATTTAATACAGCAATAAAAAGGCAGGTAAGACACAGCCTGGCTGTTTGGCTGAAAATGATTTTAAATATAAATCTTAGAATATGGAAGTCATGTATGGTTCTCCATACCGATATTTTTGAAAAGTGTGTGTGTGTGTGTCTGTCTGTAGATTTTTTTTCTATGGCAAACGATAACTGCCGCAAATTCAAACAGAATCAAATAATTTTTTGCGTACAGCGCTGATTTGTAGAGTACTCACGACCTATTGTTTTTGGTGAAGATCGGTAGAGGGAAAGGGGTAGTTTACCTGCAACGGTTTTTTTTAATCAAGGGAAATTTTTTTTTTGGGCAAACGATAACAGCCGCAAATTCAAACAGAATCAAATAATGTTTCGCATACAGCCCTGAATTGTAGAGTTCTCAAGACCTATTGTTTTTGGTGAAGATCGGTTAAGGGAAAGGGGTAGTTTACCTGCAACGTTTTATGTTTTAACAAGGGTATTTCCTGTGGCAAACGATAACAGCCGCAAATTCAAACAGAATCAAATAATGTTTTGCACACAGCCCTGATTTGTAGAGTACTCAAGACCTATTGTTTTTGGTGAAGATCGGTTAAGGGGAAGGAGTAGTTTACCTGCAACGTTTTTTTATCAAGGGTATTTTCTATGGCAAACAATAACAGCCGCAAATTCAAACAGAATCAAATAATTTTTTGCATACATCCCTGAATTGTAAAGAACTGAAGGCCTATTGATTTTGGTGAAGATTGGTTAAGGGAAAGGGGTAGTTTACCTGCCACCTTTAATGTTTTAACAAAAGTAATTGTTTCTATGACGAACGATAACTGCGCACATTCAAACAGAATCAAATACTTTTTTGCACACCTTCCTGAATTATAGAGTACTCAAAGTCTGTTGATTTTGATTATGTGCCACTGTAATGCTTGCTGTATTAGCCGATGGACGAATATTTCACAGTGAAATAAGATGCATATCAGTGTATATTGTTCAGTGTTAGTCGTCGTGATGTCTTCCACTGAACGTGTGCGACGCCTGCGTCAACGACAACACAAAGACAGGGATAGTGAAGAATTAAATGAATTCTTGATGAATACTCCGTTCTCATCAAATACAATTGAAGATGAGAAAATCTGCGTGTTTCAAAACAAGAAACAAGAAGAAAAGAAACGAAAGAATGCTGCTATAGCCAAGCAATATCGCCAGAACAGGAGAGTCTGCAGTTTATGCACATTATACGTTTCAAAAGCCTAAAAACATTATCATGCTTTGATGTTTCAGGTGTTTTTTTTTTAATTCTGTCCGTTAAATCGAGGGTTTACTGTACATAACATACAGACAAAACACGAGAGAAAAATTAAAAACCTGACATCAACCAGCACAAATATAATTCCTTCACACAAATTCTACCCACGTACAGTAAACCTCACGAATGTCACAATCACTAAAAACGAACAAACACTCCTTGATAAAGGCCTAAAACATAACCTACATTACAAACAAAACAACCCAACACTTTTAATAGATCTTAATGAAAACATTTAGTTTGAAACTTGGTGAAGTGATGTTGTGTACATTTTTTCAAACGGATGATTAAGCATATGGGATAGTTAGCAAGTTTATCAATATTTTGCACACAGTTAGACCAATATATAAGTGAAGCAGCTACGGTAGATTGGTGTGACAGCAATTTTTTTGTAAGATGAATAAGTTGAATGCAATTTTATTGCCCAAAAACCAAATTATCATTTTAATAATTTGTTAATATTTTTATAAAAAGTAAGCAATATACTATACAACACTATATTTGGTGTCACTCAGTTGAGCTTAAAAAAAAAACCCATTTATACCCCAGTATGTGTACCATATGTAGAAGAAGATGAAGAAAAATCACAGCCACTACAAAAACAGCAAAAGTGGCCTTGGTCTTTTCGCCTATACCAGTGTAAATAAAGCCGGTCCCCAAAAGGCGACAACAGTCCCATCTCTAATGATGATGACTGCTCAAGCCATCAAAACGCCCAGGAGTTTTAATATCTGATAGTATTAGTTTACTCTTACCAAGCAACACATTCAAATGAAAACAATGTTTCTGAGACTCAGACTGATGATTTCAACTATTATTTTCATACCAGTAACAACCCTGACATATAAGAATAATGGAATGGAGAGACACTGGCAGACAGATGGATTTGTGGAACATATTAACTTGGATCTAATCCTCGGGGTGAAGATGATGATAATTACTTGTGATTCAATGGTTTTTACACTACGGTATGTACAAGGTGCATCAGCTAAATCCAGACAAAATTCAATTTGAATTTAATGCTACACTTGACTTTAGCAGTAGATGACTATTGCTGTTTGGGTAAACTAGACACATGTAGAGATTGTCAACGTTAGAGAAGCTCAATTTGCGCCGGTAGGGAGAAAGGTGGGGGTACACGACAATATTGGTAAGTATACCCACTCCCCCCATTTCTCCACTCTGTGTTTCACTGCGCATACGCTTCTCTATCGTTGACAACCTCTACAAGTCACATATAACCTCAAAATGACTGTTAGTGGGATTGAGCGTAAAATACAATCGAAGACGGGTGATACTTGAAGAGTTCTGTCCTGGGCGTTCACTGACTGAAATTATTCAGTTCTTTCGGTACCAGAGATCGATTGTTTATGGCATCACATAAAAGTATGCGGATGTAGAGAAGTTCAAAGAAAGTTCTGCTAACCCGAGACAAAGTCATTTGAGAGACAAGACTCTGAGAACCCCAGCTGTCATCCAGAGAGCTGAAGAACTCATTTTGGAAGACCCAAGTATGTCACTTTGTGAATTGTCCACCATATTCAGAGTAGTGAAGCCACCATGCACGGAATCATCAAAAAGGACTTGAGATACACATCTTATGTGCTCAGGGTATGTGAAATTGTTGTCTGAGGCTGCCAAGGCCAAGAGAGTTGCCTGCTGCAATTTGCTTCTTTGTTCATTGAAACACGAAGCCACAGGTCGGCTCAGAGGTTTTTTCTGATGAGAAGATTTTTACAGTTGATGCAAAAGTGAATCAGATGAATGATCAAGACTGTCCCTGGAATAGCCAGGACAAAGTTTCCTGGCAATGTTCACATCCTAAGCATTGTCTCCAATGAGGATGACGTCATGCCACCACATTTCTTTAAAAATGGAGAAACCATCATGAAAGAGGATTACCTCCAAATTCTGATGACTGCAGTGAAGCCGTGGCTGGAAATTATGGCCTCCAGGAGGCTGTATATCATTCAACAAGACAGCGCACTGGATCACACAAGGCATTTAATGCAAAACTGGCTTTCCAATAATGTGGATTTTGGTCCAAGGAATTCTGGCCTCCCAATAGTCCAAATTCAAACCCCCTTAGATTACTACGTTTGGGGTGTCACTGAAAGTGTGTGTAACAAGTCCAGGCACCCCAATGTGACAAGACTTTAAGCCACTGTTGAGGCAACATTCGTGAATTTAGACAAGGAGTAATTGAAGAAAGCGGGCTTGCACTTCACAGAGAGGATTGACACAATGAGCGCAGCAAATTACTGAGTTATACTGAATAACAGAACACAGGAAGGATCCATTAAGCTATGTAGAAAATTTTTATGTAAATATAAGTTTTTGTTGAATAAACAAATTAAACAGAACAAAAAAGTTTTGTCTGGATTTAGGTGATGCATCCTGTAAGTGTTTCTGGTCATCTCATTTAATTCAATTATACAACTTTTAGAGTGAAACTTTGTAACATCTCTCTCACCTAATCAAACTGAGGGATGCACCTGAATCTGTGTTTGTCTTTAGTAACCAAGACTCAAGCTGTGACAATGGAAACTGGAAAAATAAAATGTGGTGGAAGAGGTGCAGAAACCTGGAAGGAAAAGAAGAAGTGCATGGTACCATGATTGCCAGACAGCTTCTACATGATCACTTTTTTTAACTTACAGTTTATTATTACATAGTAAATGCTACAGCACAGAGTTTCATCTAACTAGTTGTTGCATCAGGAGCCTTTGGAGCTTCTGTTGTCGCCGGCAATGTTTCTTCAATGGCCGGTACGTATGGCTCGGACAATCGATATGTTTTTGGTATGGCATCTGCTGGCGGCATCCAATCTGGGATTATTTTACCATGAATACGCCAAACACCGTACGTGTTTGGCAGGTGTTTCTCGTATACAACATATTCCAAAACATCTTTTGCGACAATCTCACTGCCGTGCATAAGTCGACCAAATCTGTCATACACTGCTAACATCTGTACAAAACATAATATATTATACACACACTAGTATAACTACTTTTATGATACACACCGTGATTGAGTGAAAAGTCTAACATATGAGATGAAAGTTAAAATTCTATTACCTACCTCGTATGATATTGATAATTTTCAGTGGCACATTATCATAGTGTATAATTCTGAATTTTCTATTGTATTGTATTTATTGTTCATAGCCTATGGTACCTTTAGGCTATGAACAATAAATACAATACAATAGAAAACTGAAATTATAGGAACCATTAGTAAACAATAAGTGTGTTTATATTATAAATACAGCACAGTATCATTAGTATAATTCTGAATCAGATTTTTTTACAGCAGAAACCTAAAACCATTGTTACAAATATCATGGCTTATGGCTCAGAAGTTTGGACTACTAATAAAGGCACAAGAACAAAATTAATGACTGGAGAGATTGACTTTTGGAGACGTTCGGCAAGAATATCCAGACGTGAGACAATTAGAAATGAAGTCGTTAAGGACGGAATGAATGTGAGAAATTCAATTGTTGATTTTATCCAAACAAAGAAATTACAATGGGACACATGAAAAGAATGGCACAGGAAAGATTGGCAAGGAGAGTTATGGAATGGACTCCACCAGGAAGAAGGAAAAGAGGAAGACCACCTATCACCTGGATAAAAGAAATTCAGACTATATTGAGGGAATGAGAAATTGAAGATCTTTGGACAGACAAGCAGCAGTGGAAGATGAGAATTTAATCACTTCTGTAATCTTTGGTTCTGGAAAATTTGTAAACATTGTACAGCCACAATAATAATAATGTTAATTTTTATATAATTTTAATACAAACAAACTTTAACCATTACAAATCTATAAACCACTCACAATCAAATCTCACAGTGACAGTACAGATGCTAGCTGGTTCTGTTCAGCAGACTGCTCAAGTGTTGTGAGTGTCTTTTAATCTTTTATTTTGTACTGTAATGTCTGTTACATTAAATGTTTTGTTTGATGTTTAATTTTTTGTCTGACTTTTAGCGCGTGGAGAATAGGGAATACCAGAAACCATGACAACTGGAAAACAAACATAAGTTGCTGAGATGAAGTCACTGAGAAGAATGATAGGCAGAACACGGCGAGATAGAATAACAAATGTCAATTCTTTACACTTTGCGTGCCGATCAAGTCATTTGTTGTGATCTAGTTTTATGTTATTTTAAATACAGAATCATGTCTAAAAGCGTAATTTCACTGCAGCTAACTGTTTGTTAATACTTTTAATTTTTAAAATCGTGGATAGATAGCAGTTCAGCTGAACAAAGCTGAAGTACAAAGAAATACTCAGGCTGTGTTCGTTTGTTTTTATTGTTTTCAGATCAAAATGGAGACATGTAGTGACTGATGCCAAAATCGTGGTAGAAATCTGACAGTTTTTTGTAACAGTTAGTATGATATCTTCTGAGACAGTACAAATAAAGATCCTGATTATGCAGATAACTCCAGTGAAATATCGGTTAGTATACATTTTATAATACACGTAAACATGGCATCGGTTTATAAATTGTGATTCTAGGTTAAGGCTTTTTTACACTGTTATGAGTTTCATTCTTCTGTAGTAACACCTCGGTTTTTAATTAATTTTTTTTTTTAGAAGATCACAAAAAACATTTCAACAGCAACTTCTAATGGGTGTATACCCCTGCAGAGCCTTGTACATCTTTGCAAAACATAACCTCTTCCGTACATTGTAACAAACAGAACAGTGGTACTTCGCCTACTTCAGACGGTGACTGAACAGAAGTAGATGGTTTTCCTGGCATTAACGTGTTTTGTGATAATAGTGGTATAACAAATATCCAAACTTTGATGAAGATAGTTTGGCAAGCAACTTTTTTTATGACTTACTAAACCTCTTCAAATAACAAACCAACTTGTATGTATGCCAAAAACCCATCAAGATGAGAAGTTGACTGCAAAATGGCAAATATTTCCTTGAAAAAGTACCATCATCGGAAGGAAAGAAGGGAGTACAAAGAGGGCGGAGTTCAGAAAAAAGAAAACAACAGAATGGGTAAATGAGCAAGGAAAGACGTCATATCAGTGAAGTGAATGTAAAATTACAATCTGTGAAGTTCCAAAGTTTTTGATTGAAAAAAAAAATATATATATATACACACTGTTATTAGCGAATGGTTTTATTATCCTGTTATGTTTTTAACAGTGAAATGTAATGCTTTTAGGTAATTTAAAGGGGTTTTATAATATTGTCAGTAACCTGTTAACATCTTAACACATTTTTTTTAGTAAAAAATGGTGTATAAAAATATGTTTTCAATAAAAGAGTTTAAACAAAACAAAAACATTGCTAAAACTACTATCTGGTCTGTAAGGCCGTGGTCTTCCAGTTTATTCTACAGACGTTTTGATCTCACCTCTGGCAACAGTACTGTGGTGTACTGACAAGACACCTTGTCAGTGCGTTTAAGTCCTTTGACACTGAAGATGGCCTCCAGAGGTTCACTGTTTAAAACAAAGTAAGTACCCTTTTTCTATGTTACTTTATAGTTTCACAAGAATTTTTTAAAAAACATCAAAAGTGGCCAGTACTATGTACAAGTTTTTTGCTAACATGGCTGGCACCTCTATAGAAGACTCATGCTGAAAGGTACAGCAGCGTAAGTGTTAAGAATCATGCCATGAATGACAGACATAGTGGACTAGATACAGGACTCGACCCTACAACTGATACAAGGTGATGGCTCTGCAATGATCATGTCAACAAGATTAGTCAAGAAGATCTGAGATAGTCATACAAAAGGCAAAAGACAAACTGGACAATCACAAATGTAATGAGGCGATTGTGTCGAATAATGTGGTTAGTTCAGGAAAATCTTCTAACTGAAGAGAAGAAGAGGAAGACAAAGAAGAAGATTTTTGTAATTGTATACTCTTTCTGTTCTTAGTTCAATCCTGATGTAAACAAACCCACATGGCAAATCTGAAACGCTATTGGTCAGGAGTGTTGACACTGTTCACACAGTAATATATATGCAAGGGCATGTGCAGAATGTCTGTATAGTCATGTGAGAGTTATCTTGCCACTTAAATTGAGGAATGTCATTTTAAACTTCCTCCTTATCACTGTATTCTGAATCGTACTGAATTAACATGGAGCCAGTTGAAAGGATATGTTGCCCGTCACAACACAACATTAGCTGCTACATGTAAAATAATTTATTGAGAAGGTGGTAAATGAAACAACAGAGGATAAGTGGAGTCACTGAATGCAGCATATAATCAAGGAAGATGATATGCTATGGCAACTGGCTCACATTACCAACGTTGTTGCGGACAATGGACAATCCTGTCAATAATGACACTAACTCAAGTGACGATACAAGTTCAAACACACATATGGAAGGCTCTGTGTCTCTCTGAGAGCAACCGATACTATCCACTACACTGGTAATTATCACAGCTTCTATTTTCGTTTTAAATAAACTTTATTTTTTTTGTTCTTGCAATATATAGACGATTAATAACAAAAAAGCCATTAGCTGGTGTTATAAAATATTTCACTGTCGATCTGACATTGTCACACAAATTTTACCTTGGTCAGGACAAATTATTACAATTTAAATGTGTTTATACAGTATCAATATTATATGTACCCTGTCTGTACTCCTTCTGTCAGAGTGACACGTCTGTTTGTTTACATCAGGATTACGCTAAGAACGGAAACAGTATAGATATCAGTTTTTTGTTAAGGCTACAGCTGCACTAGAAGTAATTTACTGCATGTAAAATGAACAACGTGTGAATAAACGTAAGCAGCTCCACTAACAGCAATTTACTGTTGTTTTGAGCAGTAGCGTCAAGTTACTGCAACAGCACTGATCGAGGATGGCTCGATAATGAGTTATTAATTATTGAAGTAAAAAAAATATACAATATTATATACCATCCAAAAAATTTCTCTAGATACTGTTTCACTACAACAAAGTTTCTCATGCAACAAAATAAACATGCCTTCATTGTTTCTTGTTGCTTAACAGTGGATGTACCTTCCACTATTTTTAAACTTACTCTTGACAGTATACCAATAGTACACATAAAATTACTTTGCAGATAAATGTTAGCCTCGGCATTTATCACTCTGATGTTCACTTATCTATATTATTAACTCAATCTTCTATTGTGGTGTATTCATTGTGTTCATAACCTAAAGGTAC
Organism: Magicicada septendecula; assembly: GCA_034769895.1. Taxonomy (NCBI): domain Eukaryota; kingdom Metazoa; phylum Arthropoda; class Insecta; order Hemiptera; family Cicadidae; genus Magicicada; species Magicicada septendecula. The sequence goes on from CM068367.1 coordinate 35,430,846, forward strand.
CATACATATGACTTATAATAAAGTTTTAATTACTTATATTCGATTGATTTAGGTCACAGACCATCGTCAGGAAATATACACTGTGCACGCGTGGTCACTATATTGTAAAACAGTTACTATTTACAAAAACAAATTTGTGAACACTGATTGATGCGAGTTCATGTTTAGGTTATGAACAATGAATACACCACAACTGAAGCCTGAGATTATAGGTACCATTAGTAAGCAATAAGTGTGTGTATATTATAAATACATCACATGATCATTAGTGTATTATTGACTGTAATTTAATAAACATTTGTTAAAAATTTAATTAAAAAATATATGCAAAAAGTATACAATTTAAATAAAACAGTTTAGAAAAACAGGAAACACACAAAACAGGAAAACTGAGGAAAACTTTGTTCGTGGTTGTAAGCAGCAACTTGATAGGCAGAAAAGTATTGCCAAAACGAGCAGTCAGTTACTGCTAGTGTAATCTTTGGCAACTGGTAATTTTTCTTTGCAGAAGTGAAAGTTTTTAACTTAGTTTTATTTATTTTTTCCAATTACTTCCATGTTCCATAAGGAAATGTAAGTATGGTGATGATGAAAAAAATTGTGTTCGAGATAAGGGCTGATTCTGATTGTACTACTCTCAAAACATGAAAAAAGACATTTTTCAAAGTGTCTGTGTGTGTGTCTCTGAGTAGACTTTTTTATATGGGGAACGATAACTGCCGCAAATTCACACGGGATCAATTAATTTTTTGCATATGTGCCTGAGATATTGAGGACTCAAGGCCTATTGATTTTGGCGAAGATCGGTTAAAGGGAAGGGGTATTTTACCTGCAACGTTTTATGTTTTAACAAGAGTAAATTTTTCTATGATGAACAATAACTGCCGTAAATTGAAACAGAATCAAATAATTTTTTGCATATGTGCCTGAGATATAGAGGACTCAAGGACTATTGATTTTGGTGAAGATCAGTTAAGGGAAAGAGGTAGTTTACTGCAACATTTTATGTTTTAACAAGAGTAAAATACTCAATTTTGATAAATAAAGTATCCTGAAAAGAAGGTCATAATGATCCACTGTAGAAAGGTAGATTAAATATCTATAAATTAAAAGGGTAGTTGAAGGGGTGGGGGTAATTTTCTATAAATGAAAATGATAGTTGAAGGGGGAGGGGATAATTTTTTATATGTGTACTGTTATCGGCAACAAAGAAGTAGTTTGTTGTTAAAATTCCTTCCTGGGCTCTTTGGCCATGGTCCAATGTTTTTTGCAAAACCAGGCGTTCCGGCAGTGCTATCGAGTACCATCATCAATGTAAATCGAGTGCGCTAACGTGAGGTGGTATACGTTAGTGACCACAGTACTGTGGTTACGGCAATAAGTAGAAAGAAGTAGTTTCTATAGAAACATTTCATTTCGAAAATGTATTTAAATATAAATCTTAGAACGTGGAAGTCATGTACGGTTCTCCATACCATTATTTTTTATTGTATTTCTGTAACTACTGTTTTTCCCTTTTTAACCAATCATTTACTTTTCCGTTTGCAAACAGTGTATATATTTTTAGTTTTAACAAAGACTACGTAACTTTTTCAGCACCTGAATCAATAACAAGATTTATAATGATAAAACATTTGTGTTTCTTAAAATTACGATGGTTAATATCCAATTCAATACTGTACAGTGGTCATGAATGTACTCAGCATGTAAGGCGACAACCTGATTTTTTAGTCAGCTTTAGTGGGAGTGTAGAATATACAAATAACTTTTCTAACTAAATAATAATAAAAAGTTCAACAGTGTACAGAAATTTATATAACAACGCTCTCACCTGTTGAGTAAAAAATCTGACAGTTATTTGGCTGAAATAATTTTCCTTAGAAATAACACTTGTGGAACGGGCGTGCACTACTCTTGGCGGTTCTATGGATCCTATCATTTTCCAGCGAATTGTTTTATTCTTTATATTGTGTATCATTTCCTGAAAACAAAGCCACACACACATATAGATTAAACTATTTTAAAATATTAAAACACACACACATATCAGGGCCAGATCCAGCAAGGTATTTGTGGGGAGGGGAGAGTTGGACCATTCTTTTAATGGTCTACAATATAAATGATAGGAATGAGTGCAGATAAAAATACATTGCATTATTATTATTAACACAGTAAATTTATTAACACACAAGTGTAAAATCATATTTCTGTTTGTCAGTTCACATCTGTGTTATTGTTCTTTTAATAATATTCATTTACAGTTTAAAGTACACGCTAGTAATTTAAGTTGCATGTCAAATAAAAAATATCGGTATGGAGAACCATACAGGACTTCCATGTTCTAAGATTTATATTTAAAATCATTTACGAAATGAAATGTTTCCATATAAACTACTTCTTTCCACTTATTGCTTCAGCCTTAACCACAGTACTGTGGTCACTAACGTATACCACCACACGTTATCGCACTCGATTTTCACTGATGATGGCAGTCGACGGCACTGCAGATATGTCTGGTTTTGCAGAAAACATTGGACTACGGCCAAACAGGCCGAGAAGGAATTTTTAAACAAACTACTACTTTGTTGCCGATAACATAGTATACATATATAAATTATCCCCTCCCCCTTAACTATATATTTCATTTATAGAAAATTACCCCCCTCCCGTTCAACTAGCCTCTTCATTTACAGATATTTCATCTAATTTTCTACGGTGGATTTTTAAGATCTTCTTATCAGGATACTTTATTTATCAAAATTAAGTATTTTACTCTTGTTACAACAAAAAATGTTTCAGGTAAACTGCCCTTTCCCCGTAACCGATCTTCACCTAAATCAATAGGCCTTGAGTCTTCTACAACTCAGGCACATAAGTAAAAAATTATTTGATTCTATTCGAATTTACGGCAGTTATTGTTCGTCATGAAAAAATTTCTCTTGTTATAACATAAAATGTTGCAGGTAAACTACCCCTTTCTCTTAACCGATCTTCACCAAAATCAACAGGCCTTGAGTTCTCTACAATTTAGGGACGTATGCAAAACTTATTTGATTATGTTTGAATTTATGGCAGTTATCGCTCGACATAGAAAAAATTAACCTTGTTATCACATAAAACGTTGCAGGTAAACTACCCCTTTCTCTTATCTGATCTTCACCAAAATCAATAGGTCTTGAGTCCTCTACAATTCAGGGATACATGCAAAACATTATTTGATTCTGTTTGAATGTGCGCAGTTATCGTTCGTCATAGAAACAATTACTCTTGTTAAAACATTAAAGGTGGCAGGTAAACTACCCCTTTCCCTTAACCGATCTTCACCAAAATCAATAGGCCTTCAGTTCTTTACAATTCAGGAATGTATGCAAAAAATTATTCGATTATCTTTGAATTTACGGCAGTTATCGTTCGTCATAGAAAAAATTTCCCTTGTTAAAACATAAAAAATTGCAGGTAAACTACCCCTTTCCCTTAACCGATCTTCACCAAAATCAACAGACCTTGAGTACTTAAAACTTCAGGAATTTATGCAAAAAATTATTTGATTCTGTTTGAATATGCGGCAGTTACCATTCGTCATAAAAATAAAATTACCCTTTTAAAACATAAAACGTTGCAGGTAAACTACCCTTTTTCTCTTAACCGATCTCCACCAAAATCAACAGACTTTGAGTACTCTATAATTCAGGAAGGTGTGCAAAAAAGTATTTGATTCTGTTTGAATTTACGGCAGTTATCGTTCGTCATAGACAAAATTACCCTTGTTAAAACATAAAACGTTGCAGGTAAACTACCCCTTTCCCTTAACCAATCTTCACCAAAAACAATAGGACTTGAGAACTCTACAATTCAGGGCTGTATGGGAAACATTATTTGATTCTGTTTGAAGTTGTGGCTGTTATCGTTTGTCATAGAAAAAAATTACCCTTGTTAAAACATAAAACGTTGCAGGTAAACAACCCCTTTCCCTTAACCGATCTTCACCAAAACCAATAGGTCTTGAGAACTCTACAATTCAGGACGGTATGCGAAACATTATTTGATTCTGTTTGAATTTGCGGGTGTTATCGTTTGCCATAGAAACAAAAATCTACAGACAGACACACACACACACAGACGCTTTTCGAAAAATGACTTTTTTCATGTTTTGAGGGTAGCACAATCAGAATCTGCAATTATCTCGAACACGATTTTTTTTGCCATCACCATACTTCCATTTCCTTATGGAACATGGAAGTAATTAACATGGTCATTTAAAGTCATTTTAGAGAAAAACTATGAACTTACATATGATAAGAATGTTGCATCATAATCACAAAACAATAAAAAAGTTTCGTCTGATGTGACCACTTGGGTTGAAGTTGCAAATAAAATCATTTTGCCAGTATAGTTACCTATAAACTCTTAAAGTTTAGCTTTTTTTAAGCAGTTACTACTACCCTTGTATAAAAAAAATGAATTTATGAGAACACAAAAAAACTCAAGTACACCATCTAACAGTGTAGTTATTGTGTCAAGTAAGGTATGATAGATTTATCTTTGTCCTCAGTTTGACAAACTGATCAAACAGATCAGTGTTGCACTGGTCTGGTTTCAAATCAGTTTGTTGTGAACAGAGTGTCTTCTGTCTATGTGGGAAATGGGTTCTGTAAGTCATTTTGATTACATATGTAGTTTTAGTAGTGATACTGATTCACTGGAGTTAACAGATCCGCATTTTTAATTAAAACACAAATGTTCTGTCCCTATTAACTTTCATAGACACAAGGGTCAGTCAAATATAAACTGGATTTTTTACTTCCATGGTCCGTAAGGAAATGGAAGTATGGTGATCACGAAAAAAAAATCGTGTTTGAGATAAGGGTTGATTCTGATTGTACCACCCTCAAAACATGAAGAAAAGTAATTTTCCAAAAAGTGCCCGTGTGTAGAATTATTTCTATGGCAAACGATAACTGCCGCAAATTCAAACAGAATCAAATAATTTTTTGCATATTGTGCCCGAGTTGTAGAGGGCTCAAGGCCCATTGATTTTGTGAAGATCGGTTAGGGGAAGGGGTAGTTTACCTGCATTGTTTTATGTTTTAACAAGAGTAAAGTACTTAAAAAGAGCCTCCAGGTGGTCTAGTGGCTAACGCGGGCGATTGATGCGCTCGTGGTCCCGGGTTCAATTCCCGGCGGAGGCTCCATATGGCATGCACTCAGCGTCGTGAGGCAAACTGAGTAGGCGCTGCGATAACAGCGCCGCCTCCTGGCCGTGAATACCGCAACTAGCGGCTGGTGGCACGTAGTACTAGCCATAAACCATCACACTAACACAAAAGCCGCGTGGTACGCCTTGGTCCTTAACGGATTGTGGAGCGGAAGTTTATTTATTTTTATTTAAAGTACTTAAAAATCCATTTAAACTTTTTCAAATAATGGTAATTGTTAAAAATAAAATAATTTTGTTGCCAGGCAACCAGTTTGTTCAGTTGGGAGGGAGGTAGGGGTAGTTTACCTGCATTGTTTTGTGTTTTAACAAGAGTATAAAGTATTTAATTTTGATAAATAAGTGCCCCAAAAATAAAGTCATATTAATCCACTGTAAAATGGTAAATGAAATAATTATAAATGGAGTGGGTAGTTGAAGGGGGAGGGGGTGATTTTTTGAAAGTTGCTGTGCTGAAATCAAGTAAAGTATGAATATTTAATTTTGAAGGATACGATACCTTAGAAATTACATATGATAAACTTGTTACTCTGTGAAAGTATAAATATGTAAAAGTGTAAATGCAGCAAGCATTAGTGGTGGGGATCAGTTGGGGAAGAGGGATGATTATCTGTGTAGTTCAGTTTCTTTATAAGAATAAAGTACCTAATTTTTATAGATAAAGTGACTCGAAAATAACATTATATTAAATGACTACCCCATAATAACAAAAATATCTATAAATAGTGAAAATAGTTTGAGGGTGGGTGATATTTTTTTAGAAATTATCGAACCGAATTCAAGTAAATGATTTTAAATATAAATCTTAGAAAATGGAAATCAAGTATGGTACTCCATACCAATATTTGTGTAAATAATGAATTAATTTATTTACAAACTATACACTCATCATTTTCCTTCATAGTTTCCATTAACATCCACGCACTTATTCCAGCAGATTGGCAGTTTTTTATTCTCATTTTCATAAAAAGTTTTGGGACTTGTTCACAATGTTCAATTCTATTCTTTGGCTGTTCCTTCCGGCTGACTCCGCTTCGATGTCGGCCGAGAGAGGAGAGGAGATGAAGTGCGTCCGATGGCGTGGCGATGAAGAGTGCCTCGAAAATTTCTACAGGGGCAGGATTTATGCACTAACCGGGATCGCTGATTGGCTCGCTCCGAGCACGTCAGTTGTCACGTCTCGGCTGCTGATCCCTGATTGGCTCGCTGTGTCCGCCGCTGGTACCGGAGAGCAGATGTTCGCATACCGCTGCCGTCACAATATATATATATATATATATTACATTTAATATTTATATATAAATTTACCTCAAGATGTTATTTTTCTATTTGTGGAACATGTTTCGAGAGTTCCTGTACTCTCATCTTCAGCCTTCGCCATCTTGTTTCTGGTGAAGTATTTGTGTGTTGGCTTCTGGATGTTATTAAGGCAGTTTGTTGGTCTTTGTTCACCAGAAACAAGATGGCGAAGGCTGAAGATGAGAGTACAGGAACTCTCGAAACATGTTCCACAAATAGAAAAATAACATCTTGAGGTAACTTTATATATAAATATTAAATGTATTATATACATCAAGAAACGGACTGTAGCAGAAAGTGATTGAAATATATATATATATATTTACATTCCAACGTTGAAGTTGCATCCATACATTGACAAGTTACATTCAGTGTGAAGCCCATGTGCATATGAGTTCCGTATATGGACTCCAGGTTACAAACCTTAATAAAATCGTGGCTGACCGGCTGTTAGTGACAATAACTTTGTTCTGAAGACTCGATTTTATTTATTAATATGTAGGGATTGCCAACCCAAGAGAAAAAAAAGATTTGACTCTTATTACGGATTTGTTTAGCAATTTTATCAAATTTTGACGGACGTCACAAGTATGGGAAATTAAATGACTATATACGTCATTAGTTCGAGGTTTGGCCACCACGTAGCGCTTGTCCGTTTCTAGCCCTCCTCCCGTTTCCCCTCTGAAGCGTATACTTACCTTTCAAACCACAGCTAATCTGAAATCCTTGTTTTGGCAACACTGGCTAAAGATAGTAGAACTTTTCTTGTTTCAGTTCATATACCATCTCACTGACTCAGTTTTCCGCTACTGTGTGTGTGTATGTGCGTGTGCGTGTGTGTATGTTCGCGCGGGCATGTTTTATCAACTTGTTGATAAGACATGTACATTCCGAGCAAGTGTTCCAACCTCGTATTTAACAGAGCTGCGACAGTTTTTGCGAGAGTATTTAACAGTCCCTCTTGTCAGGCGCGGATCCAGGAATTATTTTTGGGTGTGAGCGAACTAGAGCTAGTGGTCAATTCAGGGGAGGGGAGGCGTAAAAAAAGGAAGAGTGACTTCTGCAGATTACAATAGTAATTAAAATAATAATAATAAAAAGATATTATTTTAATAGTAAAATATATTTGCGTTAAAAAAATGTTGATATTAACAATATACTATAATTACAATGTAAACTGGAAACAATGGTTTCCTAAATCGGCATACATATCAATTACATTTACTATGTCTATACTTTCATTGTAATGAACATGCGCTAAAGCAAGCCCATTGAGCCTTTCTTGGCCCATAGAAGATCGTAGCCACGATTTCAACAATCTTAAGCACGGAAAGACACTTTCTGCTGTTGCTATAGGCGGGATTTCACCTACAGGATTGGGGAGGCAAAAATCGACGACGGCAACCTTTTTTTTTTCAAGTGAATCGAGGTGAAGGCGTTCTACCTTTATTGAGGAAATGACTAGAAAGACAGGAATTATCAATGGCGGTGTTCCGGTGGAGGCATTAGCATTACCCCAGAAAGACACGCTGGAGACAATTCTAATCTGTAACGGGCAGAAAGATAGGCTAGCGAATTCTAACCTCCGAACGAGTGAAAAGCGGGCTAGCGAGAATTTTAACCTCCCAACGGGGGAAAAGGGGGGGAGGTGAGCCTCAGAACGGGCGGAAAGGCGAGTTAGCGAGAATGCTAACCTCCGAACAGACAGAAAGATAGGCTCCTAGCCCGCCTTTCTGCTCGTCTATCTGCCCACTCGGAGGTTATATTTTTTTGCTAGCCCTTCAAAAGACACATATATACACAAAAACACACACACGCACAAACGTGTATAAACACATGCACACACACAAATATGAAAAAATTAAATAATCTGGAGGAAGCCTCGGTTATTCTGCTGCCTAAGGGCCCCCAAGATGGTTAATCCAGCATTGGATGTGATAATTCCTGGGGAAGTTCTTTAGTTTACCAAGTGGCTAACTTTACATTACATATAGCATAGCTTGATAAGTTAAACTACGCAAGAAAACTAGATTTGAAAAGCCTTCCAATGCCATGTCAAATACTGTACAAAGCTACTGTTCACTGATTTGAAATTTATTTGATAGTATTGGGGGGGGGCAAGTGCCTCCTCTTGCCACCCCCGAATGCCGCCCATGGCTATCGATACTGGTAACATTACCAAAAGCTTAACAGAAAAATGTATACAAGGGTACATCTGTTTATTACATTTTGATATGACATCTAATGGACTGTGTGGACCAACGTTTTCTTCTCTATCCATATGCAACTTCCAGAACTCCAATTCAGCTTTTAGTTTTCTTTTAAACACATCTACAGTTTCGTTGAAGAATGACTAATACTTTGTTACCAAGTTATGTATAATTTCATCGAAATTATCTGGTTTGGTCGTTGAGAAGAAAATATGTGTATTATAGAAATGTAATGTTTCTTTAGGAAAACGATCTTTTAAATCCAGAATCAAATTATCGAATGCCTGTAGGCCTATATACATATATAAGTTATATATATCATCTGCTTATAGTACCGGTATGTAACTATATCGTTTGTAGGATGATTTTCTCGAACAGTTGTCTGGAAGCTTTTCTGGGTATCCTTATTTCCACATCCAATTCTTCAGCAATACCACATATAACTTACTACCTCATATATAGTTTTAAAAACAGCTTCGCAGTTGTTACGGCGTCTTTGTAAAATTTTACAGTATCGCTTAAGTAATCCTGAGCAACTTTTGAGTCGACTTGAGTTCGTTGAAAAAATTGCCTCAATTGCAATGTGCAAGTAAGTAAATCCGAGAGACATACAATTGCAACAAGCGTTTGGCCATCACATTATACTATTCTTAACGCTCGAGCTTTAACAGCTGTTGCAGAATCTTTCCATTCAGTTATTGAGTCTAAAACTGATATAATTTTTAGAAGAGCGGATACTCCATCATGCATTCCTATCCAGCGGGTCTTGCGAAGCCCCAAAAAGTTATGGCCTAATGTTCGTTTTAGAACATCTTCTCTCTTGGACGAACCTTTTAAAAAATATATTGTCTCTTGCATTGCCGAAACAGCATTTTTAATAGCCTGTACTTGGGATGTTCGAAAAATACTTAAATTGAGGGAATGGCTGTAACAAGGGAGGGGAAAAACAGCATTAGGGGCTTCTTCCATAACTGTTTTAACGGCTCTGCATACTTCAGATACCATAGTACTACAACCGTCAGTTGTTACGGCAACGCAGTTGCTTAGATTTAAATTACATTTTTTTAGAGCATTTATAACAATGTTTCCAATAGCTACTCCAGTCAACTTCGGTTCACCATTATTTTCATTATCCTCATTCATTTTGGCGCCAGAATCAATAAATTGAATTAATGATACGTAAAATTTTATCGTCAGTATACCTAATGATTAGTGGTAATTGCGATTTGTTTGACAGATCTGTCGTTTCACCAAACATTACACTAACAATTTTAGCAACTTGGATTCTCTTAGGTAAAATGTCTCATCCACAGCAATCAGTCAAGTCATTTTGAGTTGTCTTGCTTACACATGTTGCACGAGATGTTGACTCTTCGAGATATTTTTTCAAACCTAACTGCCGCTATCAACCCGAAACTTCAATAAAGCTCGGAAATTGCCAGTATTTATGACCGAATCAGATTCACCAGTTGTCAGTTTGCCATCGTCTCGGTCCTCAAATTGAATGTTCTGGCGACCCACGAAAATAATGCTTTTTATTTATAGGCACTAATCGAGAACGATTTTCTTTCAAGATTTTTTGACGTCCAGTATGTAATTTATTAGTAGCGGATAGCTCAGGATTTTTGTAAATTTGTAAGAAATATTTTCCTTTTATCACAGCTTCCTGGTGATATTTGTTTTGTGGACGCTCTTCAAAGTCTCCACCTTTGTCGAATACTGTAGCAAAGTTGGTTATTGGTTCTGGAACTAATTTCTGGAATCGAGTACTTCCATGGTGTCCACCCTCAGCAGAACTGACAAAAAAATGGACAGTATTTACAAAAGAATCCCTTTTTTCGTGCGAGAAAGGGAATTTCATAAGAATTTAATTGGTTGAAATATACATATCATGTCGTTTATCATACGTTCCAGTTTTGTCACTTGAGTGAGTAAGTTAAAGAATAAACGTCTTTGTCCAAAAAATAAATGTCTCTGTATTTGATTTGAAGAAAATTAAATACCTCGTCTAAAAAAAAAAACACCAGACTATTAAGACATTTTACATCCAAATGTGATAATGAAGATTTGATGATTTTATGATTGTTTTTTCTAACATATACTCAGTATCGCAGTCTAACTTTAACAAATGTAAATGTGAACTGTATGACTGAAGCTGAGACCGTTGGATAGCAAAGCGCATACGCATATGTTATAATTTCGACATGCAAACGCGAGAATTCAAACCGAACTACCTGAACGGTACGAGGATATATAATAGAAAAAATTATGATATTGATTTGCAATAATCTATGTCATTATAAATTACTGTGTTGTACATAAAAATTGAATTTCAAATTACTTTATGCTAGTTATGCTATCACTATAATTTTCTCCTTAAATATAGTACAATAGTTAGTGAACAGAAATTCTGTCTTTTTCGGCTGTACCGGAGCTTTTTGAAAATAATGAAAAGACGTCAAAATCCATTTTATCATATAAAGAAATAATTTTTGAACGTATATTTTAATTTTCAACATGCCTTACAAGACTTATTAAAAAATTACAACTTATTACAACTTTTTTGTGATTTTTTACGCAGAAAAGTATAAAAATGTCTTTGATTATAATATTAAAATTGAGGCGTTTGGGGGGGCCGCCCCCTTCGCTCCCCCTGGATCCGCGCCTGCTTGTTTAGTAAGTTTTTTAAGATCCTTGTCTTTTATCAAGCTTCGTTGTAAAAGAAAAGTCATTTTTATCATATTATTCTATATTTTTGTGATAAATACTTAATTAAATTCAACAGTATTAACTAATTAATTAATCCATTATTTTAATTATTTAATTATGTACTATATTATTATAACTATTGTGTTAGCTACTTTATTTTTTAGTTATTTGATAATTTTTAAGAGCACAAGGTCTAACAAATTATTGAAACCGCGAACACGAGTATAAGCTGGCACCACTTTCAATATATCGTTCTTTTTTTTCTGATGATGTAACTAACAGTAGCGTATTTATTCCCGTAATTTTATCTCGTGCATCCCTGTTTTATAAATGCAGTTCCATTCTCGAATCTGACCAGTGTCACGTAGGTAATTGTACAAAACAGCAATTCCTGAAATCCCAGTCAGTTATCACACAACGCAACATAGCAGCGTGTTATCTTTTGGGCTACCTCGTCAAGGTCATTAAGACAACTGTATGATTTACATTGTGAGAAGGATAGATCTCGCACTCTTAATTTAGGGTATATAAGATATAGTTTATTACCAATACTTAGAGAGTCACTACTTGTATTCTAGTTTTCATAAAAAACTTGAAAAATCAAGCTTTTCTGCGTTTCTGTGTATACTATAGGCCCAAAAGTGGCGAGGAAACATGAAATTCATTAAACAGTTTTTTTTTCATAAAACAAATTGTACATGCGAATATTACATAGTTAAATATGCGAAAACCATTTTTTAGTATTTCTATCTACACAGGCCTTAACTAGATTTGAAGTGAAACATCTGTTCAAAAACTTGCTAAATCTGCAAATTTGTAGATAGGCTTTGCAAGAAAGGATGCTCTGTATTTAATGCTTTCATTACAAAAAGGAGAAAGGTTAGGTTGTTTTGGGAATTAATTTTTAAAAATTACAGATTTTCTTTGCAAAAAAGACTGCAAAACGATACCTAAATTAAAAATTATATTCGGAGTTTTTTGTTTCTACTCCTAATTTATAAACCTGTACCTGTCATATACGTAGAATCAGTAAAAACACGTTTTTTTTTACCTTTGTGAAATGTAGGACACATGTAGTATCACTATAATACTACTATTAATTATGTGCAGAGGCGCACCCATGATTTTTTTCGGGGGGGTTTAAAAATTTAGAAACAAGGTGCACAATTTTGGTTTTCCTAATTTATTTCTTTACAAGCAGGGCTTTTTCCTGGAGAAACGATAATACGCAACTTATAAGGAGCCAATGTCAAAAGAACAGGAAAAAATTAACTTCGCTTCATAGAATTTCACTCATGTACGTTCCACCTATAATGCTGCAAAGGTCTGTTACACATACTGCACGAGTAAGAATCATACACACAATGTTTGTAAGAATCATGAGTTAAAATCATGTTGAGCACAGGGTTACTAATTTGCATATGCTTAGTGAATAATTTAAATTACTTAATCAGTAGATGCCAACTTTATTGAAATAGTAATACAATAATATAGTTAAAATAAACAGACATGAAGCAGTTGCGCACTTTGTAGTGGGGATAAGGCGGGAACAATGTTATACACATGAGTAGAGAAAGGCCTTTTGGAATATTAGCCTTCTCCCTGAATGACGAGTCTATGTACGGAGGTTTTGATTTCGATTTCTATTTCGACACTACTAAACAGTACATACGGATGTTTTGTAAGACGAAACAAGCAATAGATACAACAGAGTTACCATACAAAGATTTCACCGAATTAGAAAATGTTTAACATTTAGTAGGCCTACTGCAATTATTTTGTAAACAGTGATTTGGCATGTTGTGTCTATTCCAGTCTTTCTTCAGATCTCCTAGTCGAGCCTAGACATAACGAACATTGTATATTTTGGAGTACATAATAGTTTGTGTACATGTTACGATTCAGGGAAAAACGTAGTAATATCGGTAAAAATGAGTCTCTGACAAAACTTGTAATAAGCGAAAACTAGTTCACGCTACAAGGTAAAAGTTTAACATTTTGGCAATAAAAAATTAGTAAAAATAATTCCAAGTCAGTAGTGATATATTTATAATTAGTTAATCAACGGACACGTCATGGACAACAAAATCTATGAATATAGTCAACATTACACTCGCAACTTAATTTGTTCAACAACAACAACAGGCTCGAATGTGAAATGACTGTGCGTGTTTAAAAAAAAAACAACACATGTAAATTCTCCATAAAGAATAGGAGAGACAATATTAATACAAAAATTATACCAAAACTGTTTAAGTAATATAGCATTTAATTACTTACAACCAATTACAAATATTTAGCTCAATTCTTCCATCCCACTAATGTTTCCTTCACTGTTATTATAACTCAAATCGTCTTCACTGCTACTATCCCATTATTTATTAATTTTGAAAAGAACTTTTACACTATACACTCTTTGGTCTGATCTCACGTAATCTTTTCAATTTTGATGACATGGTCACATCTTGATTTGCAATCTATGAAAGAAATACACTCAAATTCCTTTTTTGCTAAGTTTCTAACACTGTCGATGCAAAATGCACGTTTTTTTTAGCATGCTTCTTCACAATTCCCTAAATCAGTTCTAGGATTAAGATCAGTAACTCAGGATGATAGAGTGGAAGTCGTAAAATATAATGTCCATGGTTTGCCAAAACAGTGGTTATTATAAAATTTCTGTACGTTGGTTTACTTTAGTGAATAGAGCTCAGGTTAAGATAAATGGACTAAAGAAATCCCATAATTCACTAACCAGTTAATCGTGTTTGTCTTTTTGTTAATGATGTTGCAGGTGGATTTATTTATTAATTGAAATTTTCATCCACATTTGTGGATATAAACGTGCCAAAAGCAATAGGAAACTTTTAATAGAATAAAACATTAGAAAGTTAAGAGAAAATATATATGAAAATTACGGCAATTCAGAGAATGGCGTCTATCCACGTTTTTTTACTGATGTTGAAATCAGTTTCGTCTGTGTATACTATGGGCTGCCGTTATTCTCTGAATTGCCATAATTTTCTTATATATTTTCTTTTAACTTTCTAATTTGTTATGCTATTAAAAGTTTCCTATTGCTTTTGGCACGTTTTCATCGAAATCGTATTTGACGAATAATGTGGTTCAGACTAGATGCACTATGATTATAATTAATTCATCTCCTAAAATTGTTTAAATTACTTTGAATGTTGGTGTTTCCCCTTCTATGAATTGATATTCGTAAATAATTAATCGAATAGTACACTTGTCAAAATCGTCTAAATCAGTCTGTATTTCTTTTGTTGAGCATTTCTTATGGGAAGTACTGAAAGACTTTATGTCAGCCGTATACGCGGATGCTTCTTTAATAATTATAAAAACACTACTTAGAGACACACCGCATGCCTGAGCTAGCCTTTCCTATGACTTTCTTTCTGATATTCCCTTATCTTCCGATTTAATAAACTTGTACATGTTATACATTATTTTCCGACTCTATGTATAACTTTTCTTTGCACTAAAGTTGACAGGCCACCCAGATTGATCCAGTTCACTCTCCAAAACCGGAAAATATAGCAATATAGGCTACTAAACGATACGCTTTCGATGAAAACTGGTGTTTTTTTAAAAGAACGAAGACAATTACATATCATGCGCCATTGACAAAAGAACAGTTTATTCACGTCTGGTAAACTTAACTATGCTGAATTTTAGTTTATCATTTAGTAATGGTAAAAATGTTACTTTGTAAGAACATAGTAATTAACATATAAAGAAGATACTATAATTATTACGTTCTTACTGTTTGTATGTACATATGTTGATAACAAAATTTTTTCCAGATTTTTGGGGGGGTTATAACCCCTAAAACCACTCCCTGGTTGCGCCACTGCTTATGTGCCAAACCCTAAATTTTACAGTAGAAGCAAAATACAGAGGCCTGTTGAATCAAATTTAGAATAATTGCTGTTGGCGTTTTGTTTATGAATACAGGAGTTTTAAAACAAATCAGCAGTAGACTTTAAAGGGTAAATACAAAACTTGTCACATGGAGTGAAGACACCACACATTACTTCTGCACAGCAAGGTCTTACATTTCAATGACACCAACACGTTAAAACCGGCAACGTTGTCGGAAGTCAGATTAGCGATTTTCCGAACAACAACATATGCACAAAGCGCGAGTTTAACGAAAAAATGTAAAATTTATACATCCGGATGTACAATTACAGGGTTTTGAAAAGAGCCCAAATGGGAGGCAGTGTGAAAAAAATTATTCTTGAAAAATGTGTATTTTTTCTTAATAAATTCTAAAATAAAAGTATGAAAGTCAGGGTATAAGCCACACATTTTTATATATACTCTTATGAAAATTAAGTATACTCCACGATTTCAAGGAGATGCCAAAATGGAGGCATTTTGAAAGGACGTCTAAATGAAAGCGGGATATATATATACACATATATATTAGAACGATACTCTTAAACACTTACTTTTGCACATATGCTATTACTCATTTGTGCGCACTTACCCACGTCTCGAAGGTATGCTCTTCTTCTGCAGTATTTATTTTGATGTTTCCCAGCTAGGTCGCAGGCTTTGGTAGTTGATTGAGGGTGGATAAGCACGTGAATATCGTAATACAAGTAAAGAGTACAGAGGATTTAGTACTGGTTGTGAAATTAGTACGACTTTGTTAATAAAATTATATTCATTTTGTTTATTAATTAAAAAAATGCAAATTGTCATGTTATTAATTAGTGTGTGGGTTAATTACTATTGACCCTTATATTCTCTTATACGAATATCGTATAATTATAACATGGAAAAATCTTATCTCTTATAGTCTAAGACACATTATACACAAATAAGACATACATGACCTGGAATATTTACAGAGACATATAATACATAACACATAGATTATTACAATACGTGATTAACACATATGAAATTGAATATTAATATTGTCTTAGGTAATGTGGTTTTTCTTATGTACCACTTAATTAAAAGAATAAATAATTAAACATTTATAAAAATTCTAATAGAGACCATTCTATTACTTTAATTAACAATACTACTAATGACTCAATTAATTAAAAATCTACAATTAAAGTAACTTTCATACTTGATTTTACGTTACAGGTACTTGATTTTAATTATATAATAAAATTATAAAAATATAATAAAATATGGTTTCTCTAATTACCATTTATTTATGAGATTAATAAGTTTTATATTCTTTGTTATAAATTCTCATTCTCTGAACTTTTATTAATTATTTATTATGCAGATAAAAATTATAATAATAGTTTATGTAAACTTGTATATGGAATCTAGAGCCTTCTTTTGATAGACCTCAGGGTCATTTATAAGAGTAAATAAATGTCTGACTTCACCTGCACATTTCTGCAACCATTTAACTGTTGTTACCGTCACCTGGACTCTCGAGTTTTGGATCTTCTTCTGGTATCACCTTCTCTGTCTCTGCGTCGTTTGAAATTACTCTCTCCGTCTAATGGATGCTGAGTTCTGACGTGGACCTCTGGTCGTAATGATGTACGGCTGGATGTAGCTGCATGTGGCTGTCCCTGCGTCCTCTAGTACAGTGAAACTTCGATTTACTGTCAGGGTCGGGACCGGGGCCATGACGGTTAATCGAATAGACGGACAACAGAAAAACCTTAAACAACAACCCACCCCCATCCATTACATATGAACGAATGATAAAAAATGCATGTTTATGAACTGGAAATACACTGTACATACATGTATTTTATTTTACAGAAACAAACAATATACAATTTACATTAAGTACAGTCTATGTAGTACAACATATATGTACTGTACATATTGTTACATGAACTTATGCTCTAGATGTAGGCTACATACGTATTCAAATTTTAAAATAGTCTGTCATTTTCTTTTGTTTCTTCAAGGCTCGTGCTTTCTGAGCGGCAATGTTCCGTACTTTACATAGGAGAAGTATCTGCGTTGTGTTTGCCTCTTCTTGCCCCTCAAACCACTCAATGCATTTTGATAACATTGTTTCTGCTTCTGTATGACTTAACGTAGTTTTTTCATTCAAAATATAACACTCATCTTCGTCGTCAATCACACTGGAAACAATTTCATCTTCGTTCAAAATGTCAAAGCCTCCATCCAATTTATCACATCCCAACCATTCTGTTACTTCTGCTGGGGTTATGACTTCAGCATTTGGTAAATTATTGCACAGTTGCACAATTTCGTCGACACTAACATTCCCAGTTTCCTTAGGTTCGCCATCATTAGCTTCAGGCCAGAGTTTATTCCACCCATTTTTAAGATTTGACACTTGAAGATCATCCCATGCAGCAGCAACATTGAAAATTGCATCTTTTATGTTGTATGTTTTCCAAAACTCTTTTACAGACATTTCATCATCAGATGAAATCAAACTTCCAATAAAAGCTTTCGTATAATGACGTTTCATGTTTTTGATTATGCCCTGGTCCATAGGCTGGATTAGTGGTGTTGTGTTTGCCGGAAGGAAGAGGCATGTTATTTTGCCAGCATCACTTTTACTTCCGCAAGTGGGATGTGCTGGAGCATTGTCCATTAGCAGCAATGCTTCCTGTGGTAACTGCATTTCAGCCAAATGAGCTCTAACTTGTGGCACAAACACTTTGTGGAACCAATCGGAAAAAATATCTTGAGATATCCAAGCACTCTTTTGAGCATAATAGGTAGCAGGTAATGCGTTCAAATTAAAATTTTTGAATACATGAGGTGTTTTTGCTTTTCCAATCACAAGCAGGGGTAACCTGTGATTGCCGGTGCCATTTGCACAAACCATTAAAGTGATCCGATCTTTTTGGACTTCAAAACCCGGGGCTGATGTCTCCGAAAGTGATGCCAATGTCTTTTGTGGTAAAGCTTTCCAATTGAGCCCGGTTTCATCACAATTGTACACTTGTTCCCTAACGAGGTTTAATTTGGCCACTTTCTCTTTAAATTGTTCTCTATACTCGGGAATAACTGCGCTATTTGCACTAAGTTTTTCACCACTAATGTCTAGTTTCCGAATGCCATGGCGAGACTTAAACTTATCGAGCCATCCTATGCTTGCTTTAAAATTAGGATCTCCGTCAAGTTTGTTGTTCATTTCACCTGCCTTGGCCATTATTACAGGGCCTGAAAGTGGGATTCCTTGACTCTGTGCTTGTATAAACCATTGATACATAACAGTGTCCAGCTGGTCATATTTTGCTGATTTCATGGTTTTACAAGTCTTAGGATCTCCATCGATGTTTTGCATTTTTGAAACATGTTCTATTTTTTCAGCATCACGTTTAATGTCATTCACTGTGGTTCTTCCAACGCCATAAATGAGAGCAATACTAGTGGGAGTTTCACCCTTTCTCAAACGTTTAATAATCTCAATTTTCTGGTTGAGATCTATCACGACCCGTTTACGCTTTTCAGCCATTTTTTAGCTGTTGCACAAAAACAAAAAAAGAAGAGAAACCTTAACAACAAAACTTACTGGCTTGAATGTCACTATCGTATGCCGAAACAATTAAGCCACTACGCAACAAATAACGTACAGCACCGAGCACAACAGCTTCTCAGCCACAACTGAAACTGACCACTTGTGCGATAGCTAGGCGGGCCAAGAATGTGACTCATAAATAGAACAATAGTGCGCCACTCCGGCGCCTCCACCGCTCAGCAGTAAAGCGAGGATGATTTTTCGCGGCAGTCTGGTTACTGTACATAGAGTACGGACTGACAGTTAACAGAAACTGATGGTTAAAAGAGTGACGGTTAACAGAAACTGATGGTTAAAAGAGTGACGGTTAATCGAAGTTTCACTGTATTTTGTTCTGGTTCCTCTCCTCTCCTTGTCTTTTCACTCGTGGATGTCTCAAAGTTCTACATGGACTTCTTGAAGTTCATCGACGACGTTTCGACTCCTCGTAGTTTACGATATTATAGTCTTTTAAATAAATCATGTATCATTAATTACTTTCACCAACATACTGCCGGTTCCATTGCACTTCAAGTTACGTAATACGGTTTAAAACATTACCTAACTTTGTAAAATTCGTGGTAGCGAGACGCGTGGTTTTCACGTACTGTCTGTTAATGATCTGAGAAAGCGTGTGTCGCTCGCTGGGGTTTTATACTCCTGCCGTCGTTCAATTCCTGTTGGAAACTGTTCGGACAAAGTTGAACAAATCAGCGCGTCGACTTATTAACTAATTACAATCTACGTGTCTTTCTATGAAGCGCACACTTTTTTATAAATATTATTTCACAAATCGTTAGGTACATTAATAAACTTAACCTATGCAAATTATGAACACTAAGGTGTGTAAACTATGGAAGTTATGGCAAAATTTCACACGGTACCTGAACGGTTTCCACAATCAAATACCTCTTAGTATCTAGTTGTAGCGCCAGGCGCCAGCTTTTTAACTACATATGTCTCCGATTCGTGTGACTTCTGGTTTTCGTTCAGCACTTAAAAAACTGTGTAAAATTTTCTACAATCGTATGCATAATTCAACTTGTTCTTCATTTATACACTAACACTAACACACACACACACACACACACACACACACGGTTGCCTGTCGCTATGATATCACCACTTCCAGTCGGTGTGTGTTTCTTCTCCCTTCACTGCATTTAAAAACCAACTAGGCTTGCAATTCCATATGCATGTTCACTTACAATTATTTCCTTATTTAAAATTAATTAATACATTTGTTTCTTTTATTTAGGTCTTATACCTAATGCTTAATTATTACATTATTTTCATTATTCACATCTTTTACGACTCATACATGCATTCGTATGTTATCATACCTCAGTCAGGGTTTGATACATAGACTAATGCTAACGTATCATTGCAATATATATATATTGCAAGGATACGTTTATCATAAGTATATGTATCAACCCCTGACTGAGGTATGATAGCATACGAAAGCACGTATGAAATATATAAAATGTAAATAAGAAAAATAATATAATAAATATACGTTAGGTATAAGAAATAAAATAAGAAATAAACGTAGTATTTAATTGTAAATAAATCCAATATTGTAAGCAAGCCTGCATATGGAAGCAAATAGCTTAGTTGGTTTTTAAACGTAACGAGGGGGACAAATTGACACGCGCTGACCGGCAGAGGTGACGTCAGAGCGACATGCCGCCGCCTATGTATCAGTCTGTGTGTGTGTGTATGTGTACATGTCTAAACAACAGACAGGTTGAATTATGCAAACGAGGGTGGAAGATTTTACACAGTTTTTTAAATACTGAGCGATAACCAGAAGTCACACGAATCAGCGACGTATGTAAAAACATAGCTGATGCCTGGCGCTTTAGTTTGGCGTTAAGTGGTCATTAATTGTGGGAACCGTTCAGCCACCGTGTGAAATTTTGCCATAACTGCCATAATTTACACACCTTAACATTCATAATTTGCATAAACGAAGTTTAATATTATACCGAACGATTGGTGAAATAATATTTATAAAAAAGTGTGCGCTTCATAGAAAGACACGTAGGTTGAAAGTAACAATTAAATCGACGTGCCGACCTGTTCAATGTTGTCAAAACAGTTTCCAACAGGCATGGATGACGGGAGCAGTATAAAACCCCAGCGAGCGACACACTCTTTCTCAGATGATACTCAGATGAACTCACTTTGACACGTAAGATCCACGCATCTCGCAAACGTGAATTTTACAAAATCATGTAAGGTTTTTAAACAGTATTCAATAACGTGAAGTGCGATGGAACCGGCATTATGTCGGTGCAAGAATTAATGAACACGAGTGATTTTAAAAAGACTATACTAACGAATCTACGAGAGTTGTAAGTACGATGACATTCGAGAAGTCTACATAGAACTTCTAGACATCTACGAGGGACAAGATAAGAAGAGGAGAGGAACCAGAACAAGAAGACGAGAGGACGCAGGGACAGCCACATGCAGCTACATCCAGCCATACATCATCACGACCAGAGGTCTACGTCAGAACTCAGCATCCAGGAGACGGAGCGAGGAATTTCAACGACGCAGAGACAGACAAGGTGATACCGAAGAGGATCAACAAACTCGAGAGTCCAGATGACGGTAACGACAAAGTTAAATGGTTGCAGAAAAATGCAGGTGAAGTCAGACATTTATTTAATATTATAAATGACCCTGAGGTCTATCGGAAAAAAGCTCTAGTTTCCATATACAAGTTTACAAAAACATTAGTATATTTTTAAATTTGCATAATGAACAAATAAATGTTCAAAATATAATTAATAATAGAAAATATAACTGTAGTAATCTCATAAATAAATGGTCAAGGAAGAACCATATTTTTATTATATTTTGTAGTTGATTAGATAATTAAATTCAAATATGAGAGTTACGTAATTAGAAGATTGTTAATTAATTGAGACACTAAATAACAGAATCAACTGAAGTAATAAATGTTCTCTATTAATATTTTAATAAATATTTAATTAATTAAAAGTTTTATTAAGTGGTATATATTAAAAACCACACTTGCAAAGACAAGATGAATATTAAATTTTATACGTATTAATCACGTTTTATAATAATTATATGTGTTATATATTATATGTCTGTGTAATATTTCAGGTCATATATGATTTATGTATGTGTATACTATGTCTTAGAAATATAAGAAATAAGATTTAAACACGTTATAATTGCATTATATTCAGATTGAATAATATATAAGGGTTCAAATAATAATTAACCCACATAAAACAATTAATAAGATGGTAATTTGAATTTTTAAAGAATAAATCAAATGAATATGATTTTATTAAAACCGTCGTACTAATTTCACAACCAGTACTAAATCCTCTGTACTCTTTACTTGTATTAAAACTTATATAACGATATTCACGTGCTTATCCACACTCAGTCAATGACCAAAGCCTGCGACCCAGCCGGGGAACATCAAGGTAAATACTGCAGAAGAAGAGTACACCTCCGAGACATGGGTAAGTGCGCACAAATGAGTAAGAGCATATGTGTAAAAGTAAGTGTCTAAAAATAACATTGTATAGTAAATAGCGTGCCCAACGGTGTGGCCCGAGATATAGAGAAAATAACGTGTTGCAAGAAAATAAATGTTAATTATCATTACAAGTAAATGGCGCACTGGTAATAAATAAAGTCTAATAAATAATTAGCACAAATATTGTAGAAAGAATTAATAGTCGATTTATGTAATAAATAATATTACAAATTGTTAAATTAAGTACAGAGAGAAAAAGAGTTGTGAAATTAATACTGATAAATAAAATAAAATTTAAATAAAGACGTATAGAGTCACGGTGGACCAATAATTAAAATATAATTCATATAACGAATTAGTTCGGACACCGTAGTCTACAACAATGGCGAAGCAACCAACAATGGACTTCTAAACGATGTTTAAACGACTTCAAGAAGAGTCGAAGACGAATAGTGAAAAATTAGATAGTAGCAATGAAAAATTAGAAAAGGTAGAAAATAAATTAGGAAGATTAGAAGATAGTAATACGAGATTAGAAACTCAAGTAAATGATAAATTAGAAAAATTAGAAACTCAAGTAGAGGATAGTCGTAATAGATTAGAAATTACTATTGAAGAAGTGAAAACTCAATTAGAAAGTAATATAGAACTCGTCAGTAATACTTTG
This sequence comes from Magicicada septendecula, assembly GCA_034769895.1. Classification (NCBI taxonomy): domain Eukaryota; kingdom Metazoa; phylum Arthropoda; class Insecta; order Hemiptera; family Cicadidae; genus Magicicada; species Magicicada septendecula. Next base: position 35,453,970 of record CM068367.1, read on the forward strand.
AAAACAGAGCTTACTGCACGCATTGAAGCAGTCGAACAGCGACTTCAACAGTCACTTAATAAACAAGCTGTAAAGATTGATAGTCAATTTAAAGAACAGCGTGAATATACAACACGTGAAACTAAAGAACACATTCGACAACTGGCTGAACAGTGGAATGAAAAATTTAAAATTACGAAGCAGGAGCAAGACCTCAGACACAAAGACGTAAATGAGTGCATCCTGGACAACACTAATAGAACAAAGGAACTCACTGTGTGGACCGCGACTGTAGAAATACCTGTGGAGGAGGTCACGAGAAAAACTATGCACCACTCCATGGAAATTAACAACATGAAAGATGGACTACAAGAGGAGGGAGAAAAACTACGAGCGGAAGTCAAGAGACAACCCAGTGCTATAATGATGTGTGCTGTGATCGAGAGAAGATCAGTTTCAAAGGTAATAAATGGGAGAACGCCATAGAATTTTTACATAAGTGTGACCGAGAAATGGCAACAATAGGAAGCAACCTAAACGACAGAGACCGTATAGAATTTGTAAGTCGACATTTCCAGGAAACAGCATCCAAATGGTATACGATTGTTCGGGACCAAACAGAAACTTATGAACAGTTCAAGGCATCTTTCGAAAATCGATACTGGAATATACATACCCAGAGAGAGGTACGAGACCAGCTGGAGTATGGGCGGTATTACGTCAACAGCAAACGTTCCATGGAAGACTACATCATACAACTCGTCGAACGGTGTAAGTGTCTTAGACCAAGTTTCACGGAGCACGAATTAGTATTAAAACTAAGTTATCATTTTGACAGACACATTAGACTTGCCATATATACCCAAGGAGTTAAAACCATTGAGGAACTTCTTATCCTTGTAACACAATCATCACAATTTGTTAATAAAGAATACGAAAGAAGAGATAACCAGCCGTAGCAGCAGCAGTACTCTACACAAAATCAGATACAACACAAATTGACGCAGTTTGAGAAGAAAGAAGATAAGTGGAAAGAATATAAACAACCCTTTGAAAAATGTAATTTAACTCCACATAAAGGAGCGTACTCACATCCAGGTATGTCGAAAAAACACGTAAAACCGTACAATGCAAATGTACATAATATTAATGCAAATAATAATCATAATAATAATAAAAACAAGTATGAAAATAAAATTGTGCAACAATCGACACGCCCGTCAACTTCCAAAGAGGGAGGGGGTGATAGTAGAACAACTGACAAGAAAGCTGTATGACTACAGAAGAGAAGCCAAACGCCAGCTCAAACAGGTTTTAAAAACGACCCGTATACAAACAAAATACCAGTATGGACAGGCTTAATAAACGACCTGCACTCACATGAGCTGCGTGACACCCTAAACAATACACAACAGGAAAGAATGCTGTTGAACACCTATTGTCCTACACAAGGGGGAACAATAAGTAGTATAAATAAGTGTAACGATGTTAAAATATTAAATATTACATATCAAACAGATGATAGAGTTAAGTATTTGCTAAATAATATAGCAAATGAACAAAATAAAGATCTTCAAATAAGTCACATGAAGTTATCAACACTCTCTAGTAGATATACGATAAAAAATAGTATATTGTACAAACTGGTCAATTATGATTGGAAAATAGTCCTATCACCAGAGATGATAAAAACACTAACTATACCATTTCATCAAAGTTTAGCACATGCGTCTGCTTTAAAATGTCATTTAGCTTTGAAGGAAGACTTCATTATGAATAATATGTTTAGAAGAATAAAAGCTATCTTAAAAGGATGCTACGAATGTCAATCAGCACGACATCCGAATCTTCACACATGTGTAGATATGCAGAATATCAAGACACAGGAAAAGGGAGAATTAGTAGCAGTAGACTTCCTGGGCCCATTTCCGAGAGCTATTCACGGGGGTACAAAACACATACTTGTATGTATAGATGTGTTCACTAAGGCAGTTCGACTCTACGCTATTCGAAGACCCACCACAAAAAGTGTACTGAATGTCATACTACGCAAATATGTATCGAAGTATGGTCAAATCAAAAAGATATTGAGTGACCAAGGTAAACAATTTCAAAATAAAGCATGGACAGAAACGCTAACTCAGCACGGCATACAACCAATGTTAACGTCAATACGACATCCACAAGGAAACCTTGCTGAAAGGGTAAATAAAGAGTTAGGATAACATTTACGCATCTACTGTAATGAACAACATAACCGATGGGCAGAGTACAAATTTTTTGAACAAGCTATAAATACTACATACAGTGAAGCTACGGGATATACACCGATGTAGCTGGAAACAAATAAAAAACCTAATAGATTCTGGTCGAGGAACATTGACAAACCTCCAAACCAAAATCTACAAATTCCATTGAGTCACAAGTACGACAATGCGAAGAAGAAGATGGAAAAACTTGGAGAAAAGAGGATCGAGAGGTTCAACAGAACGCACAAACTCATCTCATTCCATGAAGGAGAGAGAGTGCTACTAAGAAGTAATCCAGTGGGAAAACGAATCGTCAATACAGCAAAGAAACTATTCAGACTGTACGAGGGACCCTACGTATTACAAAGGAGAAAAGGACGACACACATTTATCGTCTACGATCCGACAAGAAGCAAGATTATTGGAAAGTACCATGCATCAGCATTCCGTAAATTCTATGGATGAATAAATAAAAAGTCAACTTATAAATCCATGGGAGGGACGTAATCCACCCAGGGAGAGTGAAAAAAAATTTTTTTTAAGAACCCTTATAACCACTAATTGTGAGTTGTAATAAATATCAAAATAAATAATTTCTGAGTAAAGAAATAAAACCTGAATAAAATTCAAATTTTATTTTACCTAGCAGGGGAATTTATGCAACGATACGTTTAGCATAAGTATATGTATCAACCCCTGACTGAGATATGATAGCATACGAAAGCACGTATGAAATATATAAAATGTAAATAAGAAAAATAATATAATAAATATACGTTAGGTATAAGAAATAATATAAGAAATAAACGTAGAATTTAATTTTAAATAAATCCAATATTGTAAGTAAGCCTGCATATGGAAGCAAATAGCTTAGTTGGTTTATAAACGTAATGAAGGGGAGAAATTGACATGCGCTGACCGACAGAGGTGACGTCAGAGCGACTTGCCGCCGCCTGCGTATCAGTCTGCGTGTGTGTGTATGTGTACATGTGTAAACGACAGACAGGTTGAATTATGCAAACGAGGGTGGAAGATTTTACACAGTTTTTTAAATACTGAGCGATAACCAGAAGTCACACGAATCAGCGACATATGTAAAAACATAGCTGACGCCTGGTGCTTCAGTTTGGCGTTAAGTGGTCATTAATCGTGGTAACCGTTCAGCCACCGTGTGAAATTTTGCCATAACTCCCATAATTTACACACCTTAACATTCATAATTTGCACAAACGAAGTTTAATATTATACTGAACGATTGGTGAAATAATATTTATAAAAAAGTGTGCGCTTTTGCCGACTTGTTCAATGTTGTCAAAACAGTTTCCAACAGGCATGGACGACGGGAGCAGTATAAAACCCCAGCGAGCGACACACTCTTTCTCAGATGATACTCAGATGAATCACTTTGACACGTAAGATCCACGCATCTCGCAACCGCGAATTTTACAAAATCATGTAAGGTTTTTAAACAGTATTCAATAACGTGAAGTGCGATGGAACCGGCATTACGTCAATGCAAGTATTAATGAACACGAGTGATTTTGAATCTACGAGAGTTGTAAGTACGATGACATTCGAGAAGTCTACACAGAACTTCTAGACATCTACGAGGGACAAGATAAGAAGAGGAGAGGAACTAGAACAAGAAGACGAGAGGACGCAGGGACAGCCACATGCAGCTACATCTAGCCGTACATCATCACGACCAGAGGTCCACGTCAGAACTCAGCATCCGGGGACGGAGCGAGGAATTGATGCAGAGACAGAGAAGGTGATACCGAAGAGGATCAACAAACTCGAGAGTCCAGATGACGGTAACGACAAAGTTAAATGGTTGCAGAAAAATGCAGGTGAAGTCAGACATTTATTTAATATTACAAATGACCCTGAGGTCTATCGAAAAAAAGCTCTAGTTTCCATATACAAGTTTACAAAAAAATTAGTATATTTTTAAATTTGCATAATGAATAAATAAATGTTCAAAATATAATTGATAATAGAGAATATAACTGTAGTAATCTCATAAATAAATGGTCAAGGAAGAACCATATTTTTATTATATTTTGTAGTTGATTAGATAATTAAATTCAAATATGAGTTACGTAATTAGAAGATTGTTAATTAATCGAGACATTAAATAATAGAATCAATTAAAGTAATAAATGTTCTCTATTAATATTTTAATAAATATTTAATTAATTAAAATTTTATTAAGTGGTATATATTAAAAACCACACTTGCAAAGACAAGATGAATATTAAATTTTATACGTATTAATCACGTTTTATAATAATTATATGTGTTATATATTATATGTCTGTGTAATATTTCAGGTCATATATGATTTATGTATGTGTATACTATGTCTTAGAAATATAAGAAATAAGATTTAAACACGTTATAATTGCATTATATTCAGATTGAATATAAGGGTTCAAATAATAATTAACCCACACAAAACAATTAATAAGATGGTACAGTAAAACTTCGATTAACCGTCAGTGTCGGGACCGGGACCGTGACGGTTAATCGAATAGACGGACAACAGAAAAACCTTAAACAACAACCCACCCCCATCCATTGCATATGAACGAATGATAAAAAATGCAAGTTTACGAACTGGAAATGCACTGTACAGACATGTATTTTATTTTACAGAAACAAACAATATACAATTTACATTAAGTACAGTATATGTAGTACAACATATGTACTTTACATATTGTTACATGAACTAACGCTCTAGACGTACATACATATTCAAATTTTAAAATAGTCTGTCATTTTCTTGTTTCTTCGAGGCTCGTGCTTTCTGAGCGGCAATGTTCCGTACTTTACGTAGGAGAAGTATCTGCGTTGCGTTTGCCTCTTCTTGCCCCTCAAACCTCTCAATGCATTTTGATAACATTGTTTCTGCTTCTGTATACCTTAACGTGGTTTTTTCATTCAAAATATAACACTCGTCTTCGTCAATTTCTTCTTCGTTGTCAATCACACTGGAAACAATTTCATCTTCGTTCAAAATATCAAAGCCTCCGTCCAATTTGTCACATCCCAACCACTCTGTTACTTCTGCTGGCGTTATGTCTTCAGCATTCGGTACATTATTGCACAGTTGCACAATTTCGTCGACACTAACATTCCCAGTTTCCTTAGGTTCGCCATCATTAGCTTCAGGCCAGAGTTTATTCCACCCATTTTTAAGATTTGACACTTGAAGATCATCCCATGCAGCAGCAACATTGAAAATTGCATCTTTTATGTTGTACGTTTTCCAAAACTCTTTTACAGACATTTCATCATCAGATGAAATCAAACTTCCAATAAAAGCTTTCCTATAACGACGTTTCATGTTTTCGATTATGCCCTGGTCCATAGGCTGGATTAGTGGTGTTGTGTTTGCCGGAAGGAAGAGGCATGTTATTTTACCATCATCACTTTTAATTCCGCAAGTGGGATGTGCTGGAGCATTGTCCATTAGCAGCAATGCTTCCTGTGGTAACTGCATTTCAGCTAAGTGAGCTCTAACTTGTGGCACAAACACTTTGTGGAACCAATCGGAAAAAATATCTTGAGATATCCAAGCACTCTTTTGAGCGTAATAGGTAGCAGGCAATGCGTTCAAATTAAAATTTTTGAATGCATGAGGTGTTTTTGCTTTTCCAATCACAAGCAGGGGTAACCTGTGATTGCCGGTGGCATTTGCACAAACCATTAAAGTGATCTGATCTTTTTGGACTTTAAAACCCGGGGCTGATGTCTCCGAAAGTGATGCCAATGTCTTTTGTGGTAAAGCTTTCCAATTGAGCCCAGTTTCGTCACAATTGTACACTTGTTCCCTAACGAGGTTTAATTTGGCCACTTTCTCTTTAAATTGTTCTCTGTACTCGGAAATAACTGCGCTATTTGCACTAAGTTTTCACCACTAATGTCTAGTTTCCGAATGCCATGGCGACACTTAAACTTATCGAGCCATCCTATGCTTGCTTTAAAATTAGGATCTCCATCAAGTTTTTTGTTCATTTCAACCGCCTGGGCCATTATTACGGGGACTGAAAGTAGGATTCCTTGACTCCGTGCTTGTATAAACCATTGATACATAACAGTGTCCAGTTGGTCATATTTTGCTGATTTCATGGTTTTACAAGTCTTAGGATCTCCATCGATGTTTTGCATTTTTGAAACATGTTGTTCTATTTTTTTCAGCATCGCGTTTAATGTCATTTACTGTCGTTCTTCCAACGCCGTAATGAGAGCAATACTAGTGGTAGTTTCACCTTTTTTCAAACGTTTAATAATCTCAATTTTCTGGTTGAGATCTAACACGACCCGTTTACGCTTTTCAGCCATTTTTTAGCTGTTGCACAAAAAAAAAAAGAAAAGAAACCTTAACAACAAAACTTACTGGTGTGAATGTCACTATCGTATACCGAAACAATTAAGCCACTACGCAACAAATAACGTACAGCACGAGCACAACAGCTTCTCAGCCACAACTGAAACTGACCACGTGTACGATAGCTAGGCAGCGGGCCAAGACAATAATGCGCCACTCCGGCGCCTCCGCTGCTCAGCAGTAAAGCGAGGATGATTTTTCGTGGCAATCTGGTTACTGTACATAGAGTACGGACTGACAGTTAACAGAGTGATGGTTAATCGAAGTTTCACTGTAATTTGAATTTTTAAAGAATCAATCAAATGAATATGATTTTATTAAAACCGTCGTACTAGTTTCACAACCAGTACTAAATCCTCTGTACTCTTTACTTGTATTAAAATTTATATAACGATATTCACATGCTTATCCACACTCAATCAATGACCAAAGCCTGCGACCCATCCGGGGAACATCAAGGTAAATACTGCAGAAGAAGAGTATACCTCCGAGACGTGGGTAAGTGCGCACAAATGAGTAAGAGCATATGTGTAAAAGTAAGTGTCTAAAAATAACGTTGTATATATATATATATATATATATATATATATATAAATTTACCTCAAGATGTTATTTTTCTATTTGGAACATGTTTTGGGTACTATCTTGTACCCATCCTCAGCCTTCCGGTTTTTTTGTCTGGTGAAGTACATATATGTTGTCGGTTGACTATTGTGGCTTCCTGTTGGCTTCTGGTATTTCAAGTTGGTACAACGGCTGATGATGGGTACAAGATAGTACCCGAAACATGTTCCAAATAGAAAAATAACATTTTGAAGTAAATTTATATATAAATATTAAATGTATTATATACATCAAGAAACGGAGTGTAGCAGAAAGTGATTGAAATATATATATATATATATATATATATATTATAACAGCACCAAATATTAATTATTTGGGGTTATATGTCACCTGCATAATAAAATCATATTTAAATAAATTATAACAGTCAAAACTCCATTTGTATGTAGAGCAATGAAAATAATGCTTTATAAAGCGATGCACACGTGGCCGTTATGTAATCAGCTCGCTGTACAAGGAAGGGCCACACCCAAACTGTTAATTATTAATATCTCGGAAACTAATAAATTAAGGCGAAATCCAAGATAGCCAAAATGTTTGCCGAAATATTAATAATGACGTGTGCAAATTTTACGCAATATAATTAACAAATAAAAGAGTTAACTAATTTAATTGAATAACTCCTGTAAAAATAGAGTTACATTAATGAGATTTTAATATGTCATAGATATAATAATTTCCGACAGATTGTATATTTTAGATTTCGCACAACTTGGTTTGCAACCAAGATATTGCAAAATTAAATAAGCACAGGAAATCCGGACCGACAAATTGGTTCCGCCGTTAATAATATTAAAAATAATATTAATTCTCCGTCTGTGGGAATCTAACTTCATTCTCACGGACCAAGGGAATTCAAATTTTATGTAGTAGGGAGAGTGTGTCAGCCAATCAAATCATTTGACCAAAACCCCGACCAGCGCGGTGTTTTCAGGCTGAAACATCACTCTTCTGCCAGTACTCACGAAGTAAAGACGTAATTCTTCGATCGTCTCGTAACCATAGTGGTGAAGATCCATCAGAAGACTCTACGTGGTCAACACACACGCAATTACGAACACAGTAAATACAGATCAACTGTATAGCTCGTAATTGTTGCATAAAGGCGAGATACTCTTCATTACATCAACCGAGCTTATTGTGTACTGCAAGCTGTGGTCATAAGCACGCAAGAGATCCACCAGACTTCAAGAATACAGCAGAGAGGCCGTCTCAATCATTGGTGAACAGCTGACGAGCAGAGCTACCACTCGAACGAAACACACACACACACACACACGCTGACGTGCGACGTGCGAATCGACGAGGGACAGAAACCAGTTCCAGCAGAGAGCAGCAGACGTTAAAATATTCACGAACAGCAAGGAAGCAGAGTGTTGCCAAATTTTGAACTCAACGACCGAATCCAGGGGCTCTAAGCAATTACTTTCTCTAGCGACCGGACCGTAATCAACGAGGGACAATTTGGAGCGACATCCTCTTCAATAACATGAAAGCAAAATCACCTTATTTATTTTTTTAACATCAAATTTTCTATCTTTTCATTTAAAAACATTGTAATTCAAACAATTCAGGTGCCATACAAAAATCAAAGACTCTAGTAATTAAGAATAAATTCATTGTGATAATCTGTATAGCAGTCTAAGTCATTAGTAAGCTGTAGTTAAGAAAATAGAAGTAGTATAAAAGCGCTATACAAATCTTAACAACTAACAATCTAATTATTAGTTCATACTGCAGTATAACAGAAGTCAAATCACTAGAAATGAAATAACGTGAACTAGACTGTCACGTCTAATTTATTTTTGAAAATTATTCTAATAAACTTCAGAGTTTTATATTTTGTTTCATTAACATTTAAATTCAATTTAGTTAAAGAAATTTAATCCAATCCAATCAATTAATTAATTAAATTTTCAATTGCAATTAACTCGCCAAATAACGAGTTTAGTTTCTTTTCAATTATTAACCAATCGAAAAACATTGGTCAACATTGATTCGTTGTTTAGACTGTAAGAAATTGATAATATAATAACCATTTTATTCTTGTGTGTTGTTGGAGTAATAAACAACGTTTTATTACCCCATATTACAGTGTTTTATTGTTGTACGATAAAGCCTACCAGTCTCACAAAACTCACCCCCTTTAAAGTAACTTATTTTGTGTGTTGTTGCAATAAATTTGAGATTACTAGCTTGCGAACTTCAAATCCAAAATCCACACGCCCTAGTCGGAAGAATCCGCAAGATCGGACAGCAGGTAGGTACTCATACACAACACGACACAACAACAACGCATATAAGTAGAGTTATAATATATATATTTAGTCACTTTTTGCTACAGTCCGTTTCTTGATATATATATATATATATATATAATACATTTAGTATTTATAATTAAATTTACGTCAAGATGTTATTTTTATCCTTTATTGGAACATGTTTCGGGCACTATCTTGCACCCATCCTCAGCCTTCCGGTTTTTCCGGCACCAGACAGAAAAACCGGAAGGCTGAGGATGGGTGCAAGATAGTGCCCGAAACATGTTCCAATAAAGGATAAAAATAACATCTTGAGGTAAATTTAATTATAAATATTAAATGTAATATATATATATATGTGTGATATTTCATTTTTTTATTACGGATTATAAAATTGTATTTATTTTCACTTACCTTAACTTCTGTCCAGGATCCAAACACGAACTGTGAATGCAAACATGATTGCAAGGTTACACTAATAATATACGCAACTCGTATTTAGGAAGAAAAAACAAATTAAATTTTATTAAATTCTTTAGATTTTTTAACATGTTGGTTATTCACCTCTTTAACCATTTAATTACTTCTTGCCAAAATTTAAAATAAACAAAACATTCTGACGATATTTATGACATGGTTGTAGATTACTAAAATTCTATTACATCTTATTCTAAATAAAACAGCCCAGCCTGCTCATACACACACACAAACCATTACAACACAAAAACAAAACCCCTTTTATTTATTTAACATGTTTAATACTTTACGTAACACCCTCGCCGGCATCGTGGTGTTTTCCGACCTCATAGTTCTGCACTTACAAAGTTCACTATATTGGTCCGAAACAATTTGTTAATTTATTTTTTTTTTCTGCGACACTGCTCTCCCTACTGCATTTTTTGAAAACTGTTCTTACTTCAGCATTTTGAACAAACTACGGCACTCACTTTACTGGATGTTGAAATTTATTAATAGGCCCTGTTTGGCCGGCTGCCTGCGCAGGCTAGCGTCAGTAAGAGACTGGGAAGAGCGTTCACCAAGTTCCCCCAATTACATTTCTTTCGGACAAGGCGGAAACCAATGCCTTATTCGTTAAAGTCATAGCTGTGGCACATTTAACAAATGCAAACTCCCGTGTGCTGGACGTTGACGAAATTTGTTGTCTAGTGGTTTACGTCACAAAATAGGTGGGACTTCGTCAAGACTTCCGCCGTCACAAACGCACATGTTAGAAAAATATCAGCTTCAAGCCATGTTGTTTTTCGCTTCTTGGCGTGGGTTCTGCGCTCCGCCGATGTTAATGCGTTTGGGCGCATTACACTGTTTTGCCGTTCTGAGAATTACGCATCTGTGTGCGACACGCACATTCCTTTGTACTTGCTTCATCCCATCGTTCTTTGTTTGAACAAAGCTTTTAACACGTGGCTGGTCACACAGGCGGAAAATGAATTTAAAAATATTTTAATAAAATAAAAAACCCCTCATTTTAGCCCCGTTACACAATACCCCCCCTAATGAGAGATCTTCTGTCGAAACAGAAGAAATCTCATTGCTAAACCCCTAAGAGGACCGGTGAGGATATGGTGCCAACAAACCCCCATTAGTTCTTATACATCATGGGTAAACTACCCCCCTGGTTCGGCGACCATGGCCGCGCCTGAACGAGATCACCGGACTTCTCTATTCGAGATCCCAACACCATAACATCGAACAGACACGCACCATAGCGCACTTAACCTTCTAACATGCCGCCCCAAAATCCAAACCCCTGGTCTTATACCATGCCAGATCCTCAACCGATATGTTTCCCCTTACCATGCACACTGGGCTGCCTTTAGCAGTTACTGGGCTCGTACACACGCTTATAAATACTCATTAAACAAAATTTTATTCTCACATTCAAAAAGTTCATTTAAGTTGAAAGCAAACTACTCTATCTCCATTACTTTCTTCAAAATCAAAAAATAAAAACTTTTATCTGAATTGATTAATTCTCTTCGTTACTATTAATAATCAGAAAAACAAATAAATTGAACATCTAATTAAACATGAACTCCCTCATCCTAACATTTGATTATACATATATTCTAAATAATATAATTCAATAACACTATTGATACACATAAACAATAATATAATCAAAATTCAAAACATCAATTAGATGGCAGACACAAAAATCAAAAGTTTTTTCAAAAAAAAAATTTTAATTTATTAAAATATACTTTTCTCAATATTCAGAAAATTTAAAATTATTTAAATCAGTCAAACAACAAAATTTGCACCACTTCATTGCCAAAACTGGTCTAGTTTATAACATCAACCATCAGCTGATCAAACTGGGTCAAGCCAACAACCTTGACCTACATAGGTTATACATAGGCTACATCATAAAATACACTAAACATCTTTAAAATTTCTTACCCTCAAACAGGATACAACATAATGAAATAAAACATTTAAAATTAACCTAGTGTTGTTACAATTAACAATAAAATTGACATTTAAATTACTCAAAATTACACATTTTATAACTTTACATTATTCTCAAATTCTATTAAAATTGGTCACTTGTTTCCATTAATGTTATATTTTTACCATGACTCTCTTTCTTTAACCGTCTCAATCTCCATTAGTTTGGGTGATTTAATTATTCATAATAACTTGATTGTATCACTTGCCATTTATATATTTATAATCTTTACCCCTGACTCTAATACTCATTAACAGCTTTAACTAATATGACACCCATCTCTATCAAAAACATCTATCAAACAACCTCTAAACCCAACTTACTACTCAACTCAATTCGCATCATTCTACCCTTATATAAAAAAAATACTCTCTACCCCTTTGTACTCAGGATGTGTGTTCCCCCCCCCCAAAAGCTTGTAACGTATTGCCGCGTTACAAATCCAGGGAACCCATCTTAACTGACCTCTGTCAATTATATGGGCTGCCTACGTTGTAACGAAATGTATCCACACTTATTAACTGAACAAATTACTTACTAACTGTGTAAGGAAACAAGGGAAGGTATTTTATTGATTTACGCACTCATTATATGTGTGTAACAAGAAGACTTCTCTTTATTTGACAACATTTATTGACAGATCCCATGACATCACTAATTAAACTAAAATTATTTCAATGCTTTCATCAAACTTTGGGATCAAATTGATTCTATATAGCTATACCTCGGATCCGGGTTAACTTTCTGTATTTTTGTAGTTAAGACTTTTAATTATACTCAATTCATGATATTAGCTTGCAAGACTTCTTTAACCATTTGAAGAATGGTACTATTACTTGGAATGATACTACGATACATTAACATATAAACCGTTACAACGTATGATATTTGAGTAGTTACAGTAAAACTTTTAGATTTACTCTTTTAATGTTTACATAAAATTAATAGTCTTTGAAAAGTCTCTTTTAAAGTTGTGTAGTGTAACAAATATTAGTAACCCTCGATAGACAGGCTATCGAGTCACCTTTAGAATGGAATGTAGAAACCTCGTCCTGGGGTGTCCGTCTTGGGAATCCTTGAATGCGCCGTCATCATCTCGGTCGGGTCTTCGTCGATAAGGTGTCGAATGTTCACAGAGTATATTGAAGCTTCTACGGTGTAATTATATGTAGATTCTCGGCTGTCCTGATCTGCATCTTCTGTCGGGTATATGAGTGTTTATAAAGTTCTGGTAGATCACATCTTCAGGAATGATGTTGAAAGTGTAGTTACTTCTTGAAGCGAGTAGTCCTCTTGTTTAACACCATTTTAGTGTTTTGTGTTACATACTATGTCCTTTTGTTATCTCACATTTATACTAATTGATACATAACACACGCTTTTAGTAGCAATATCTCATATACAATATTTAAGTTAAAACAAAAGAATTAGCGACATTGTGTCAGAGCTTTCGCTCGCACGTCTGCACTGCATGAAGTCAACATAGCGAGAGAGAGTTTTTCTGCTCGCTTCGACTGGTACTTAACAAAAGGGAGAGGGGCAACTACTCCGCGAGAATATAGTTCCTAACTATATTTAAGTTAACTATGTTAATTACAAAAACTATACCTTAATAAACATATATAATTTAAGTAAGTTACTTTAGCGACTATTTGTGTCTTCAGATTTTTAATTATTAACATTAGGTTTTTTATCTTATTCTAAATTACAGACGACTCGGGAGACATGTCGAGTCCGGAATTAACAGGTCACCGCCTGATAACAGCAAAGGGTTAAATATGACAATAATAACTTTTACAATTTGCCTTTTTATTAATGTTTCTTTGGACTTATTAATTACTTCTTCCTCTCATACTGAGTACATACAGGGGTTTTAGGTATTATAGTGAGATTTAAAATGGCTTAATCGCTCGCAAACTTAATTTTTAAAAAATTTTTTTTATTTTACGATTATTGTTACAATTTAAATCGTCACATACTCCACCGCTTAATTTGCACGTTACGGTTTACTTTTTTTTATTTTACAATTGGGGACTGGGAGTATGTATGATTGATGTCAGTGTGTGTAATTTCTTTCACATAGTTATTGGTTAGCGTTCTATCTACTTTCTTCTTCTCCACAACACAATATACTTTATATATTCTTATTAACTACCTCTTTTTTTTTACATACTATTCACACTTAATATTTACATAATTAAAACACAAAACTATTTCTTATCTCTATCACTTAAATCTACTACCGGTTTTTTTGTTTGTCTTTCTCTCTGTCGAGTAATTTTCTAAATCCTCGCTATTTAGAATTCTATCTTGTCTTCATTGAGTCCTAGATAACTCATCTAGTTAATGAGTATTAGTTCTCCTCTAGTTAACTAGTATTCATTAATGTATGCTTCGCAGGACTGGAATTTAGGTTGATCAGGCCTCATTTCCAAACTCTACGTTTAACATTTTCCACGGTTTCAGAAGTATAATTTTCTTCACTACCTAGTATTCCCTTTTCTATTTTGGGTTATACTATTCCGTCTCTTCTTCTTATACAACTTTAGCTGCGAAATATGCGTTCTCCGCACATATTTCTGAGTCGCAGGTTCGCACAGGGCTACTGTAACGGGAGTTAGGTACTTCTGGATTTGGTAAGGGCCACACCATCTGAATGATAGTTTAGAGGTGGTCTTATCAATCGCACTACTAGTGGGGTGAGTCTTGTACATTACTAAGTCACCTACTTGGTACCTAATTGAATTGCTATGATTACCTTTCTCGTGGTATCTTCTGGATTTTTCTAAGTTTGCTCTTAAATTAGAGCGGGCGTTATTCCATATTCGTTTTATCTGCTTATCCGTTATTTGCGGAGGCAGCAGATCGTGTATATTCCATCTTGTGGACAAAGGGTGGTTTGGTCGATATTTGTACAGTAACTCAAACGGGGTCAACTTGTGACCTTCGTGATAAGCTGAATTAAAAGCGTATTGAATCCAGGATAGGTTTTGGTCCCACGACGTGTGATCGTTCGCATGATAGGTGATTAGCGCAGATTTGAGGTTTTGTAGATACCTTTCAGCAATATTGCCTTGCGGTCGATACTCTGTAGTGGTTATATGGTCTATCCCTAACTTGAAACACATATTCTTAAATTCTTTCGCTTTAAACTGTGGACCGTTATCAGATACTATCCGTACTGGAGTACCGTAGTCTTTAAATAGTCTTTCCTGCAATATTTTTACAGTCATCGACGCTAATGCTCTTCGCATGGGATACATCCAAACAAATTTGGTGAATGAATCTACACAGATCAGTAACATGGTATTACCTGATTTGGATCTCGGATATGGACCTGAGAAATCTAGATAAAGTTTAGAAAAAGGGGTCTTAGGGATTTCTGAAACCAGTTGGCTTACTTGAGTATTTCTGGCGGGTTTACTGAGGGCACATAATGTACATTTCTTTACGAAGTTGGCTATTTCGCTGTTCATATTGTTCCAATGATATTCCTTTCGAATACGATGTATTGTCTTATTGATTCCCATATGGGCTCCTATGGTAGATGAATGGAAGTATTCCATCAGCATGGGCTTAATTACATCAGGGGCTATTATTCTTAATTCCTTTCCGTTTCTTATCTTGTGACACAGTACATTTTTACTCAATACGTACTTCTCGGATTTAATACCTTGCGTAAGTTGTTCTATAATAGGCTTCAGTAAGGGGTCTTGTTGTTGATACAGGGCAATGTTTGTAAAGGCAAGGGGGAATTAGTAATTACGGCGTTAGCAAATGCTATTTCCGGATTCTTTTTGTTATCGGGAGTTTTAGTGGGCGACTGGAACATACGGGACAGGGTATCAGCGACTACGTTTTGAGTACCTTTTATATGCTGCACTCTGAATTTGTAGCAGTTTAATTTCAATATCCATCTTCCAATTCGTCCTAACTGTTTAGGGTGATTCAATAACCAAGATAACGCCTGATTGTCGGTTTCCAAAAGGAATTCTTTATGTTCTAGGAAGGGTTTAAACTTCTCGAACGCAAAAACAATTGCTAAACATTCCAATTCATATGCGGAATACTTTCTTTCTTGATCGCTCAGTGTTCGTGATGCATAACTAATTGGTAGTCTACAGTTATCTATCTCTTGATATATCACTGCACCTAACGCTACACTGGAACTGTCGGTTTGCACTACAAAAGGTTTTGTGAAATCCGCTAGTT
The DNA here is from genome assembly GCA_034769895.1 of Magicicada septendecula. Classification (NCBI taxonomy): domain Eukaryota; kingdom Metazoa; phylum Arthropoda; class Insecta; order Hemiptera; family Cicadidae; genus Magicicada; species Magicicada septendecula. Next base: position 35,470,164 of record CM068367.1, read on the forward strand.
GCAAAACTGGGGGAGACATAATACTTTCTTTAAGTTGCTCAAACGCGTTTTGATGTAGTGAGCTCCATTCGAACTTCGTTCCCTTCTTTCGTAAGGAGTTTAGGGGTGCTGCTATTTCGGCAAGATGGGGGATATATTTGTGGAAATAATTCACCATACCCAAAAATCGGGCTATACCTTTTGCATCTCGTGGGGGTGAAAATTCTCTAATAGCGCGGGTTCGTTCGGGGTCAATGCTTACCTTTCCATTCGCTTTCACGATGTGACCTAAGAAAGAAAACTGAGGGACGGCAAAACTTACCTTATTTGGGTTAACAGTTAATCCTGCTCTTAGTAACCGAGATAACACTTCGCGTAAATGTTCAAGATGTTGTTCCATTGATTCGCTGTATATAACGATGTCGTCCAAATAGTGATACACATATTTAAATTTAATATCGTGAAATATCCTCTCTAATAGTCTACTACATACGGAACTTCCTTGAGATATTCCAAAGGGTACTCTAGTAAATTGGTACAAGTTAAAAGGAACTGCAAACGCGGTTAGACGTTTTGATTCTTCTGAAAGTGGTATTTGGTGAAAAGCTTGATTCAGATCCATTACCGTAAAGACCATAGCTTTAGTGAAATAATGAAAGGCACTATGGATGTCTGGAAGAGGGATTGATTCAAATTCTATTCTTTTGTTTAATTGCCTGTAGTCCACAACTAGTCTGTGTTTATCTTGACCTTTTGGTACTAAAAAGGAGGGTGAAGAATACGGGGACATAGAGGGTTCAATGACTCCTTGGTCCAATAACTTGTTGATATGGATTCGCATTACTTCCATCTTGGGAGGCGACAACTTGTACGGAGGTAGGCGTATTACTTTCTGATCACTCAGATTAATTTTATATTCTATTAGGTTAGTGAGTCCTAGTTTAGGAGTAAGAACTGAGGAAAATTCTTTTATTAGTTTTAGCATTCTCACTCTCTCTTCTTTCTAGGTGAGATAAATCTGAGTCTTGGTGTATTACATGTGCAGTAGATGAACAATATTTTTCTTTATTACTATCAAATCTATATTTCCGTGTACGGTCAAATCGGAAATAATATACTTGCTCGTAGATGTCAAGAATCATTCCTGTTTTACTAATGAAGTCTGCACCTAATATTAAATCAGGTCCTAATTCCTTACATACTAACACTGTAAACATCCAGGTTAGGTTTTTGATTTTAACCTTAACGGTAATGCTCAGGTTTATGTTTATTTTACGTTTATCGGCGGTAGCACACTTTATATTCACCGGTTGATTCCGTTTTACTACATGGTGTTTCGCTAATATGTCTGCTAATTCTTGGCTGATTAAAGTTCTACTAGATCCCGAATCAATTAAAGCGATGGTGGATGTAACGCCTAAGTCAACTCGTATTAATGGTAATAGATTTTTAGTCCAGTTACATTTATTAATCGCGTTACATTTTTCACGAAATTCTCTCACATAGGGATCTATTTCTTTCGGACTTCTTTTCCTTCCACGTTGGCTACAAAATATTTTATTATTATTATTAGTATTAGTTTCTTTGCGTTCACCAGATTTCGAGTTGCTGCGGAAGACACAGGATTTCGGGTCTCCCTGCCTTACATGTTTTTTGAAGTTGGGTGATTCCGTTCCAATGGCTTACTTTTGCATTCTTTTCTTATGTGCCCATATTTTCCACAATTATAACAGGTGGGTTTGTTGCGAGGTGGGTACTTTGTTTCCGCTTTATATGGAGTTACACTTAACTTACCAGATTTGCGCACATGGTGAGGTCTACTAAAAACTTGTCTTTCATACGAGGTTGTTACATCAGGCACTACTGCTCGCAATTCATTTCTATTAGTTCCAGTGGGTTTCATTGCTTGTCGATTTTGATCGGAGTACCATACATTTGAAGAATGGATACTGCACTGTTCTAGATCCGCAATTGTATTGGGTCTATTTACCAACGATAGACGAGATCTTTCTTCAGGTGACACTCCTATTAAAATGGTGTCCACCAGTTGTGTCTCATTCCAGTCTACACGTAGTAGTCGAGATGACTCCCTTATGTCGGAGATGTAATGAGCTAATCTCTCCTGATTTCCTTGTACTCGGAGTACTGTCTTTCTTTTTATTTCCTCATAGATGCCGGTGGGAATAAAGTATTTTATTATAGAGCTATGTAGCTCTTCTACTGGAAATGTAGAGGTTAGAGCTTCTAGAACACGATTCTTCAACGGGGGTTTACATTTTGGTAACAGAACTTACAAAATTTGCCAGTCATTCAGCTGCTGTAGATCTTTTATCTGCAGAAGATAACTAATGAAAGTTAGTAGTTTGGAGACATTTAATCCATCTGTGTAAGGGATTTCGGTTAAGATTTTCTCCACAGGATGAGTAATTTTACCGTATAGGTCCGCGTTATAGTTTATAGGTGTCACTCCTTTATGAGAACGATTTGATTCATTGGAGGTGGTAGTCAATTCATGATTTCCGGGACGAAACTGAAAATGCTCGGGAGGAGGGGCATTTACATCTTTATCAGTATTTTGCTCTTGGTTCGCTTGCACTTGCGATACAGTGGGTGAGTTCCGATCCGTGGTAGGCGGAGGTAAATCAGTAGTGGGAGATTGTACTGGGGAGATGTGTAATTTCTTTAAGGACTTCTCTATTTCATCCATCCTGAATGAGTCGGATTTTCTTCTTAAGTCATTAATAATAGAAGGTAAGCGGCGTAGAGCTTTGTCAGCTAGGTTTTGTACTTCGAGAGGTATTTCCGTGAGATTAGGCCAGATCAACAAATTTTTCATTCGCCGGGTTAAATGCTCTATTCTCTGGGTAGTCCGCAAAATTATTGCTGGAGATTTCTCGTCTTGGAGGGTTTGAGACAATAAGGTAAGCTCACTATACTTGGCATTACAAATTTCTCTTTCGCTCTCATAATCGAGTTCGCTTAGGTAATTTAATTGCACGGGTGTATCAAATCCACATTCGCGAACTGACCTACGTAATTCCGCGACTGTTACATTTGCATGGGGTAGTCCACGCAAAAGAGCTTCGTAAGACAGCTCGTCTTTTAATAACAAATCCGGGTTAAATTGGGCCATTTTCTTTTTTCTAACACCTTAAAACGTACTTAAAATTAATTCTACAACACTACACATATATTACACATATATAGGATAAATTCTTAAGTAATTAATTTACACAAATTAGAAAAGAACAATTTCTCTTCTAAGGGAGAGACAGAAATTCCACACACATATTTTTCAATGTTAAATAGCCGATCATCTGTTTTCTGGAATGTAGGTCACCCTCTGTATTTAGTTAACAAATGAAGGCTGAGCGTGTCAGTGAGAATGGGGGGTTTTGCTTTTACGCATGGTTGTCTACACAATGCTACCGATTACTTCCTGAACAGGTCCGAACTAGCGGAAAGGGGCGCGCTGGCTGGCACGCATAGGGAGAATCTTATTCAACAACTCTATTATTACGCTTTGTAACACTTTGACTCCATTCATACATATACTTTCCCCAATTAAATCAATTAATTATTTTGCTCACAATTTCAAATTACGAAATTCTTTCTACTTAATTACCTGGGTCTACATTACGCAGGAGCATTATTATTAACAAATTTTTTTTTATTTATTTATGACACATATTGGTGTATGTCTAACATATACTATGCAGAAGTATTCAAGAAACAACAGGTCATGGATTGTCATAAAACAAACCTGTCACAGATTGCTCAGTTGACCAAACATTACAAGTCAAGTATGCAAGTAGGTACATGCATATATCTTCATTCAAATATATTTCAGCTTCTACTGACTATCATTTACGTATTTTGTAAAATATTAGATATGTTTTGAAAATTAAAGTTACATTAATAACATTTTCTGAGTGCATAGATCAATAACTGAATGTAAAATTTAACCAAGCAAAGTGCTGCAATTTTGTTAGCGTCACGATGGTTACACAACCTTTATAAAAATTAGCAGAGTGGCGCAATTTTGTAACGTATTGCCACGTTACAAATCCAGGGAACCCATCTTAACTGACCTCTGTCAATTATATGGGCTGCCTACGTTGTAACGAAATGTATCCACACTTATTAACTGAACAAATTACTTACTAACTGTGTAAGGAAACAAGGGAAGGTATTTTATTGATTTACGCACTCATTATATGTGTGTAACAAGAAGACTTCTCTTTATTTGACAACATTTACTGACAGATCCCATGACATCACTAATTAAACTAAAATTATTTCAATGCTTTCATCAAACTTTGGGATCAAATTGATTCTATATAGCTATACCTCGGATCCGGGTTAACTTTCTGTATTTTTGTAGTTAAGACTTTTAATTATACTCAATTCATGATATTAGCTTGCAAGACTTCTTTAACCATTTGAAGAATGGTACTATTACTTGGAATGATACTATGATACATTAACATATAAACCGTTACAACGTATGATATTTGAGTAGTTACAGTAAAACTTTTAGATTTACTCTTTTAATGTTTACATAAAATTAATAGTCTTTGAAAAGTCTCCTTTAAAGTTGTGTAGTGTAACAAATATTAGTAACCCTCGATAGACAGGCTATCGAGTCACCTTTAGAATGGAATGTAGAAACCTCGTCCTGGGGTGTCCGTCTTGGGAATCCTTGAATGCGCCGTCATCATCTCGGTCGGGTCTTCGTCGATAAGGTGTCGAATGTTCACAGAGTATATTGAAGCTTCTACGGTGTAATTATATGTAGATTCTCGGCTGTCCTGATCTGCATCTTCTGTCGGGTATATGAGTGTTTATAAAGTTCTGGTAGATCACATCTTCAGGAATGATGTTGAAAGTGTAGTTACTTCTTGAAGCGAGTAGTCCTCTTGTTTAACACCATTTTAGTGTTTTGTGTTACATATTATGTCCTTTTGTTATCTCACATTTATACTAATTGATACATAACACACGCTTTTAGTAGCAATATCTCATATACAATATTTAAGTTAAAACAAAAGAATTAGCGACATTGTGTCAGAGCTTTCGCTCGCACGTCTGCACTGCATGAAGTCAACATAGCGAGAGAGAGTTTTTCTGCTCGCTTCGACTGGTACTTAACAAAAGGGAGAGGGGCAACTACTCCGCGAGAATATAGTTCCTAACTATATTTAAGTTAACTATGTTAATTACAAAAACTATACCTTAATAAACATATATAATTTAAGTAAGTTACTTTAGCGACTATTTGTGTCTTCAGATTTTTAATTATTAACACTAGGTTTTTTATCTTATTCTAAATTACAGACGACTCGGGAGACATGTCGAGTCCGGAATTAACAGGTCACCGCCTGATAACAGCAAAGGGTTAAATATGACAATAATAACTTTTACAATTTGCCTTTTTATTAATGTTTCTTTGGACTTATTAATTACTTCTTCCTCTCATACTGAGTACATACAGGGGTTTTAGGTATTATAGTGAGATTTAAAATGGCTTAATCGATCGCAAACTTAATTTAAAAAAATTTTTTTTGTATTTTACGATTATTGTTACAATTTAAATCGTCACAAGCTCATTCCCTAATGTTGGTCCCTGGACTTTTCCCTAGGCAACCCTTTCCGGCGCTAAACGGTCCCTTCCCGTCCCAACACCTTTCGTTGTGGACTCCTCATCACACCACCCCCTTACAAAATTCCCATCAACTCTAACTACTCTCCCAATACATCACTCTCAACTACAAAATATCTCCACTTATTTATTAACTCAATATATCAATCAATACTCTCCATATTTTCCCCATAGCTACTATGTCACTATTACATCTCAAATTCTACATTACATTAATTCACAACAATATTATTCTCTCTAGTACCCCTTTAAATTCAACATGGACTGATCTACATGTCCCAACAAAATATTAATCACCCAAAATCTCCCATCTACTATCTTTTACAAACCATTTAAAAATCTTAACGATATCAAATTACTTCCATCACTTAAATCAAAATCTTTTAACACATTAAAATCATTATATTCAAACATTAGTTACATTGGAAATTAGCAAACAATGTATAAGTGACATTCTACAGCAGATCAGCTGATTTTCTTAGCAAGGTGAATGACCTTAGTTCAAAAATGCTACACAAAATTATATAACGAAAATTACATAACACATATTTATAATTCTTACACTCTAACACAACAAAACTAATGACCCGCTGAAACATGATACCAAAACATCATAAACATCTACTGTATCCATTTTCTCAAATCAAACAATTATTTAATTATCTCAGTAGCGAGTTGCCATTTCTACGTTACAAAATTTTAATTCGTTGCTCCCCTGAGCAACCTCCTGAACCACACACACTATTATTTTTTTTATGGTGGACTGTTGCGCCCATGTGCCTCCACAAGGACGGCATTGGTGGAGGAATTTATCATCTCCGTGTTCTTGCTTCAGCGTTACATTTTAAAATTGGCAGATATCATCATATCTATGTTATAAATTTATATGCCCTTAAAACGGGTCTACCACCTGGCCTTGCTGTTCCTACTCGAACAGAGTGGCAGCCGCTGTTCCATAGTTCCGGGGATTCCCCTAATGTCACCCCCCAATAATTTCAAATATACACTAATTTCAAATCAGCTATGGTCAAGGTTCTTAATTTATGGCCATAGCTGACCGCTAGCCAAAACCACGATTAGTGCTGGTAAAGCAGTAATCGCCTGAAAAGTCGGGGAAATCATCTCTAATTTCAGGCATGTTCTCTACATCATTATTATACACGGCATGGCAATCTATCAGTATATAATACAAAATTATATAAAAGGTGTGTTGTGTATTTTACGCCATTTTGGCCTCCGATGGAGGTAACACTCTCTGTTACCCCCAACACTTACCGCTACCTACCGTGGCACATGCCACCACGGTACTAGCCACTTAATAACTAAACTAACCATTCTACACTTGCAGTTCCTACACTCCCTAAGTAAAGCACTTCTATTAACACCACTCAACCCCCCAAAATTGCTCACATCTCTAGTCTGATAACATACCATAATATAATAAACCAATAGACATTAACCTTGATCAAACAAACAAACAATTCTCTTTTAAATAATTTATACAGAAAATCATAAACATTATAAATTGAAATTTTTATTAACTCTTCTATATATCATCATTTTATTATTTATCACTCACTACAATTAGATTCCTCAAAAATATCAAATTTATTATTAACCTTTACTTTACATCACATTTCAATTATTATTACCTTTTAACTATGGTTTCTATTTAGTATAATTATCTCAATTTAGTTTCATCATTGAGTTAAAATCTTTTCAACATCGGTAAACATTTTACTCTATTTAACTTGTATCATAAAATTTATACTCACAGTACATCGCTCATACCCTGTCATAACACACAAATATAAATATCAGTAACTCCCTGTACCTTCTGAAACATTTTAACAACAATGTTATTCCATACTATATAATTTAACATTTATTTATTTGTTAATCATTGTCAAATTCACATCTCATATAATAATTCAAACTTATTAGAAAAATTCAATTATATAACATTGTAAAACAATCAAAAATATTTAAACATCTCAAATTATTTTAATTAAATCAATTATTAAAAACACAACATATTTTAATTATTATCAAAACAATTACAATTCATTAATTACTGTCTTCAAAATTATTTTTGTTCTTTATTTAGTCTACTGAAATACTCTTATTATTATTAAAACAATTACTTACACACATTGTTTATATTATATACTTGTTACAATACACACCACTAATTTTACTATCAATTATTTACAATTCTTCACCATTAATTGTTCAATTTTATCACACTTCATTTCCAAAAGCAGCAAGTTCAGAACCATAAATCAAAATATTTAAAATGTCCATTTATTAATTTATGTTCAGCCTCCATCATCGAATAATAATCTAATGTATTTATAACATAAATCATTCTTGTCCACACTCAATTTATTAACTTTAATATAATAATTCTTTAATACTTCAAATTGTTCCGTAAAACCCACATAATAATTTACTGGATTATTCCACATTATTATGAAATCATAAAACCTGTCTACATCATTTATTTTGGTCTGGTCTCCATCAGTAGTTTTATTCAATCTAAAGTCAGTTATTTTCTCATCATATTTTTCTACTACACTCATTACAACATAAGGTAAATTATTATTATTTAAACAGGTATCATCAAAACAATTCTCAATCTCTACTCTACAAAGAAAGTATTTCATATCATTTATTTTTACCACTTCTAACATCTCTTTCAACTCATTATCATTTCTCTTTAATTTATATAATTCTATCTCTCTATCAATACACAACTCTCTATCTAAATCTCTCTCACCATAACACCATCTCACACTTTCAACACCATTCCACACAGAGGGTACTAACTCATAAAAACTCGGGGAACAACTCAAAGACCTCATGTCTTCCAATAACAAGGGACTCTTGCCCTTCAACAATAACATTTGTGAACACCTTGGTTCACCATAAATATGGGGAAAATTTACCCTCTGCCCTACATACTCATCTAATCTCTCTTGCCACTCTTTCTCTAATTCATCAACACTAATTACTACTCCGTTACAACCTATTACTCTCTCTCTCTCTCTCTCACTCATTATCTCACTATCTATTTTCAACGTATCACTCTCTGATACAACATTCTTAATTATATTATCATTTTCAACATCATTTCTATCACTTGTTACTTTTTTATTATCATTATTATTTTTACTTTTAATCTGTTCTCCTACTGACTCTACTATTTTCTCAATATCTTGTTTCAATTCGTTACACTTACTCTCACACTTAATTTTGACCTCATTAATATCACATTTAAGTTCGTTAAGTTGACTATTCTGTTCATCCAATTTAATATCATTATTATCAAAACGATTATTTAATTCATTAAATTTACTATTCTGTTCCTCAACGCTACTCTTGACTTCGCTAACGTCACTGCTCAATTTATCAAATTTATTATTTAAACCGCACAGCGTGCTACATAGATATTTCATCATATTGTTCTCAGGTTGATTACTTTCCTTAATTAATTTTGGGGTCATCTGAATCCCCGAATCATCTGTACTATTTGTTTCATCCATGTTGATTTTTGTTTGATTGTCCTGACTCACGTTTGGAGTCGAGTGGACCTCAATATTATGCATAACAACTGACTCATCAAAATTGTCAACACTAGTTATTTCATTGATATTGTTTTCATTATTTCCTGCCATTTCTAAGTGGTAATTTTACAAAATTTTGTTTCATTAACTTTTAATCTACATCTACAACATATACACACAAGTTTATGTACTTTATGTAATTTTTTGTACTGTCACTTAACCTCGAATGACGCTTGCATTCATCTGTAGGTGTGGAATTTTAATTACTGAATTTTTAAAATTCGTTCCAGTTCGTGGCGCCAAATGTGATATTTCGTTTTTTTATTACGGATTATAAAATTGTATTTATTTTCACTTACCTTAACTTCTGTCCAGGATCCAAACACGAACTGTGAATGCAAACATGATTGCAAGGTTACACTAATAATATACGCTGCTCGTATTTAGGAAGAAAAAACAAATTAAATTTTATTAAATTCTTTAGATTTTTTAAGATGTTGGTTATTCACCTTTTTAACCATTTAATTACTTCTTGCCAAAATTTAAAATAAACAAAACTTTCTGACGATATTTATGACATGGTTGTAGATTACTAAAATATTATTACATCTTATTCTAAAGAAAACAGCCCAACCTGCTTATACACACACACAAACCATTACAACACAAAAACAAAACCCCTTTTATTTATTTAACATGTTTAATACTTTACGTAACACCCTCGCCGGCATCGTGGTGTTTTCCGACCTCGTGGTTCCGCACAAACAAGTTCACTATATTGGTCCGAAACAATTTGTTAATTCATTTTTTTTCTGCGACACTGCTCTCCCTACTGCATTTTTTGAAAACTGTTCTTACTTCCGCATTTTGAACAAACTACGGCACTCACTTTACTGGATGTTGAAATTTATTAATAGGCCCTGTTTGGCCGGCTGCCTGCGCAGGCTAGCGTCAGTAAGAGACTGGGAAGAGCGTTCACCAAGTTCCCCCAATTACATTTCTTTCGGACAAGGCGGAAACCAATGCCTTATTCGTTAAAGTCATAGCTGTGGCACATTTAACAAATGCAAACTCCCGTGTGCTGGACGTTGACGAAATTTGTTGTCCAGTGGTTTACGTCACAAAATAGGCGGGACTTCATCAAGACTTCCGCCATCACAAACGCACATGTTAGAAAAAATATCAGCTTCAAGCCATGTTGTTTTTCGTTTCTTGGCGTGGGTTCTGCGCTCCGCCGATGTTAATGCGTTTGGGCGCATTACACTGTTTTGCCGTTCCGAGAATTATGCATCTGTGTGCGACACGCACATTCCTTTGTACTTGCTTCATCCCATCGTTCTTTGTTTGAACAAAGCTTTTAACACGTGGCTGGTCACACAGACAGAAAATGAATTTAAAAATTTTTTAATAAAATAAAAAACCCCTCATTTTAGCCCCGTTACAATATATATATATATATATATATATATATATATATATATAATTTTCTATATAAGTAACTCGATGTTTCTTGCAGTAATTATATAATTTGTGATGTTTTCAATTTGTTTCTTCTGCAAGTAGATAATATTGTATATTCTTTTTAACACCTGACGCACGTTTCACTGAAAAATATCAATATCATCAGAGGTTTCTAAGTGAATTAATAACAATCAAAATAATTCTATTAATATAAAATTAATGAATAATCGAATCTGTATCGATTTTAATGTAAAATAAAATAACTGATAAACGATTTAGGTCAATTAGTTAACGATTGTTTTAATGTTTATTTTCTTCAGCAGCTGTTTTCTCTGTAATATTTGAAATTTTGTTTATATTTTATTCATTTTTATTTTTATTTTTTAGTAAATTTATAATTTTAAATAGATCGTCTTGTTTTGTTTTTATTTGGGTTTGTTCTTTAATTAATAAATTATTGTTATTGTGTTTGTAAATGTTGAGATTTTCCCAAATATTCATTTTTTGACCTTTTTGTATGTTTTTAATTAATTTTACATTTTCAATGTTTGGAAACTGGTGGTTATTATTTAGACAATGTGTGGATAAATTAGATTTATAAATATTTGGTTTTAAATATGCATTGCGGTGTTGAACGAATCTATCTCGTAGTGTTTTCTTCTTCTGGCCCACGTAAAATTTATTGCAATCTGGACATTCTATTTTATATATTCCATTTTTATTGTGAGTATTGGATTTAGTTTTAGGTTTTATTTTATTAAAAATTATATTATCTGTGTTATAAGATATTTTTAAATTAGTATCTTTAAATATTTTATTTAGTTTTTGAGTTATATTTCCGTAATAAGTGAAGGTTGTATATTTTATATTATTATTATTATTCGATTATTCGTTAATTTTATATTAATAGAATTATTTCGATTGTTATTAATTCACTTAGAAACCTCTGATGATACTGATATTTTTCAGTGAAACGTGCGTCAGGTGTTAAAAAGAATATACAATATTATCTATCGATCGATACAATATCGATACAATATTAAAAGAATTTGTATTGATTTTAATGTAAAATAAAATAACTGATAATCGATTTAGGTCGATTAGTTAACGATTGTTTTAATGTTTATTTTCTTCAGCAGCTGTTTTCTCGGTTATATTTGAAATTTTGTTTATATTTTATTCATTTTATTTTTATTTTTTAGTAAATTTATAATTTTAAATAGATCGTCTTGTTTTGTTTTTATTTGGGTTTGTTCTTTAATTAATAAATTATTGTTATTGTGTTTGTAAATGTTAAGATTTTCCCAAATATTCATTTTTTGACCTTTTTGTATGTTTTTAATTAATTTTATATTTTCAATGTTTGGAAACTGGTGGTTATTATTTAGACAATGTGTGGCTAAATTAGATTTATAAATATTTGGTTTTAAATATGCATTGCGGTGTTGAACGAATCTATCTCGTAGTTTTTTCTTCGTCTGGCCCACATAAAATTTATTGCAATCTGGACATTCTATTTTATATATTCCATTTTTATTGTGAGTATTGGATTTAGTTTTAGGTTTTATTTTATTAAAAATTATATTATCTGTATTATAAGATATTTTTAAATTAGTATCTTTAAATATTTTACTTAGTTTTTGAGTTATATTTCCGTAATAAGTGAAGGTTGTATATTTTGTTTTATTATTAATAGATGAATTTTTAAATGTAGTGTTTTTAGGAATTTTATTAGTGATTTTATGTTTATTTTATTTTCTAATTTATTAATAGTTTTTATTTTGTATCCATTTTTAACTGCTATTTGTTGGATAATTTTTCTTTCTTTGTTTCTTTCTGTGTTATTTAATGGGATCCTAAGCAATCGGTAAATCATGGAATTAAATACTGCCATTTTGTGTTGGGGAGGATGATTAGAAGTATTTGGTATTACTAAGTCAGTTTGAGAAGGTTTCCTGTATATTGCGTATTCAAAATTTGTTTCATTTTTCTTTATTGTTAAGTCTAAATAATTTAATTTATTATTAGATTCTTCTTCTAACGTGAATTTTATTTTAGAATGTAAATTATTTATGGAGTTGAATATTTTATTTATATTTATACCATTGTTTTGGGAAATGTACAGAGCGTCATCAACGTATCTAAAATAACATCCTAATGGGTCGTTTAATTTTATTATATTTATTATTTGTTCGTCGAGTTTTTGTAGGAAGATTTCTGATATGATAGTGGAGGTTGGGGCTCCCATAGCAAGGCCATCTGTTTGATAGCACAATTTGTTGTTGTACCGTATTGAAAATAATTTTGATTTAAAATATTAATTTTAAATTTATTAGATTTAAAGTATTAGTTAACTGTTTAATGTATGTGTTACTTTCGTTATTTGTTTTCAGATTATTTATTATAATATTTATAGTTTCTTCAATGGGAATGTTTGTATACATGTTTGATATGTCGAATGAATATAATTTTGTATTTCTGTTTACTTCTATGTTTATTAGTTGTTCCGTGAGTTCGATACTATTTTTTATATTGTGTTTTGCTGGAAGTTCAATTTTACGTTTTAAGATATGAGTTAGTAATTTTGATATTTTATAATTTGGTGCGGTCCTAGCGTTTATTAAAGGTCTGATAGGTTTATTGATTTTGTGTAATTTTATTAAAGAATTTAATTTTGGTGCACAAGGATTATCCATTTTATATTTAAAGGAGTCTTTAGGATTTATGATTTGGTTACTATTTTTTAGTATATTTGTTATTTGTGTTTGATATTTATTTGTGGGATCTTTATTTAATATTATGCAATTATTATTAACTACAAATTCTTCTGTTTTATCGTCTAAATCTTTCTGAGAAATTATTATTGTACTATTACTTTTATCAGCTTTGGTTAAAGTGAGGTTATTAGTCGTTAGTTTCTGTTTTATGTTATTAATGGTTTTATTTTGTTTATTTTTATTTTTAATATGATGATTTTGGTTATTATATTTTTTGATAATTTTATTATTTCCATTGAGGCTTCTGTTCTTATTTTATCTTGTTTTTCTTGTTCTACATTATTAATTGCGTTTTCAGTTTCGACTATGCTATTATCTATTATATATTTGTTTACATTTTTAAGATTTGTTTTGTTTGATGATTCTAGTGTAGCTATTTCATTTTCCGTGAATTAAATATTAGATAAATTTACGAATTTTGGGTAAAAAGTGTGGTTATTATTTAATAACTTTTACAAACCCATTATAGCACAAAATTAATGCGCGCTGGACACATCCAGCAGGCGGGCCTACAATTGTTCTCGTACTTAATGTATTATTGAACCCAGGTTACATGAAAACTGTCCAGCCGGCACGCACCCGATCAAACAGTCTAATGGTGTAAAAAGTCAATCAAAGTGTATGTTAAATGTACAAAACATGGTGTTTGCTGTAGAGGCCTAGTGTAGTAAAAAAAATGCTTAAATATCACCTAATTTTGGTCCAGATTGTTCTCCGTTGGTTACTGTGGCATGGTATGCAGTTGTTCCTCCTCTGGCAGCCAATAGACGAAGTCTAGGTGTTTTAAGTCATTGTGGAAGTTGTAATTACCAAACAGTGGCGAGAAATTTACCTATTACGTGAAATGGTTATTCGTCAACAAGATTAATCTCACAAATCTCGTTACTTAAATATGAAACCGTTCTCTCAACAAACCATAAACAATTTAAATTACTTAGGGGGTTCACTGAACCATTGAACCTTACGGACGAGCCGCCACTGGTATGAAGTCAATGGAGATGTCGGTGAAGAAATTCTACCAGTAACAACAAACAAAGAGGTACAGCAAGCTTTGGAGATCCTGTTGTAACGGTACAAAAGGGGTAGAATCAATTTTAATATTATGCAATAAGTCACAATCGATGTAACCCTTGGTAAAATACGAATTTAGACATCTGAATGGTATGACTAAGCAAGTATGATGTAGGCATTGCCGTCTTAAACTAAATAAACCGAACCTTATAAAGTAAGGAATTTTTGTGTTCAGTCTGACGTCACGATAGTACCATGAGCGGAACACGTGTTTTCCAGTATTGAAACGCAATTCTGGCTTTTACCAACTTCTAGACTCTTCGATGGGTCCAGATGAGGGAGGAAGCGGGGATCGAGGGGACCATGTGACCGGCCCGGATAGTATACGATGGCCAGTCGCCATTCGCCCCAGTCAACGAACACCAAAAAGCCATACAGTCGTGTTGAACCGAGTCCGCGGACAAATTTAAGTGTAGGCCTACAAACGTCATGAAAATGTATCTAAAGCAGTTATAAATAAATTGTTTCAAGAAGAAAGTACAATTGGAAATTTTAATTAACAGTGTGGAACGGTTGTGAGTGTTGGAGCAAAAAGTGAACTGAACAAGTAGTGACGTAACACTTGGAATAGCATCCACAGCTAAGTACTAGTAAAATTAGATCGACTGGCCAACTTTGAATAACTATTTGCCTATTATTAAAATACTCCATTCAGAAAAATAATGAGATCTCAAATTTAGGGGGGTTTGAAGAGAGTGAGAGGGAGAGAGTGAATGCGAGGTACTGGTTCGCCTTAATATAATTAATCAGGTTTAGTTTTGTTCAAATAATTATTATGTGTGTTCACTGTTGAGTGATTTGTTAACCAAAAGATGAATGGTTAGCAACCTTTGAATTGCTAAATGTAAATAAAGTCAGATTTCAATATAACCATAACCACGTGGTCAGTGTAATTATTGCACCGAAACCTAACCTATTTTCTGTGTTAAAATCTCGCCTAAACGAGCCTGCGAGAACCTCTGAGTCAAGGGAACTAAGATCATCTAAATTATTCAATTGTTTTTTAATGGGACGAGTGTTATAGTTTACATATTTCAACTTCAAAATATGTTGGCGACCCTATAATTTTCTGTTGGAGTCTAAGGTAGGTGCGTAAAGAAGACGCGGAGGTAAGTATCATTAAGGTGGGTATGTTTGTAAAAAAACGTGGGTAAGTTTACAATTGGTGACCCTGCCAGGATAACGAGGGGTTCAGGGGTTAAGGGATTTAAAAGGGGGGATATTAAGAAATGATGCGGGTGGAGGATTTTAGAATAAATAATAAAGAAGAGAAGAGTGATGATTAAATCGTTATAATACGATAAATAATGTAGTAGTGAAATACATATGTTGTTGACTAAGTAATTTTTGTACTGAATAATTTGCTGTTTTATGTACTCATGTTTTGTATTGTATAAAGATAGCAGTAGTAATCTGCATTAATAATGAGAAAATGGAGATATAAAATGAGAGGTTTAAATGGAAAAGTAAGATGGAACTGTTGTTAAATTGAATTCATAATTGAATTGGTGAATCATCTTTTTTGGAGTTTGAATTATAACTTTCAAGAGTATGTTAATGTTAGATGTTTAGAATAAAATGTATTCTGTTGTGTTTAAGGATATATATATATTAAAACAATGTTATTTGTGCATTTAGATAGTTAAGATAAAAAGCCAGTACTTCGAAAAAGGCAAACCAGTATGGCTAAGAGGAAACAAATCAGTTAGGTGTATGGCATAGTGAAAGGCCATTTATTGATGTTTTAATGGATTGTTACAGAGTCTGGTGATACTGTGGTGGCGGTCCTGTGCTGTCCAGCGCGTCAGGGCAGGGGCGTCTGGCGCCTGTCTGGCTTTATGGTGTTGGGATCCTAAAGCAGTAAGTCCAGTAAAATCATGCATGTGCGGCCACAGCCACTGGATTAGGGGGGTGAGTAACCTATGATTTTAATAAGATAATAAGGGGGTCATGGTGCCATATCTGAGCTGATCCTCTTAGCAGACGTTTAATGAAGAAATTTGTGTTAGTGGTTGAACTCACAATCAGAATGATCACAGTTGCACACCACTATATAAAAATTATCCCGATTAGCGCTTTCAAGCCTCACAGCCCATCTTCAGATCGGAATAGCCTATATGTTAAAATATGTTGGCGACCCTATAATTTTCTGTTGGAGTCTAAGGTAGGTGCGTAAAGAAGACGCGGAGGTAAGTATTATTAAGGTGGGTATGTTTGTAAAAAACATGGGTAAGTTTACAATTGGTGAATCCCTGCCAGGATTTTTATGTAATGTTTATATAAATTAGGCCTGAAATTTGATGCCAGCAAATAGGCTTGGAAACGGCGGCAATTTTTGAATAATTTGTAGGTTATAAGATGTTCAAAATAGCACGTAGTGTGTAAAAAAGTTTTTGTGTAGTATATAAACTCTTATTTATTTCAATATTAAATTTTAATAAGTATTTAATTGGAAATAATTAAAATAAACATGGAAAATAATGAGGATGAGGTCAGTTTGACTGACTCAACTGTACTGAGTGAATCAGAAATTCAGTCAACTCCTATGTTAATAAAAGAAAGCAGTTTAACTGAGTCAGTTATAATGAGTAACGCGGGAGCAGAGTCTACTCCCATGGCAACCAAAGAAAAAGAGTGGTCAATGGCTGATATGATGAACTGAGAACAATATCTGATGATATTAAAACATAATATGAAAGAACAAAATATTAGTTTAAAAGGTGAGATGAATAATCGTTTTGATGTAAATGATATTAAATTTAATGAGCAAAACATAAAATTTAATGAAGTAAGGAGTGATATCAATGAAGTAACACAACAAAATATTAAAAGGGAAAGTAATTTTAATGGTATGAAACAAAATAATGTTAAATTTGAAATTAATATGAATAAACGTCTGAATGAGATTGACGAACATTTTAATACCATTCAAAAACAAGTGATAGAGTCTGTAAACGAGCAGTTTAGTGAACAAATTAATGAAGTAAAAGAAAATTTGGAAACTAAAATAATTGAGTGTAAGTCTAAAACTGTAGATACGATTGAAAAAGTTAGTCAGAATATTAAGATATATGAAACTAATACTAACCGTAAAATTAATGAAATAGAGAGTAATTGTAAGATAGAAATACAGTCAATACAAGAGACAGTAAATTTTATGGACAAACGTAGCATTCAGTTCGAATGTATAAATAATAATAAATTTATTTCGTTTGAGCGGAGCATAATTAATGTTAAAGATGAGTTGAAAGTGGCGATAAGCCAGAAAGTGAATAACGTTACTGAACGAGTAATGATTACTAGCGATGTAAACAATGACATTGAGTTAGAGTCATTTAGTTGCGACCATAGGGGGGTACACCCCATGCAGTTTTTAAATCAGGTGCGCGAATTTAACAGGTTTAATAATACCAGTTGGGAAGTGCAGATGTTAAAGATAATTAAATGTTTTAAGGGGAGTTCCGCGATATGGGCGGAAGCTCAAAGAACCGAGTGGGCGAGTTATGAGAATTTTGAAAGAGCATTCAGGGATAAAAACTGGTCAGAAGAAGACCAAGAGGTGCTAAGAAGTAAAATAATGGGGTCTGGCAATTTTTGAACCCATGGTAACAATGTAACGATTTATGTCATGAAAATCTTGAATGAAGCAAAATACCTCGAACCGCCATTATCGTTTCGGTCGTTCGTGCGGCACGTTAATAAACATTTACCACAGGAGGTACAAATCACCTTAATGATGCGTGAAGTAACGGAAATAAATGAACTCGAGAAAATTTGAGACATATTACAGAATATAAGGGACCGGAAGATGGGTAGGCGTCAGAACCCACCGATGACACATACTAATGAAAGTCATCCTCAATCGAGGGGGTCAACAACCGCATATAGAGGTGCGAGGGGAGACAATAATAATAGAAACGAGGGGTGGAGATGTCCGGAGTGTCAGTTTGAAAATTATTCTGTAAGAACGGTCTGTTATAGATGTAGCAAGGAGAGGAACTGCCAGCGAAACGAACCGGCATCCAACCAGAACAATCAACCCCAGAGAGGAGAAGACGGTAGCAGCGAAGCCTCTAGAGGTAGTGGAAATACCACCAGGGGTAGAGGCGGGTACTCACAGGGCAGTGCCGCCGCCCAACCGGAAAACTAGAGAGGACAATGGAGGAGGGGACCCAACCATTGTCAATAGGTAGCAGCGTGGTCCAGGATGAAGGTAGCTATCGGAACCACCTGACTAGAACTGACATATCCAAGGAGTTACTGGAAGAAGACAACCCAGATGTAGAGGAACCGGAGACAGGATTGACTGAAGTAATGATCACTATAGAAGGTAAGGAAGTGAAAACATTAGTAGGTATGGGTAGCGAAATATCAGTTATTTCTGAACATATATTAGAAGAATTAAAAGAAGTATACAAAAACAGGTCGATAGCGGGGACACAGAAGCGAGAGTGAATATATGTACATAGAGTGAAGAGCGAGAGAGAGGTGAAAGTGAAGAGTGAGTGTGGGAGAACCGGGCACATAAGTTTTTTAGTGAGGGTGAAGTTGTAGGGAGTCATAGAGCCAGGAACTAAGAGTGTGAGTTAAATGTAAGGGAACACACACCCTATGTGCAGAGGAGTTATCCGGTGCCCTATTCGAAAAGAAGAGCTGTTCAGGAGGAGTTAGATAAAATGTTGGAGGGGGATATAACTGAGAGGTTGGTGTCACCCTATTCAAATCCGTTAGTTGCTGTTATAAAGAAGGATGGGAGAGTGAGGTTATGTCTAGATGCCCGTAGAATAAACCAGATTATTATTCCTGACCGGGAGTCACCCGAGCCAATAAATGAGATACTTCAGAAATTTAGTGGGGTTAAATACATGACATTATTAGATTAAACTGCGGGCTATTGGCAGATCCCGTTAGCATTAGAGTGTAGAAAATTGTGCCGGTTTTTTGGATAAACCGGCGTTTGTACTAAACAGAAATTTTTTTTTATATATATATATAATTTATTAATGTTGGCAAAGTTCAGTCAACGCGATCTGTATTGCCATGTTTCGGCTGTTAAGGCATGCCGGCGTGATCTAGTGGAGCGACAATTAAGTTGCGGATCCAGCACCCGAACTGCACGTTAAGTCAGTTAGTCGCCAGCCTGCTACAGTAGCGAAAACAAGTCTCTTTCGGCACCGTGGAGTTTCTTTAAATTGTTCTTTTTCTATTCTGTCATGGCTAAGTAAACGCCCATAGACCTTCCGGTGAGTACATTAAATATATTATTCATTTTGTTGTAAAAAGTTTAAATTCAAACCATAATTAACTTAGATGTGAACAGATTTGTCTGATATGAATGCCTCATGGCATAGTGACCGGAAGTGTATTCATTGTTAAGTATTTAATTTATTTAAACCAGAATCCAGCCTAACACCTTGTATTTTGTAACTAGTAATTGTGCATGTAAAAAGAGATGTAAAAATTATGTATTTTGCGAGACTTTGATGAATTGACTGTGCGAGCACATGGCCGTACGAACTTGCAACCTGTTGTAATATGTTAACGTTGTATATGCCTGTGAGTGTGCTTTTTTAAATTGAGCCAAATCAAGTGAATTGAGGTCTGGTGTGTGAGATATTAATTTGAAATATAAAAGAGGAAATGTTGCACCTATTTTTGATGAACATTGTTGAATTGGTCAGGGGCGGGCAGGTGTTAATACTGTTTATACACGCTTTGTATGTGACATGTGTGTGTTATGTTTTAGTGGTCAGTCAATTAATTATTATGAATCCTTAGGGTTCCCGATCCAGTCGGGAATGTGACCTCTCCGCATGTGGTAATTACAACTTCCACAATGACTTAAAACACCTAGACTCTCGTCTATTGGCTGCCAGAGGAGGAACAACTGCATACCATGCCACAGTAACCAACGGAGAACAATCTGGACCAAAATTAGGTGATATTTAAGCATTTTTTTTACTACACTAGGCCTCTACAGCAAACACCATGTTTTGTACATTTAACATACACGTTGATTGACTTTTTACACCATTAGACTGTTTGATCGGGTACGTGCCGGCTGGACAGTTTTCATGTAACCTGGGTTCAATAATACATTAAGTACGAGAACAATTGTAGGCCCGCCCGCTGGATGTGTCCAGCGCGCATTAATTTTGTGCTATAATGGGTTTGTAAAAGTTGTGGGGGACAGTTTTTTTTTAATTAATTAAGTAGATGGGTGTGGTTTGTACGATGAGCTGAACCGCCTGGGTTTTATGGTTATTACGGGGGTTTTTTGCACTAAATTACCTTCTTTTCATGCAAGAGCTGGTTTTTTTTTTCCTGCTATCAGGTCGAGTTACTTTTAAAAATTTCACAAAGTCAGGGGTAGGCACCTGTTGGTGGCAATTCATGCAAGCTTCCGACATGTTATCCTATGTCGGGTCAGGCATATGCTGGAACATGCCAGCGGCCGGGTCCATTCAGATTTTCTTTAAATTTATAAATTTGCAATTTTATAAAATTTATACAGGCTGTCCTGACACTTAAATTTATGATTGTATTTTCTCGCTGTTATGGTCAATTCAAAATTTCTTTAAGTTTATAAATTGCTATTTTTATAGATCTATACAGGCTGAACTGACACACTGAACTTGTAAATGTATTTTCTGTTATTATGGTCAATTCAGATTTTCTTTAAATTTTTATATTTTTATAAAATTAAAGATTTTACAATTTTTTATAAAACTATACAGGCATGTGGCATTTCTATATAGGGTGGTGATAAAAATATGCAGGCTGTGCGCCAGGCTTTATAATTGTAATTTGTCTGTGATTATGTGATGTATAAGTATGTATGTTATATTATGTGTTGAAATAATGAATAAGATTGATATATATATATGATTGATATATATATATATATATATATACGTATATTTAGTCACTTTCTGCTACAGTCCGTTTTTAATGTATATAATACATTTAATATTTATAATTAAATTTACCTCAAGATGTTATTTTTTCCTTTTTTGGAACATGTTTCGGGTACTATCTTGTAGTATACAAGAGGATGGGTACAAGATAGTACCCGAAACATGTTCCAAAAAAGGAAAAAATAACATCTTGAGGTAAATTTAATTATAAATATTAAATGTAATATATATATATATATATATGTATATATGTGTTGTTGTTGAATTATGTGAAGGAATGATATTTACATGTTATAATTGAAATTGAAACTATTGTTATACTTGAAATTACAGGTAATACTGAAATTTTATCCTGAATCATGATATATGAATATTCAAAGAAAAATTATAAATCTGTGATGAATTAAATTTTGGAATTATGGAAACTATGAAATTTAATAAAGGGTTGTTATCTTGTTTGTTAATACTGAGTTTTAATTGCAGGTCCCGTCTCACTGGACCCAGCACACTTTATGCTTCTTCTAGGCCATCTGCCTAGTCATAAATATCTAGTAGCCTCTCCTTAAAAAAAAAAAAAAGTTAGAAAAACAAATAAAAATAAGGAGGGGTTACAAATGGTAGCAGAGCGTGGTTCTATCTAGGGTTGAACCCTTGGGTCCTTTGGTGTGACGGGGCTTGCAAACTCGGAAACAGTCTGGGAAAATTGGAATTTAGAAAAATTAAAAGAGAGTAACATATATGCCTATGGTTGTGTCGTGTTCAATGTTTTTATGTATTATGCTGATGTACGATTGGTCAGCCTGTTTTGATTTTGTAAACTGGATGCCGCCACGAGGCATGCATGCTTTGGTTCGAATATTTAATTGGAATTTTTTTTGAGATGTTGAATTACCGGAGATCTGGGGCGTTGCGATGGGAGTAGGCTGTATTATTGATAGATATTGAAGTAATTGGGAGAGCGTTTAGAGGGATGCGGTATGGCCCGGTCAGAAGTCGGTATCGTCGGGGATACTGGCGCAGAGTTCATTGTTTGAAGTTTTTTTTGGGGGGGAAATTCAATATTAGCTTTTGATGGTTGTTAAGTATGTGTTTGTGAAATGTGATATGTTTTGATAGGTGTTAGGTGTTGTGGATTTCATGTATTATGTTAGTGTCAAAATTGTTTGTCCTCTTGTGTGGTGTGAACGAGAGCTAGTTCAGGAGTGGGTCAGGTCTCCGCAACGCTAGGGAACCCGGGGTCGACTTGAAGGAAGTATAGTACGGTACTCAAGTTTTTCTGTTTTTGTAAGTTATGTTTGTGTTAGGTATTGCGTTGGGATTCATGTTTTATTGTTACGTTTTGTGTATTGTGTAATTCTGACAGGAGTAGGTTATCAGAGACTGCCCAACACTATTTCCGGCGTTCTCCACAAACTTCCGGTGGTGGATGGACAAGATGAGAGCAAATTGTTGGTTTTCTTGGACCTTGTCCTGCAGTTGGCAGATTTCCCGGGGGTGTCGGATGGGGTACTCTTGTCCCTTATATGTCCGTATTGCCGGGGTTCACTGGCTGGGCTGGTCACCAGCACTCTGCGTTATGGCGGCAGTATCGACTCTCTCCATGGGGAGGTGTTGGACTTCTTTATACCCCGTCGACGATGTGACCAGTTGAAATTTAAGCTGTTCTATCATGTACAGGCCAACGGAGAGGCGTTGGCGGACTTTGTGCATGATATACGTAAAACGGCCCAGATTTTAAGGTTGGGGTTGCCCGAGAGGGAAATTATACAGGTGATTTTGGAAGGGGTGACTCCCCAAGAGAGATCTCGTTTGGTGTTCGCTGACCGTCCACGTTGTTTTGCGGATCTGGACCGGTTGTGTGTGATCTCCAGAACGGTCCAGGCGAGTGAAGAGTCCCGGGAAAGAGCTGCCAGAGGTGACCCATACTCAAGGGGTTCATTAGAAAGAGCTAAAAACGACAAACATGGTGGTTGGTGGAGAACACAAGAAACTGCAAGAAAAACTGAATATTTTGGAAGTAATGAAAGCTACAAGGTGGTAGCAAGTGAAAAGACGGTAACAACAGTTACAGAAGAGAAAACAAATAAGTATGAAATTAACAGGGGAAGAAGAAGTTTAGTGAACCAACATCTGCCAGTAGGGATCCTGTAGCAAGGCTTTATTCCTATTTGGAAAGAAAAGAAACTTTAAACGTTCCAGATGAATTACAAGTGCCTAATAGAGTAGTGGACGTGATGGCGATGATGAATGTGTTGATGAAAATGAGATTGGAGAAGAGGTTGGTAAAGAAGTTTGTGAAGTAGCTGGTGACGAGGGTGGTGAAGAAAATGGTGAGGAGCTGGGTGAAGACGCTGTTGAAGATGGATCAGATGAGCAACCGGAGGAGGGTGAGGATGCGCAGTGTTGTGATGGTGATTTGGATTATGGGGGTGAAGAAGGGGAAATTGTGGAAAAGGAAGAGGAGGAGGAGGAAAAGTGGAAGAGGAAGAAGGGGGCTATAAGCAAGAAGGAATAGAGGAAGAAGAAGAGGAAGGGTTGGAAGAAAGAGAAGCAGGGGAGGCAGAAGCAGGTGATTTAGATGATGAGGATAATCCAAAGCGGAGTGAAAGTAGTGATGTAAGTTGCCGTGATTCTGATTCAGAAGAGACAAATCAGTACAGCTCATCACGAGATAATTTCTCAGAGAGTGATGTCCAGAAGGAACGAGTATATAAACACTTAACTAAAAATGAACTTTTTTCATGTGAAAAACTTACTATTTTATCGGACGCGTTTCGGCTTAGTATCCGCCTTCTTCAGCTTTGGTAACAGACTGCCAGCATTTTGTAACGGTTGTGTGGAAGGTGAAGTGGGGGTGGTGTGTGGCGGAAGGGGATTGGCGCGGGGATTCAATTTATTGTTTGTTTTCTGTATAATTGTGTCAAAAAGTGTATGTGATTTATATTGTAATTGATCGTTGAGTATGTTGTTTGGTTGTGTTGTGTGGTGTTTATATATTTCATATTGTTCAGTTGTGTTGAGTTTTTGACCTTTGGGTATGTAATGTAGAATTTCAAGATTAGTGTCTATGTTGGTGTAACTGTGGTTTTCTGTGTGTATGTGTGTGGCAAATGCAGAGTGTATATTGTTGTTGGTTAAAGCTTTTACGTGTTCAGAATAACGGGATGAAAAAGATCTTCCCGTCTGGCCTATGTAGAAACTATTGCAGTCATTACAATTTAATTTGTAAACACCTGTTTTGTTATATTTGTCTATGTCTGTGTTTGTATTACTGATGTGTTTTTTGATGGTATTGGTTGTTCTGAATGCTATTTTGTATTTGTGTTTTCTGAATGTATTGGCGATTTTGTGTGTGTATGAGTTGTGGTATGTGAGTGTGATGTACTTATTGTGTGTGTGTTGATGGTATTTAGTGTTTTGTTGTTTTTGTTTTTGATGCGTTTGTGTAGTATGTTTATTAAATTGGGGTTATAACCATTTTTTATTGCTATGTATCATTTAATATATGATACATAGCAATAAAAAATGGTTATAACCCCAATTTAATAAACATACTACACAAACGCATCAAAAACAAAAACAACAAAACACTAAATACCATCAACACACAACACAATAAGTACATCACACTCACATACCACAACTCATACACACACAAAATCGCCAATACATTCAGAAAACACAAATACAAAATAGCATTCAGAACAACCAATACCATCAAAAAACACATCAGTAATACAAACACAGACATAGACAAATATAACAAAACAGGTGTTTACAAATTAAATTGTAATGACTGCAATAGTTTCTACATAGGCCAGACGGGAAGATCTTTTTCATCCCGTTATTCTGAACACTTAAAAGCTTTAACCAACAACAATATACACTCTGCATTTGCCACACACATACACACAGAAAACCACAGTTACACCAACATAGACACTAATCTTGAAATTCTACATTACATACCCAAAGGTCAAAAACTCAACACAACTGAACAATATGAAATATATAAACACCACACAACACAACCAAACAACATACTCAACGATCAATTACAATATAAATCACATACACTTTTTGACACAATTATACAGAAAACAAACAATAAATTGAATCCCCGCGCCAATCCCCTTCCGCCACACACCACCCCCACTTCACCTTCCACACAACCGTTACAAAATGCTGGCAGTCTGTTACCAAAGCTGAAGAAGGCGGATACTAAGCCGAAACGCGTCCGATAAAATAGTAAGTTTTTCACATGAAAAAAGTTCATTTTTAGTTAAGTGTTAGTGCTGTGAAAGAAGAGATGAATAATCAAGACAACTATGAGTATATAAAGTCTGTCATGGAAAGGTGAGAAGAAGCGGGTAATGGGTAGCGGGTAGATGTTCCCGCAGTCCCAGTGGTGTTCGTCTACTTCAGGGATGCACCCCTGCCAGCGCGAGCCTTGGTTTTCTCCATTCATCCTTATTTCCGGAGGAAGCCATGTCCTTACCTCGTGTCCTCGCTCTTGACCTTCAATGATCCTTGCCCTTTTCATCTTCCCAATTTTCCTACCCCTCCCCTTAGAAAAACATAAAATAAAAAAAAATTAGAGAAAGGAAAAATAAAAATAAAAAAAAGGAGTTGGAAAGAGTTTGGTTGGAAATGTTGTGACTAGGTTGGTGCTGTTGCTGTTGTTGTTTATTCTATAGTTGAATGTAGTTTGCTCTGTTCTACTAAGAGCAAATTTTATTGAGATTGAATTTTGTTGTTAAATGGCCATGCCGCATTCTCGGTTGAATTCCCTGGTGTTTCTTTTGGTTAAGAGTGAGTGTTGTATAGACTGTTTAATAGACAAGTACCCCCCCTTTCTAGTTACGGTGTGTAATCGAACTGTTAAATAAGAGATGGGATTGATGTTCGTGTGCCCTCGATGCGGTCTTCTCTGCCTTGCTAATAGGGGCCGTCCGCCCTAGTGTAGGGATGTGGGCCAGTCATATGTCAAGGATGGTGATGCCTTGTTTGGTTGCATATGGCTGGTCGGTCCAAGAGGTGGACAGTAGCAGTAGTACGGTCACTCACATACCAAGGTTAGTGACACCTTGTTTGGGTCCTTGGGACGCATATGTAAGTGGCAGCAGTAGAGGTGGGTGACGTGTTGGGGCGGTCCCCATGGGGTTGGCATGGCGGAGAGGGCTCGTGTGGGGATGGTCGGAGTTGTGTTGAGTTTTTCAGTCCTGGAAGGGGAGGATAGAAGTTGTCCAGATTAGGTAATTGCTTTCGGATCTCAGTTGTTGAGTATGGGAGGCCTTGGGAGGTCAGAACTCGGAGGGTACCCGATTCTTGTCTTTCTTCTTTTCTCCTCCTATCTCTCTCTGTATGTTGGCCCTGGCCAGGTCATGCCGTTCCGCACACTCATACACATACACATATTCAGGCACACATGCGTACACACTCCACTTCTTCCTTCCTCTTGTTTCGTTTTCACTCTGAGCCTCTGTTCTCCTGAGTGTGGTTACGTTTTCTGAGATTTCCCAAGACAGCCAAGAGTCTTGTTGTAATATTGACTAGCCAAGAGGCTGTGAGTTGGTTTTTGGGCAACCATGTTGCCCTTTTGGGGTGGGGGTGTGCCGGTTTTTTGGAGAAACCGGCATTTGTACAAAATAGAAATTTTTTTTATATATATACAATTTATTAATGTTGGTAAAGTTGTCAGTCAACGCGATCTGTATTGCCACGTTTCGGCTGTTAAGGCATGCCGGCGTGATCTAATGGGGCGACAATTAAGTTGCGGATCCAGCACGTGAACTGCACGTTGCACAGTTAGTCGCCAGCCTGCTACAGTAGCGAAAACAAGTCTCTTTCGGCACCGTGGAGTTTCTTTAAATTGTTCTTTTTCTATTCTGTCATAGCTAAGTAAACACCCATAAACCTTCCGGTGAGTACATTAAATATACATTATTCATTTTGTTGTAAAAAGTTTAAATTCAAACCATAATTAACTTAGATGTGAACAGATTTGTCTGATATGAATGCCTCGTGGCGTAGTGACCGGACGTGTATTCATTGTTAAGTATTTAATTTACTTAAACCAGAATACAGCCTAACACCTTGTATTTTGTAACTAGTAATTGTGCATGTAAAAAGAGATGTAAAAATTATGTATTTTGCGAGACTTTGATGAATTGACTGTGCGAGCACATTGCCGTACGAACTTGCAACCTGTCGTAATATGTTAACGTTGTATATTCCTGTGAGTGTGCTTTTTTAAATTGAGCCAAATCAAGTGAATTGAGGTCTGGTGTGTGAGATATTAATTTGAAATATAAAAGAGGAAATGTTGCACCTATTTTTGATGAACACTGTTGAATTGGTCAGGGGCGGGCAGGTGTTAATACTGTTTATACACGCTTTGTATGTGACATGTGTGTTATGTTTTAGTGGTCAGTCAATTAATTATTATGAATCCTTAGGGTTCCCGATCCAGTCGGGAATGTGACCCCTCTGCATGTGGTAATTACAACTTCCACAATGACTTAAAACACCTAGACTCTCGTCTATTGGCTGCCATAGGAGGAACAACTGCATACCATGCCACAGTAGTGTGGTCCATAATGATATGAGAAAAATAAAAGTTAAAAATATTTATCTCCACATTGCTGCCCTTGTTCCACTATGCAAATTGAATTACCAGACCAAAATTTGGATCAGTTGGAGAATGTTTAGGGGTCCCTATGTGTTCAAACTTTATACTTTGTTTATCAGCTGTATGCAGTGACTACTGCAATGTGACACGGGCGGATGACGTCACGTGCTTATCAAATGCTGCCGGCGGTCAGCTGGCCAACGGGAGACAAGTTTTAGTTTAGTTTCTAACCAGGCTCCGAGCGGATCTCTCGTTAAACAATTTCACTTCCAGCCACGGCTTCTGGACAATTCTTAAATATGTATCATACAATTTAATTTAATCAGACTACCTGCGTCCATCTTCAATGGACTACGATTTCTTTCAAAACTAATTTATGGGCGTTATGGCCTCTAATACATCCACACGTGTCGATCATGATCAATACATCTTAATATTTCAATAAATGCATTTCAAATAACAGTAATACAGTCCACTTCTTTTCGTACAAACAATCCAGCCTTTCCTGCATAGCGTCTTTGGAACAACTCGAGATCATCAAGAGCTTCCAAACCGCAACATTTTTGGTCCTCCGGGCCGGATTTCTCATTTTTGGCCCAACCGATCTGAATTTATTCTCGCCATACGGGCAGCATTTCTTGGTCCTGAGCGACCACATTTTTGTCCACAAGCGACATCATTTTCGTCCTGAGCAACACCATTTTTGTGAATCACATCACAGTCAACACGACAAGATTCGGCCAAGCAGTAGACCAGAGACAACGGGACATGGCAGGACAGCATTTGCGAGTTCATGTAAAAAGGTTCCACAACTTTAATTCATGGAGGGTCACAACATAAGGCGTCATCTGACCAGTAGAGACAGGACGTGCAACAGCTCCTAACAGGATCGAGCAACGGGATCGAAGCCAGCTTCAGCACGAATGGATCAACGTCCATGTGACTATGAACTTTTTACTTATATTTAACGTTTAACAATATTTCACATTTAGCAGTTATTTCTTAACACCTTTGTATAAACAAACACCATCATTACACAATACACCTTAATAAGTGGTTGGCAGTCCATTATCAGTTAAAACTTTAAGGATAAAGATATATGTTGCTATCATTTAAATTCATAATTTTAATAATTTTAATTGCCAACAAAGCTTGATTAATAGAGAGAGTAAGCCTATGTTCAAGCAAGTATTATGTTCATAAACAACGATCGCTAGCTACCGCAACGTATTCAGATTTATTAAAACTTAAGTTTATGGTTCACATGCTCTATGCTCAAATTATTTCAAGGTATTTTTCCTTTTTTTTTCTTAAATTATAATAATGGCAGATGTAAGGGCTCTAATAAAAAAACGAGGCACAATTAAAGCCTCAATATCACGCGTAAATACTTTCGCGGATAACTTCGATTTGGTAACCAGCGATCATCATGCGCTGAAAATAAAACTGCGACATTTGATGGAATTATCCACCAAATATGATGAGATTCAATCCCAACTCGAAGCCGAGGAAGCGGACGTTGCTTTAACGAGTGATAGGGTACAAACGGAAGACGATCTTTGTAATATAGAGTGTAAATTGCAACACCTGCTGGAGCAAGCTGAGCATATGAACCAGAAACCAGTAATTAATGCTGAAAGTAAACAGCTTAAAACACCCCCCATTCAATTGGAACCAATCAAATTACCACGGTTTGCGGGTAGTATTGTTGAGTGGCAACATTATTACCACATTTTTCTTGAATTAATTCACGTCAGAGCAGATCTGACGGATATACAGAAACTTCACTAATTGCACTCGTCATTATATGGCGAGGCGCTTAACGTAATAAAGTCATTACCAATCACTCATGAGAATTACGCGGTGGCTATCGATCTGTTGAAGAATAGATATGACAGTAAGCTAATTGTTTCCGCCCACCATGTAGGGAATGTTCTGGACGTACCATTGGTTCAACAAGAATCCCAAGTCAGCATATCTAAATTCATTGCGAAATCTCAGCCAATATAAACGCTTTAAATAATCTCAAACTGCCAGTCAACACATTCGAAATTACTGTCATACATTACTTAGCTAAAAAACTTGATAATTACACTTTCCGGTTGTGGAAAGAGTTTGTCGGAACATAAATTCCCTGATTTTAATAATTTTATGACTTTTCTAAATTCACGAAGAAAATTACTACAAAATCTTGATAACGCGACTACCCCAACGAGCAGGTTGAATAAAAGCGATAAGTCTCCTTATCGCAAGGCAGTTAAACAGATAAGCGCTCCTAGGGGGGTATTCCATTCTCATATCAGAAACAATTTATGTAGACTGTGTAACGGTGAACATAGAATTATCAACTGCTTACAATTCACATCGCTGTCTATCCCTGACAGAAGAAACGTCTTAATAAAAAACAAACTTTGCTTAAATTGCCTTCGTCCGGGACACGAAAGCTCAAAATGTCCCTCAAAATTTTCTTGCAAAAAATGTTCTAGGCGTCACCACACCACAATTCATGTCCCCAACAGAGACGGAGCTTCCATTAATAACCAATGCTCACTGAAGTCACAGACCAATAAATCGGTATTGTTATCCACCGCAGTCTGTATGACCGCTAATAAGGTCGGTAGGAAATTTCCCGTTAGGATATTACTGGATTCCGGTTCTCAAGCGAACTTTTGCACAATGGATTTCGCCCACAGAATGGGCCTCCAATTGGTTAAATCGCAACTACCCATCACGGGTATAAACAACTCGCTTTCCCAGGCTGACTTTAGTACAAAGGTAAGGCTACATTCTCGCTATAAACCCTTCACGTTAAATGTACATTGTGCCGTACTACCCAGTATAACTAATAATTTGCCGGCGGAGTCGTTCGATCTTGCCTCTTTGAATTTACCCAAGCACGTATTCTTGGCGGATCCTCACCTACATTGCTCAGCGCAAATCGATGTATTACTCGGCGCTCAATATTTTCTCCAACTAATTGAACCTATTAAATTTACGCATGGACCGCACTTCCCTATAATTCAGGAGACTAAGTTAGGATTTATTTTGGCCGGTGACTTACCCTTCAACGTCGACATAACTAAAACAGTTTCGTCCTTTATGGTCTGTAAGAATGATAGTCAGATTTCCTCACAACTAAAGGAATTTTGGAAGTTGGAGGAGATCTCTAGTCACGAACCCTGCTCTGAGGACTCGCCATGTGAAAAACATTTCGTGGAAAACACTAGCCGCAACCGCGATGGGAGATTCGTGGTATCCCTGCCCCGCAGGTCTGATAAATGTCATTTGGGAGATTCTCTCCGCGGAGCTATCCGCAGGTTCCAATCGTTAGAGTTCAAGTTCAAGCAGAACCCTATCCTTTATAAGGATTATAGCGAGTTCATGAGTGACTACTTGAAACTTGGTCACATGTTGCCACTTAAGGATTACGATTTGTCGCTTGACAACTCAGATATTTTTTATCTGCCCCATCACGCAGTCTTCAAGGACTCCAGCCTAACCACTAAATTGCGTGTGGTATTTGACGCCTCCGCTAAAACCACAAATAATCTGTCCCTCAACGATACTCTAATGGTCGGTCCTACGATCCAACAGGATCTGTTTTCGATAATGGTTCGGTTCCGTACCCACCGATACGTACTTATTGCGGACATAGAAAAGATGTATCGCCAGATCATGGTTAACCCAAAGGATTCAAACCTGCAACGCATCGTTTGGTGTGATGCGCCGCATAAGGAATTGCGACATTACGCTTTAAGGACGGTTACGTATGGCACTGCTAGTGCCTCCTTCCTTGCTACACGTTGTCTGGCTCAGATAGCATATGAAAATAATTCCGACTACCCTACAGCTTCTAGGGCCATAGCCAATGATTTTTACGTAGATGATCTTATAACGGGTTCGGATGATCCGAATGTCTTAGTGGAAATGAAATGCGAGATCGTGAAGTTGTTAAGTAGGTATGGTTTCACGTTACATAAGTGGTTCTCTAACCACCATAAGATTATGACCCTTCGCGCCCAAGTATCC
Source organism: Magicicada septendecula (assembly GCA_034769895.1). Lineage (NCBI taxonomy): Eukaryota > Metazoa > Arthropoda > Insecta > Hemiptera > Cicadidae > Magicicada > Magicicada septendecula. Next base: position 35,502,257 of record CM068367.1, read on the forward strand.
CATGACTTCAGCAAAGGTCAAAACGTGCGTACATTGGGAATCCAATGGAACGTTGAAAAGGATAACTTTTTATATACCGTTAGGGGTGATGATAATTTGACCGTGTTCAACAAAAGAAGCGTGTTGTCGGTCATTGCTGGGATTTATGATCCACTGGGTCTTATCGCACCCATCACATTTTACTGCAAGCATTTCGTGCAACAGTTGTGGTTGGCGGGCACAGATTGGGACGAACCCCTATCTGGGTCATTAGCCAATCAGTGGCTAGAACTATACTCTCAATTAGTTTCCGACACTCATTTTAAGATTACGAGGTCGGTTAAGAGTTCGAACTTTTATCCAATTAGTTCTTTACAGCTTCACGGCTTCGCCGACGCTTCGGCTAAAGGTTACGCGTGTTGCATTTATGTGCGGGCGGTCTATTCGAACGGCGCCATATCGTCAAACTTGTTGTGTGCTAAATCAAGGGTCGCTCTGCTGAAACAGATAACGCTACCACGTCTTGAACTTTGTGCTTGTTTATTGCTGTCGCAATTAACGTCCAAGGTTTTAAACGCCATCAACTACAATTTTGACGGACTATATCTCTATTTGGACTCGATGATAGCGTTGCATTGGATACATGAACAATCTTCCCGCTGGAAGGTTTTTGTGGCCAACCGTGTCACGGAAATACAGCGTCTTGTTAGCAGCAGGGGAACTTGGCATCATGTAGTATCAAATGACAACCCTGCCGACATTTTATCGCGCGGTTGCCTCCCTCGTAGTTTGCACTGTCATACTCAATGGTGGCATGGTCCGTCCTGGTTGGCGCATGAGTCAGCGTCATGGCCAGTCAGCTCTTTCGACATTAATACTCCCTGTACTTATCCCGACCTTGAGCAGGAACGTCGCAAGCAGGTTCAAACCTCACTAATTGTCGCGTCCTCAACACATAGTTATGTTGAAAATTATTCATCCCTTACTAGGCTCATTCGCGTCTTCGCATATTGCCGCAGATTTTTTCACAATTCTAGGCTTCCGGTTGTTGACAGGGCCACGTCCTTTTTGTCTGCTCAAGAATTGTCTGACACACTCTTGGTTTTTGTCCGGCAATCTCAGCAGTTGCATTTCGGCGTAGAAGTTAAGGAACTTGAGGCACACCGGTGCCTTCCTCGCAGTAGTAAAATTCTTGCTCTCAACCCCTTCCTGGATGAATCAGGCATTTTAAGAGTGGGTGGACGCTTGCAATTCTCCCCACTTAACTACGCGAGTAAACACCAAATAATTTTGCACCGCACTCTCATCTCACGAGATTAATAATTGAGTATGAACATATCCGTTTGTTGCACGCTGGGGTGCAATCAACTCAAGCTTCGCTTAGGCGAAAATATTGGATCATACACGACAAATCCTATATCCGCTCAGTGATACATAAGTGTGTCACTTGTTTTCGTTTCCGGGCTAGAGGCGCGAATCAACTATTAGGTCAGTTACCCCCTTCTAGGGTCACGCCTTCTAGGCCATTTTCACAGTCTGCCGTGGACTACGCCGGTCCTGTACTTTTGCGCCATGGCGGGCAGCGCTCTAAGTCCACGACCAAGGCATACATCGCGTTATTCATATGCATGTGTACAAAGGCCATCCATTTAGAATTGGTGTCGGATCTCATTTCCAACGCCTTTATAGCGGCTTTAAAAAGGTTCATCTCGCGCAGAGGTATTCCCGCGCAGATATTTTCAGATAATGGTACAAATTTTCGTCGTGCCAACCACACCTTATATGATTGGTACAAATTTTTAACCTCAAAGGAAGTTGAGCAATCTTCTCTGGAGTTTTGCGGTCTCCACGGTATCAAATGGTCCTTTATCCCCCCTTCAGCCCCTCATTTCGGTGGTTTGTGGGAAAGTGGTGTAAGGAGTGTTAAATTTCATTTACGTCGCGTAATAGGCGGTACGATCTTGAATTTTGAGGAATACTCTACTCTTCTTTCTCAAATTGAGGCTTGCCTTAATTCACGCCCTTTGTGCGCGGTGTCCGACGATGCTAGAGACCCTGAACCCTTAACTCCTGCTCATTTCCTGGTCGGTGCTCCACTGACTGCACTTCCGGAACCCGACTATACCCAAAGCAATACTAGTCATTTGGGCAGATGGCTTCTGCTCCAAAAATTTACGCAGACCATCTGGAAACGGTGGTCTAGGGATTATCTGCACCAGCTGCAGCAGCGCAACAAATGGCGCACCCCGTTAAGGAATTTGAATGTTGGACAGCTTGTCCTCATTTTGGATGATAATTCCCCCCCACTAGAGTGGAAGCGTGGGGTAATTACCAATGTTTTTCCGGGTCAAGATTCCTTAGTACGCGTCGCAGAAGTTCGCACCGTGCTAGGTATCTTACGCCGACCCATCCACAAATTATGCCCCCTTCCGGTGGCAACAAACTAGTCGTATGCATGCCATACGAGACATACTAGGATTGTGAACTTGTCACATTGCCTGGACTACGCCCGGGACATTCCCCGGGCGAGCATACAAGTCAATTGTATCATAAACATTGTAAGTATTGTTTACGTGCCGATAGCTAGTACTGCAATAGTGACTGTGTTTTCATACGTACTATCAATTATTTATGGATGTTGTGTATTGTCGTATGTTTATATAATCCAAGTTCCGAGAACTACAAGTGTTACTTATGGTATCAATTATTCTACGTATGTATTGTATTTTCTAATGGTCATATATTATGAAATTTATTGGGGTTGTTGTGTCAATATCTTGGTGAAATTATTATATTTTTTATGGTGTTATCACTTGTTATTGTAATGCTTGCAAATGTCAATGGGTATTATTTGGGAAAGATCAATGTCTACTTAATCATTGTATTATGGTGTGTATTGTGTTACTATTATGTTTTGGGTAATTTTACTGTCAGTTTGCCCTTGCTATTTGCATCAGGGTTAATTTCTTGTATACCTTGTAATTGTTAATTGAATTCATATTATGGTTATTATGTCATTGCGCTGTAGCCAATACGCCAATTGTTGTATCATTTTTGCCATGTAAGTCTAATTATTGTATTATTGATTTAACGTTTAATTTACAAAATCGTCCCGATTTTGGCGGGCAGTATGTTCAAACTTTGTACTTTATCAGCTGTACGCAGTGACTACTGCAATGCGACACGGGCGGATGACGTCACGTGCTTATCAAACGCTGCCGGCGGTCAGCTGGCCGACGGGAGACAAGTTTTAGTTTAGTTTCTAACCAGGCTCTGAGCGGATCTCTCGTTAAACAATTTCACTTCCAGCCGCGGCTTCTGGACAATTCTTAAATATGTATCATACAATTTAATTTAATCAGACTACCTGCGTCCATCTTCAGTGGACTACGATTTCTTTCAAAACTAATTTATGGGCGTTATGGCCTCTAATACATCCGCACGTGTCGATCATGATCAATACATCTTAATATTTCAATAAATGCATTTCAAACAACAGTAATACAGTCCACTTCTTTTCGTACAAACAATCCAGCCTTTCCTGCATAGCGTCTTTGGAACAACTCGAGATCATCAAGAGCTTCCAAACCGCAACACTATGAATTGAAAGTTGTGAATTTTTATTTTTGTTTCTAAAAGTTAACCGTTTACAGGTTATTTTGAAACACATGAATCAACTATTACAATGTACTCTGAGAAGACTTTATTAAGAAGTCTTAGTTAGTTAGATCAGGTTCTACTAGGGAGCAGCACTTCCCACTGTATGCAGAATGAATAGTTTTATGGCTATCCACTAGGTAGCAGCAGTAGTAATAGCAGTAATGTTGATTTCAGTGAAAAACATGTGTTTGTTGATTTTCTTATGAATTTTTTATAAGTGATATTAGTTGCATTTCAACTTGTTCAAGCTTGGTAAGTACTTATTAAGGAACACCTAGAAAGTGTGTTACCTACATTACAATAAGCATTAGGTTTAAGTTTAGTTAAGCAATGAGAGTAATAACTTATTTGCCTTTAAAACATAACCTAAATTTTTGTACTGACTGTCTCAACTACACAAACATGCTCGCTGTGAACTCAGGTCATTAATTCGACATCGTATATGGTAGAGACCACGGTATCTGGCACCTTAAGGATTTCTAGCTGCTTTTATCTTTATATCTTTAATACTGTTAGAAAAATTATCAATCAAATTGCTTTTATACATTATTTGGAATATTTTAATGCTGAAAATATTTTTTTTTAGAGCAAAAACTAAAAAACAATTTTAAAATAGATGTTAAAGTTAAAAAGTCAATTTTCGGGGGGTAGTGGGCACCATAACCCCACTTTTTCGCCATATGGATTTTCTTTCGGCAGTTCTAAAACAATACACCTAAAACGCAAGGTTACGTTTTTGCTATTGTCGTGCATATGACGAGAACTGATCAATTACTCAATTCGACGGCACAGTTCTCGAACCCAATTTTTATAACAATATAAAACGGTAGTACGTACATAATTGTTATTAAGTTAAAGTTTATTTTTTGTTGAATACGCTGAAAATATTTTTACTATCGTATCACTACTTATTTCAATAAATTTCACACATTACTTACCACGTTTCCTTAGTATCCAACATAAGAAAATGGAGGTTTTAGAGCTGTTTGTTACTAACAAAAATTTTATTTCTTTTAAAATAAGAATATGTCTTATGACAGTTTTGCGAAATGCGAGCAAATACATAACAGAACAAACTTACGAAACTTTCGAGTTTCTAACACTATTCGATATTTTTTTAATTAACGAAATGCCCACAGTTGCCCATCACCACAGTGGTGCCAGATACCGTGGTCTCTACCCTACCAATCTCTTGGTTGCAGATTCGTTACTGATTCATGGCTACGTCTACTACTAGATCTTCCTCTGAAGTGGCTCATTGGAAAGCCTACTAAATAACTTTCCAAAGCTAGGCTACCTTCAAAAGGAGACATATTGCAAAGACTTATTTTCCACCATATTAACAACAAATTGGGCTTAAAAAAAGGAATAAGAGCCAATGTTGAAGATGTCCTGGAGATTTGGGGTATGGCGAAGATTCCAACTCAAAGAATAGATGCGATTGAAAGAAAACTCAATAAATTGTACAATGAATATCTCAATCTAAAAAAAATATGAAGACACCCCTCGATAGCTGTCGCATGAAAGAGGAAATCTTCAAAGGAGACCTCTCAGATCTTTTTGACATTGCACATAAAGATGCTTTGCAAATAATGAAAATTGATGAAGACAAGAAGTTTTTAATAATGCAGCGTGAAGACACAAAGAGCTGCAGCATGGTAGGAGTAGACAGGAATCTAGTAGCTCAAGAGTCCCGAAAGCGAGTACGAGAAACTCAAGATGAGTTGAGACATCAGCGTTTTGTTAATGAAATGCAAAAAGTCAACAAATGTGTCGCCTCAAGTAAACTAGCAGTAACTGAAGAATCCGTAAGCGATAGTTCTGATGAATCTGATTTTAATTTTCAACCTTCCACGAGCATTACTCCAAAACAACCCGTAAAAAGGAAGAAGATTCTCACAACCAACGTAGCAGCATCACTTGACAGAGTAAACTTATCGGACCGTAAAGCCATGTTTGTCGTCAGTGCAGTTTCTGAGGCCTGTGGTTTGACTTTGGATAAGTTGTCAGCATCTCGGAGCACAATCAGGCGTAATCGCATGAAAACATGACAGACTGTAGCAGAAAATGACAAGTCAACTTTCTGTTCTGCAGATCCTTTATTTCTACACTGGGATGGCTAGTTACTTACAGATATTGCGGGGGGCACTGAAAAGGTTGACAGAGTGGTGATACTTGTCACTGGAGTTGGGGTCGAGAAATTACTAGGAGTTCCAAAGATTCTCCGTGGGACTGGCCAGGAACAAGCTACTGCTTGCCTAAACGCTCTGGATGATTGGAACCTGAGAAAAAATGTGGTGCTCTAGTATTTGACACAACAGCTGCCAATACAGGCTTGAAGAGTGGAGCATGTGCTATTCTTGAAGAGAGTTTAAAGACTAGTCTTGTGTGGATTCCATGTAGGCACCATGTACTTGAAATTGTGCTCTCGTCTGTTTTCAGTACAGCTTTTGGAGTAAGTGGGGGTCCAGATGTTCTATATTTAAGCGTTTCAAGAATCACTGGCCTCAGATTGACAAGGAAATATATTCTCAAGGCAGTAATGATCTGTATGACTCCAATGACCAAACAAAAAAGCTTAGGGAAGAAATGGTGGGCTACTATACTGCCATTTTAGAGGACCCACATCAGTCAAAGCAGTCTCGAGATTACTACTTAAAGCTCTTGCAGTTGTGTAATGTCTTTCTTGGAGGTACAAGCCCAGGATCAAAAGTAAAGTTCCGAGGCCCAGGTGGTTTGCACAACGCACGTTGGATGGCAAAGGCTATTTATTGTCTTAAAATATATTTATTCAAGGATCAGTTTACCCTTACATCTGGAGAAGAAAAGGGAATCACTGATGTAAGCTTGTTTGTAGCCCTCATCTATGGACGGCATTGGAATCAGGCCACCCAAGGCTGATAAAACTGTTATGAATGATGTCATTCTTTTAAAGCAAATCAAAGCATATCCCAATTGCAATGTTAAGAAGGCTGCTTTTGTAGCATTTCAACGCCACTTGTGGTTCTTTTCTGAACATTTGGTTGGCCTGGCTCTCTTTGATTCCTGTGTCAGTGACGACACCAAAATTGAGATGGTTAAAAACCTACAGCGCCCACCAAAGGCTAAGGTCCTTAAGAGAGTAGAAAGTAAATTGTTCCAGCATGAGAGTCCTCTGGAGACATACTTCACACAGCGAACAACAGAACTCTTTGACATCCTCCTTACAAACGGAAAAGAAAAAGCTACTTCTTTCCTTTGCAAGGACCCTAAGTTGTGGCCTTCTGATCCCAACTTCATTGATCTCAAAGAGAAAGTACGCAAAATGAAAGTAGTAAATGACTGTGCCGAAAGAGGTATTGCTCTGATTCAAACATTTAATACCACTATCACGAAAAATGAAGAACAGTTTCAGTACCTTCTCCAGTTAGTTCAACTGCACAGAAAACAGTTTCCAACGTCCAAGAAGGCGACGCTGATGGCCGATGGTGCTAGTAAGGCTTAGTAAACAAGAACAAAATGTTATATATTATGTAACATTAACATTTCAGAAACCTGAATTATGACCACTGTAAATGTAAAATAACTTTTCCACAGTATTTCTGTATTCATTTATATCATTAGTAAAGTTTTTTACCAAAATATCGGTGTTTTAGTACAAACTCCGTTTTGACCTATAAAGTGTTACATCATAAGGACCCCTAAATGTTGACCAATTCACCTGAATTTTTTTTTCTCAATTCAATAATACCATATGGAATAAGGGCAGGCTTGTGGAGAATATGATTTCCAAAATTTTATTTTTGGACACCCTAATGCCACAGTAACCAACGGAGAACAATCTGGACCAAAATTAGGTGATATTTAAGCATTTTTTTACTACACTAGGCCTCTACAGCAAACACCATGTTTTGTGCATTGAACATACACTTTGATTGGCTTTTTACACAGTTAGACTGTTTGATCTGGTGCGTGCCGGCTGGACAGTTTTCATGTAACCTGGGTTCAATAATACATTAAGTACGAGAACAATTGTAGGCCCGCCCGCTGGATGTGTCCAGCACGCATTAATTTTGTGCTATAATGGGTTTGTAAAAGTTGTGGGGGACAGTTTTTTTAATTAATTAAGTAGATGGGTGTGGTTTGTACGATGAGCTGAACCGGCTGGGTTTTATGGTTATTACGGGGGTTTTTTTGCACTTAATTACCTTCTTTTCATGCAAGACCTGAGGTTTTTTTTTTTTTGCTGCTATCAGGTTGAGTTACTTTTAAAAATTTCTCAAAGTCAGGGGTAGGCACCTGTTGGTGCCAATTCATGCAAGCTTCCGACATGTTATCCTATGTCGGGTCAGGCATATGCTGGAACATGCCAGCGGCCGGGTCCATTCAGATTTTCTTTAAATTTATAAATTTGCAATTTAATAAAATTTATACAAGGCTGTCCTGACACTTAAATTTATGATTGTATTTTCTTGCTGTTATGGTCAATTCAAAATTTCTTTAAGTTTATAAATTGCTATTTTTATAGAACTATACAGGCTGAACTGACACACTGAACTTGTAAATGTATTTTCTGTTATATGGTCAATTCAGATTTTCTTTAAATTTTTATATTTTTAAAAAATTAAAGATTTTACAATTTTTTTATAAAACTATACAGGCATGTGGCATTTCTACATAGGGTGGTGATAAAAATATGCAGGCTGTGCGCCAGGCTTTATAATTGTAATTTGTCTGTGATTATGTGATGTATAAGTATGTATGTTATATTATGTGTTTTGAGTTATGTGTTGAAATAATGAATAAGACTGATATATATATATATATATATATATAATGTTGTTGAATTATGTGAAGGAATGATATTTACATGTTATAATTGAAACTGAGTTATTGAAATATTCAACTGAAATTGAAATTGAGTTATTGAAATTGAAACTATTGTTATACTTGAAATTACAGGTAATATTGAAATTTTATCCTGAATCATGATATATGAATATTCAAAGAAAAATTATAAATCTGTGATGACTTAAATTTTGGAATTACGGAAACTATGAAATTTAATAAAGGGTTGTTATCTTGTTTGTTAATACTGAGTTTTAATTGCAGGTCCCGTCTCACTGGACCCAGCACACTTTATGCTTCTTCTAGGCCGTCTGCCTAGTCATAAATATCTAGTAGCCTCTGTACAAAATGTACTGCTTTTCTTTTTAATAGTAAGAATTATCAGTTTAAGTGACTACCATTCGGACTCAATACCAGTGTGGCAAGCTTTATACAATGTTTAGACGAAATATTGCAACCGAATAATTTAGAATTTTTAACTATTTATGTTGATGACATTTTAATAGCGTCAAGAACATTCACAGAACATATTGAGCATTTGGAATATGTGTTAGATAAATTGCAAAGAGGGGGAACAGTGAACTGGGAGAAATCTAAATTTTTTACAACAAGAAATATTTTGGGTTTCATTATTACACCTGAAGGGATTCAAGCTAACCTAGAAAAAGGAGAGTCAATCATGAGATTCCCCAAGCCTAAGAACATAAAACAGTTACAGAGTTTTTTGGGTTTGTGCAATTTTTATCGGAAATTTCAAAAGAACTATGCCCAGGTAACCTCGAAATTGAGAGCGGTATTACAGAAAAATAAACAGTGGAAATGGGGGGAAGCAGAAAGAAACATGTCTAATGAGATAAAAGACAAATTATGGACATGATCATGATGAACTATTCTAATTTCGAACAAAAATTTTACTTGCAGACGGACGCTAGCAATGTAGCTCTGGGCGCAGAACTGTACCAGGAGGATGATGACCGGGAACACAGAACAATAGCTTTTCCCGCTGGACCTTGTTAGCAGCTGAAAGAAATTACACCACGGCGGAGAAAGAGCTGTTAAGCATTTAAGCATTGTCTTCGCAGTTAAAAAATTTCGAACATATCTGCTGGGAAGTTCTACGAACATCAGAACAGAACACAAGGCGCTATCTTTTTTAAATACCTGTAAATTAACACAGTCGACTAACCAGGTGGGTGTTAGCATTACAAGAGTATAATTTTTCCTGGGAATACATTAAGGGGGTAGAGAACAAGATACCCGACACTCTATCAAGGGTAGACATAGAGGGAAATAAAACAGGGAGGGATTTAAAAAATAGAAATTTTTCGGCTCAGCCGGGAGGATAGGCTTTTTGGGGGAGGAATTAACAGACCTTAAAACAATGCAACGATCTTATGCAAAATTGAGTAAAATAATAGCAAGTTTAGAGTCCGACCTAGATAATTCTGTGTATATCCGATATTTTCAAATACATCAAGGGGCATTATTTAAGAAATTAGAGGGGGTGAGCATGATTGGAGGTTAGTTATACAGGAAGGGCTAGTGGATAAAATAGTATGGGATTGTCACCTTAGATATGGGCACTTTGGGGCGAAAAAATGTGTAAATGTATTGAAGGAGTCATGTGTATTTAAAAATATGGAAAGGCGTGTTAGAAAATAACTCCGGGGGTGTGATTTGTGTCAGAAGTCCAAAGTAGTTAACTACTGTGTAACAGTACTGTGTAAATGATAATTTAAAAAAAAAATGATAATTAGTTGATAAAACTTGTGTTTAAACAAATTCATGTTTTTTAGCCGTACTTAATAAAATAAAATCAAGCTTGTTTAGGGATATAAAAATGTGTTAGATTAAGTTATTACGCCACAACCATTTCCTATTCTGTGCTGAAAACCTTGTCTAACGTTCTTTGGGATTTTCTGAGTTTTAAGGGGAGTCAGATAGTGGGATTTTTATAAGGGCTGGAGTGTAAAGGTTTCGATATTCAACCTTAAAATATTGTGGCGACCTGGGTAATTTAATAAGGTAAGTTTAATGGGATTATGACAGTAAGTAAAATTCTGGCAGCAGTAAGTATAATTATAATCTACTGAAATCTTCTGATTGTAATATTTAATAAATGGTAAAAAATCAATACGTTTACAACTGGCTGGAAGGAGAATTAAAGTTCATTAAAGTGGAAAGACTATTCGATTTAGTTGCGGTTGATTTGTATGGTCCATTACCAAAGGGTAGAGGGGGAGTAATGTATGTATTTGTGGTACTGGATACATTTTCGAAATTTGTAAAGCTGTATAGTGTAAAGAGGGCGACGAGCAAAGTTTTAAGTGAAAAGATAACGCGGGATTACATGACCAAAATAGGGAAACCCAAAGTAATACTTTCAGATCATGGGCCCCAATTCATTAGTTGGAAATGGCGACAGACTTTAGGTTGGGAAGGCATAATACCTAAACACACAGCGGTGTACCATCCACAGTCCAATCAGGCCGAAAGAGTGATGAAGGAGATACGTTTAGTACCGTTACACTGTTGCAGTTTGTCCACCAGAAAACTAAAGATTTTCAAAAACATAAATACATAAAAACTTAATAACCTTCTGATGAAAACAGGAGACAATCAACTACCCATACATTTTTAAAAAATCAGTATACCTAAATTGCAGTGTTTGAATCTTGTTTAAAAACTGTAGTGTCCCGTTACGATTACAATAAACGGTGACCACTGTACATTAAATATACTAAATGATGTACATTACAATATTCTTTAAGCATACAATACCATATATTGATAAGTATGGAGTAATACTTACAGGGTAAGCTCTTTCTGTTACATAATCCAGTAGTTTGTCTTCATTTTTACTGAAACTATTCAATAAATTATATTAAAATCTCAAAAAAAGCAAAGTAAATAAACATAACACCATTCTATGTTACATAAGAGCATGAGTGGATACAGGAGGATACATGGAGGTGTACTAGATGCTGGAGTGTGGTATATGTTTTGAAGACAAATGCCAAATTGTACGAACTACACAAGGAACTGGACATCGTCACAGTAATAAAACAAGGTAGAATTAAGTGGGCAGGTCACATACAAAGAATGACAGGGGATAGGGTTAGGGCTGCAGAAAATGTTCACACCCCTGAAATTTCTGCTGAACAGAATTTTCTCAGTAGGAAATTTTTCCAAAACTCACGCAAGGGTTTATTACGTTTTACCAACCAATTTATTGTATATGATGAATGATAAAAAGAGAAGTAATAAAAATACAGGTTGCAGACCATTTATTCAAAAAATTATCTTATGATCAAGACATACATTAATAATCACAACTCAACAAACACAATAGGCTAATATTGGTTGTACTGTGATGGCTGCAAAGGAAAATGATCACTTAAGAGGGCACTAATATAAAATAAATGTGTCAGGCTTAATCTAAGAGACATGCTAAAAATATTACTTAATAAATATGGTAATGATTAAAATACAAATTTATCCTGTTTTATTTTGAGAACCTACATAAATATTGTGCCTTATTGCTCCGTCCCTTGGCTGTCATAACTTGATTGTATGAGTCATTGCTCGTGAGGAATGATGTTGCTATCTTTGTTGATATAGAATACGTCCTACCTTTCAGGCCAGCAATAGGCACCCCCAACCAGAAAATCGAGCGTTACGTTTTCACGTCACGCTTGAAATTGAAATATTATCTAAACGACAAAAGATTCATGCTTATATGAGGTATAATTCGACAGATAAAGGAACAAAGATAATAAATAACACAATATAAGCGGGCTATTGATCATCCAGCGCTGGGTGAGTGGGGGGAGAAATAGAAATGTTTTGCACCGCTCGGCACGCACTAAAATTAGTATTTCTCTGGTTTCCGATGCGATAGAACGTTGAGTGAGGTGTCGTTAAAATTGTCTCATCGAGTACTATCTACATAGTGTACCGTAATAGCGGTGATATTATTAAGACGTTTGAATAATCATAATTCAAGTTGTAAAAATCGTGTGTTCGGACATAATGTCGTGGTTTATGGATGCTAAACGTGCTCATAAGTATCGTAAACGCATACAGGAGAGTAGAGAAAATCATGGGGAATTCAAAAAACCCAAAATGACCAATGCCAAACATCAGAGGATTTACCAACAACGCTTAAAAGACAAGGAAATAAATACTGAAGTTGAGTTGGATGAGGAAGAGCATCAAAGCTATACCGACTTCGCAAGTGTATCAGCCGATCGAATTCAGCAAAACATGGCAGTTAGCTACAAAGCACATTCACAAAACATTCTTTAATAATGAATTTGGACACGTGTGTGACGTTTGTGACAGACTGTGGTTGCAGATGGACGTTAAGATAGTGGCTGTTAAAGTGATGCCATTGCTTAAGCGCGAGTTTCCCAATGAAGACTTCACAAAGTTTCAACTATGCAATTACTGCCGTACGAATTTTCTAAGGGAAAAATACCACCGAAATCAAGACGAAATGGGTTTAAGTATCCGTCGAAGCCAGATTTGCCGCCTCTAGACCTGATAACTGAGAGGCTTGTATCCCCACATATACCATTTATGCAACTTCGTCGGCTGCGACACGAGGGACACGCTATCATCGGCCAAGTGATAAATGTGCCTGTAGACGTGAACAATATGGTGGCTTCTCTGCCGCGCCAGTTAGATGATGACTATGCGTTGAATGTGAACATTAAGAAACAGCTTATTCATAAGAGTGTGTATTTGAGTGGGTTCATTAAGAAACGAGTTGTGAAGGCTTGGTTGAGATATCTGGTTGATCAGCCGCTATACAAAATGTACAACGTTCAAGTTGACTGGAGTAAACTTGATCGACACTATAACACTGGGGTCAGCATACACAATAAAGCTAGTACAAGCACTGTTAATGCTACTGACTGAACAAAATCAATGGCGGGATGAGAATGTCGGTGAGATCGAGGGATTGGAAACCGAACGAGTGCCCGAATCAGAAGTGCTGCTCGCCAGACAACACACGCTGCTTTGGGACGAGGACCGCTGTCTCGACATCGCCCCTGGGCAGAAATCCATGCCGATGAATATAATTTATGATTGTTACGCTGAAGAACTGTCATTCCCGGCGATCTATTACGGTGTGCCTCGCACGTTTAACATTGACGTGAGTTATATTAACATTAACATGGACCATTATAAATAAAGTCGCTTGAACCAACTAATTAACTTGTGTCATGATTTTGCAAATAAAATTTTGTACTTTGTAAAACTAAATATGTGTTTGTTCATTTTATTCATAACACATTAGCAACCCTAAAGCACACAGACGTATTCTACTCTTTGAAGATTTGCGGCCGTGGCTCCGACACAGCCCCCGCCGACTTTTTTCTCATTAGGATGAATGTTTCTTTTCAAAACTTATTTTTAAGATTATTCTAGTTAATAATTGAAAAAGTGATGTGAATACAACATCAGTTGAAATTTTTGTCGTGATTTATATTTTTCGTCACTGATAAAATTTCCCCGGGCAGCCCAAATTTCCCCCGAACCACGTTTGTGCGTTCGGACATATTCTGCACCCCTGGATAGGGCGGTGAAAAAAGTATTCATTGGAGGACCAGGAGGAAGAAGAGCAAGAGGGGGGGCCAAGAAGAAGATGGGTGCACAATGTAGATGAAGATTGAGAAGACTGGGGGGGTCAAAAGGTGGGGAAGAGTTGAACAGGATAGAGAGGAATGGAGGCATGTCATTCTGAAGGCCAGGGCTCTTTATGAGCTGTAGTGCCATGGAGTAGTAGTAGTGGTGTAGCATGAGTGGATGTTGAAAGCCAATACCTAAATACAACTAATAGAACCTGTATTAACACGTGTAGTTATTAAAGACACTTACGATGTTATTATTATTTGTTATAAACACATTAAACAATATGCTACATACTGTTGCCACTATAGTCAGTTTTGTTACGCTTTATTTTTGTAATTTTTTTTAATGATATAATTTGAAGTATAGCTCTTAAGTATAACGTAATTTTACATGTAACACAACAATTTAACAAGTGCTGACTTTTTGTCAGCTGCTGTTGCTAAAGGGAATGCAAATACCATCTAGCGGATAGTTTGGGTGCTATGAGAAGAGGTTTTGTTCTAAAATGGCCCCAAAGATGTAAAAACACGTTGACATTTCAGAACGTCAATTGACAAGCATCGGCCTTTAAGCCTTTCAAAGGGGAATTGTTAAAAAACACTAATATCAAAGTGTTACAAAGAATATCACAGACACATTTAATTAACACAAACAATTATCAGGTTTATTATATTTAAACACAGTGGTGTTTGGAATCATCTTTTATACAATTTTAAAATATACCCTTTTTAATAATGTTAAAAGAAAATAAATACTAAAGTTCTATAACATAATGGCTGTTGCAGTTTTATTAAATGGATCAGAGATTTAAACACTGATTTAATATGCCAGACGAGACGAACTGGAACAGTGGAAATAAGATTTCTAAGATCATTGGCTGGGTACAGATTATGTGATCACAAAACGAAAACTAAAATCAGAAAAGAAGCAGAATTATAGAATATTACAGAAAAACTGGATGAATACAGAAAAAATGGCATGAACACATTTTATTCCTTTGATCAGTGACAACTTGTTTAGTATGTTGGGCCTTTGATAGCAGAATTTTTTTGAAAGTTTGTAATAATGCAAAATTGTCACATTTCACTACAGGGAAACTGATGAAAAATATACAGTATTCAATAGATCGTCTCCAGTCTCTGATTCATCAAAAATATATGCTTTTTGTCGCTGATTCTTAGTTTGAAACGTATTCATGAATTTTGTCCTCAGTCAAATAGTTAGACTTTTACAAAGGTAGTTTATCAGAAACACTCAACGCTAAATTATAATTTAGACACCGTTTAATTTATATAAAAAGAAAAATACGAATTATTTATAAAGAAAATACTGTTCACATGTCTACAATTTCATAAACTAAGAACAACACAACCTCCAAGCACACTTAGCACAACACTCCAAAATACATATGACAGAGAACACATCACAGCCATATATATTTCATCACACTAAGAAAGAATGAATACCAAATGTTTCAAAAACAAACCACTAGAGTGCAGCAAGAATAACGTTGTGACTAACGTTGTAATCTTGCAATAATGAGGCAGAAAAATTGAAAACACACGCGCGCGCGATTACTTAATTTGGTCCCTCTGAGAAAAAAAAACATATATGCGATTACTGATCAACGTGTTAAGGATGTAAGACGATCAAGTCACTAAATTAGTACATAGAGTTGGCCATAAGTCCCTTGACAAAATGTAAACTAGCAACAGTTTCTTGGCTTTAATTTGAAAAATAAAAGATTTTATTGGGATTTTAAAAATTATTATTAATCGATAGCGCAATATACTCATTACAAATTTTAAGATTTTGGACATTAGCCATCGTACTTTTGAACTCTCTATATAAGGAAAGTCTGCCTTGGTAGCTTCGTTGTTTACGTTGCAACCACGGGAGGAATCCTTCTTTGCTGGAATGGTGAGTACTGTTTTATTATTATTATGTTAGCACTATATTTGTATAACTAAGATTTGGAGCTTTGAAGATATCTATTTGTTAGTGATAGATTTATTTTTGTATTAATTTTTTGTTCGGCCTAAAGACGACCTCTGATTCTATAGAGGCTGAAACGTTGTGTTTTCTTAATTAAAACTTGCGATGGCTAATGACCAAAATCTTATAATTTGTAAGAAGATTTTATTGCTGGATTTTACATAAAAAATAATGTACTTTTTAACACAAACTATAAGTTGCTTAAAATATTCTTAGGACGACGTCCTTACACTGAAATGCAAAGAGGTAATAAATCTGTGTTTTTCAAAATAACTACACAAAGATTCATTTCCACATCTGTTAAAAACACTAATTTAGTATTAAAGAGATTCCATATGACATGAGCCTTTTTTACCTTTAATTTCAATAACAATTAAACAAGATAGAACATTTTGAAGTCAGCGTTTTTCCATACTTTTTCAACTCTTATACTTCAGATTGGTTTACTCAAAAACCTTGGTGAGACACAAAGAATTTATAAAATGTAGTCCGACTTTTAAAATTATATAGGGAGAATATTGAATTTTCCATCAGCCCTGAGGAAAACAGGTAGCCCACCTTCAAGCTAGTCTCATCCCCCCTTACCCAAAGCTCCAGAAGCCCCCTTACCAAGAATCTCATCCCCCTTCATGAACAGCTCCTAGTCATGCTACTGATTCACGGTTACTACTAAAGGATAATTCATAGTGTCAAGTGACTTATGGCCCACCTGTATATGTATATTCCACAAAGAAGTACTGGCTGTCCTATGAAGGTGTGAATATATAATTTTCAGTCTGGGTGAAATCACAACAGATACAACTATCCAGACTGGACTTGGAGAATGCCAATGATGGCTTAAAATTGTTTGCATTAAGTTTATGTTTAACTTACACCTACGCAGTGAGTAAAAATGTAAAAAAAAAATAATAATACTTACTTCACAAGTGCTTCATGAGCTTTGAGATATATATTTTGAGCCTCGTTAATAAAATCCTTTATCTCAAAATCTTCATCATACGCCCTTATTCTTCGTATCGCGAGCATTGATTTACTTTTCTTCTCCAGGAACTCCAATTTCTGCTTGGCTCCCTATTAAATCAACGTCATGAAACAATAATAAAGATACAACAATATAAAGCTTGGAAGAAAGAAGAAAGTATTTTTTTTCATAATGTTATTTGTATTAGCAGTCTCCATAATTCCAACTCTATAGCGCTTATTTGCTAAAGTGCTATCTGTCATGCTCTGGACAAGGCTTTTCAGCTTTTCAGTTTCTCTACCATTATCAAATTTAAAACCACGATAAACAAATATTCCCCTGGAGCCCGTATATATACCCTAAATGCTTGTTCCTTCGTGAGCCTTCGATCATGACTGGTTACATTTTTAAACATCTCTATGTCACTTTCCTATTGGCTCAGCTCTGTTAAACTATGCCCCTACTGTCTTCCTATAGAAGAAATGAAGACGATGAAGGATCTTATAATAGAAATTAAAAAAGAGATGAGAAAGGATCAACATCAACACCAAGACAATCTAAAAGAAATAATTAAAGTAAACCCAAATATATACAATGGATGAAATAAATATATTGAATTACTAGAAAAGAATCAACATTAATAGTTTGGTCACAACAGGATTGGAGATACACGCAGATGATGAGGATCAAATTGAGGTAAAAAAAAATGGTGAAGATTCTTCAAAAAGAAATGAACATAAAAGCCAAAACCAAAAATGAAAAAAGGCAGGAAATTAAAAAAAATTGTATAGAGATGGTGACAACTTTTAACAGACGTAAAATATGAATAACCAAAAGGAAGCCAACACAACGTGTAGACAAGGAAATTTAGATAAACAAAGGAAAAAAGAAAAGGGAATACTGAAGATATTATGTGAACACAGCAAAGAGACAGAGAGAAAAAAGAAAAACTGTCAAACAGCATACACAAAGTTGTTACTAATGGTAAAGAATTGACATGTGATAGGGAAGAGAACTAGTTACTAGAAATGATGAGTGACAAAGAAACTGGAAAAAAAAACCACAATATAAAGGTACGCACCCATAAAGGTATGTACAGCATAAGAAGTTAGTAAGTACAATATTTCCATGGGTAATATGTGGATCTGATATAATTAATGGCTGTTTGAGGGGGAAAACATTTAAACAATAATTTTTTTTTTCAATTAATAAAGTTGTGTTAGTGGTTATAATCACAAAAAGAATTAACACTGTTGCACACCACTATAGAAATATCATTTTCTATAGTGGTGTGCAACAATGTTAATTTAATTTTACTTCAATGTTCCATAAGGAAATGGAAGTATGGTCATGGCAAAAAAATCGTGTTCGAGATAAAGGCTGATTCTGATTGTACTACCCTCAAAACATGAAGAACAGGTTTTCGAAAAGTGTGTGTGTGTGTGTGTGTGTGTGTGTGTGTTTAGAATTTTTTCTATGGCAAACAATAACAGCCGCAAATTCAAACAGAATCAAATAATCTTTTGCATACAGCCCTGAATTGTAGAGTACTCAAGGCCTTTTGTTTTTGGTGAAGATCGGGTAAGGGAAAGGGGTAGTTTACCTGCAACCTGCAACCTTTTACGTTTTAAGAAGAGTAAAGTACTTGAAAATTCATTTAAACTTTTTCAAACAATGGTAATTGTTAAAAATAAAATAATTTTGTTGCCAGGCAATAAAATTATAATTTTTTCATTTTAATTTAAATCATGTATGAGAGAAAATAGGCAGGCAAGCATATCTCAATTATGTAATGTTTACGTTTCCATTTTATTATTATGATTACCGCAATAAAAAGGCAGGCAACACACACACACAATTCGTGTTATTTCTGGCCTCACTCATGTTTATTTTTTTACATTTGCACACTTTTTAAATGGAAAGTGCCGAAACCCACACCAACACAACGCGTGCAAGCCGAAAAAGTGTCCAGTGTGGATCGCTGGGCAGTGTAACTGCACGTGTTTACAGAGGAACAGTTCATAGACAGACTTTTCGTCTTTAGGGAATGAACCCTCTGCAAGATGCTCAGGGTCCATGAATGACTTTGGAGCGCTCCTTCTTTTCCGCGTGTTTGATCTGTGAAACATACACTGTAGATTCACAGCTTTACTATGAGCAACGCTCAATAGGGAATGTTGAAAATTTTTGTCCGCGGTGTACCCTCATACACACTAAACCTGCTCTGATGTTTTAATTACAGACATCATAATATTAAAACTTTGGAAACTTGAGCACTACTTAATGGAGATCAAACATTAACTTATACAAGCCATTAATTTTATGCATATTTTTATATGTGTACTACATTACTGGTAACAAAGAAGCAGTTAAAATTCCTTCCCGGGCTGTTTGGCCAAGGTCCAATGTTTTATGAAAAACCAAACGTTTCGGCAGTGCCATCGCCTGCCATCATAAGTGAAAGTCAAATGCGCAAACTGGAGATGGTATACATTAGTGACCACAGTACTGTGGTTAAGGCTGAAGACAGAAGTAATTTCTGTGGAAATATTTTATTTTGAAAATGATTTGAAATATAAATCTTCGAACTTGAAAGTCATGTATGGTTCTCCATACCGATATTTTGGTCAGTCATCTGTTGAAGTCAATGTAAAGTCATCTGACTGTTCACAAGATTGTTACATTGTCATGGTAGCTGCTGTACCAAGACACAATAAATTTTATTGTGTTTATTGTTTAATAACCACTATTTTAATATTCTTTGTAAATAATTATGAATTAGTTTTCATGAAAAAACACTATTAAAATTAAAAAAGTCTCACTGCAAAATGCCATTCCACTTTTATTACTTGTCAATAGTTTTAATTTTATTGTATTAATTATTATATTACTGTGGGTTGCATCATCTGCCCCAAAACAAGTGTGCCAAATAACTAGATCTTTTGGGGGGTCATATTTTAAATCATTCATCCTCGGTAGTGTTATCATTACACGTTTCTCACATCACAAAAATCAGTATGGTTTGTACATGAAAGTCATAAAAATGAAAAACAACAAAGAAAGTTGTAACTTAAATAAAATTAACCCTTTGCAGGCAGGCATTATAACATCACGATGGAAAAGTTTTTGGTATTTTGACAAACATCATTATATTATGAAGCGACGTTTCTAGTCACTTCCAATGTTCGGTGCCTTATATTTACGACGTGAATTGCAATAGAATGTACACTGATTTATTTTGTTCACATTTCTTCCTATAAATGGCAGATCTATGCAGTATACTGGACTTTATTGAAGCAGAGAACTACAATGTTGCCCCACATTGAGCATGTGGCCGAACGTGTAGCTTACAGTTTTGAGTTGTTTGTATTGGGTTGTGAACTTAACAAACATGTGTTTTGTTACTTTTGATTGTTTTATTTAATCATATATTTTGTTTAATATATTTTGAATATTGTGTTTAGTATTAACAATTTTAAATTCTGTAACGGTACAGAATTGTGTGCTACCATAGTTTTAATTTAAATCAGTACATTTTTTAATTGTTAGTATTCACCTGTGAGGTGCCCCTTGTAACCAGCAACACATACACTGTTAGTGTAAATTGTTGATGTCTGGAGACAGCCAAGCTAGACGTATTACATAATAGCCCCAGCAGCAGTCTCCCTTGTGAATCACAGTATGCAGTCTATCACCAGTTGTTGCATCAGCCAGTAGCAGATAGCAGTCTTCAACCAGAGCGGTCGTAAATTAAAAACAGTCAGTGGCCTCGGGCGTTCAAGATAGGCCGTAAAATAAATTCGGCCTATCCAGTCAAGTATTAAAACGTTTATAAAAAAGTATAAATAATATATCGCGGCCAGAAAATTTAAACATCCAAGTGTTCGAGCAAAATTACGTCGGCCGACTTAATATTAAAACATGTGGAGATATTAGTGAAATACAGTAAACTAATTATAAACAGTTACGTGAGTGCGTCAAATAAGTGGAATAGCGAGAAAAGAAGCACAGTGAATACATTGGCCAGTAAGTTTTTGAATTTTAAAACAGTAAAGCGCTTAGTAAGAGGGGGATAAAAACTATATGCAGTAATTGTAAAGAGAGAGAGAGAGTGTGTGTGAGGGATAAGGAGAGCATTAATCAATCAAAGTACTGGTTCCTAGCTAAAAGTAGTTGTTTAAAGAATCTTGATTAAATACGTTTGTTTCTAGTTGTTGAGAAAGAAGGCAGTATGATATTGTGAATAAAATAAGATTTGTCTTAATATAAAACATGTGGTAGATTAAGTTATTACGCCATAACCATTTCCTTTTCTGTGCTGAAAACCTCGCCTAACGTTCTTTGGGATTTTCTGAGTGTTAAGGGTAGTCAGACAGCAGGATTATGTTACAATTTTTATAAGGGCAAGAGTGTTTAAGTTTACATATTCATCTAAAAAATATGTTGGCGACCCGGGCAATAATAAGGTAAGTTTTGTAAAGGGGAATATGACGGTAAGTGAAATTCTGGCAGCAGTGAGCAGTAAGTATTATTATAATACTGGAATCTTCTGATTGTAATATTTCATTCTGGTAAAAAGCAGTACCTTTACATTGGCGACCCTGCCAGGATTCGAACCTGGAATCTTCTGATGGTATATTTAATAAATGATAAAATCAGTACCTTTACATTGGCGACTCGCTGCCAGGATGTTCGTATAAATATTATATGAACTAGACCTGTTTTGAGGCACAGAAAACGGGTTGTGGTAATGGTGTATATGTGAATATTTATTGTAGTTTTTATAGACCGGGTTATTTGGAAGTAAGGGCGTAATTAGAAATGTTTTAGAGTGTAACTAGAAAGTAAAAGTGATAAATTTTAATAACTGTGTATGTAATTGATAATCATTTAATTAAAAACAATTTCATAATGGAGAACACAGAGAATAAAGTAAATACAGCTGATGTAACTGTTATGAGCGAGTCGGGAAATCAGTCACTGACCGAATCAGTGGTAATGGACGAGGCGAGAGTTCATTCAACTCCCGTCTTGACTAGGGAAAGTAATAAAACTGATGACAAAATGAGAAATTGGTTTCGTGAGATAATGGGGGAGATTAAAATGATGTCTAATCAAATGTCTAATCGTTTTGACACCAAATTTGACGAACAAAATAGTAAATTTGACAAATTAAGTAATGAATTTGATAGAAAATTTAACGAACAAAAGAATTGTTTTGATGATAAACTGAATGAAATTAATGTTAAGCTAATACAACAGCTAGATAAGCTTGGGAGAAATATTGAAAACAAGGTGAGTAATAATGTTAGTCATGATGACGTAAACAAGAGTGAAATATTGTTGAATAAAATAAATGATGAAATGTTGAGTAATAGTTGTAGTGATAATGAGAGTAGAAAGTTGGCTGACGTTAGTAATGAAGTAGTAATAAGTACTGATGAGTTGGAGAAAGAATGGAGAGATAGTTTAAATGTAGAGTATGAATAGAGGGCGTATTTTTCTTGTGGAATAGGTGAAGAAAAAGCTTCACCAATGTTGTATGAGGACAGAGTTTCCTCCGGTAGTTGTGTGGAAGACGAGGTGTCTTCAAATGGTCCCTTTATTTTTTGTGATGGTCTTGGAAGTGCCAAGACGAATAGTGAGTTTGTGTTGCCCTCTGTGTGGAATGAGAATGTGAAATGTTGTGATGAAAGTGATTATGAGCGAGATAGAGTGATAGAGTTATTCAGATTAAGTAGAGATTATGTAGGGAAATAAATATTGAGAGAAATGATTATATTGTAAACAATGTAAACTTACCTTGTGTCGTAGTAAACAATGATTATATCGATGATGAATATGTATCTGTGGGGAGAGTTAGTGCACTTATAGTAGCAGATAATTGTGATTATAACATAATTTACCCGGGAATAACAAAAAATACTGACGGAGATTTGACAAAAAATAATAATGTAGACATGCTTTATGACAAAGTAACAATAGGGGGTAACTCTAGGTATTATTATTATGGTACAATGGAACATATAAATTTTTATGGTTATAACACAAAAAATAGCCATATGATGACTGTAAATAAAATTGAAAAATGTTATGTGATTAGAAGATTAATTTTTGATGATGGGGGTTGAGAAATACTGAATGAACATTTAATTATGTGAGTAATGGTAAAATGACCTGGCTGATTTAGGTATTGAAGTGTGGTAAACAATAAATTATGACGAAAATTTGTAAATAAATGTTAGTGTTAAATGTATTGTGTCAATATTATCTTGTTGTAATGTATATTATAGCTTATGTGTAACACATGTTTGTAACAAGAAGGAAAGCTATAATAATAAATAATAACGTTTTATTTTGCTAACTAAGGAACAAGAGGTAATAATGAATTTCATTTTGAATTGCGTATTTAAATTAAAAAAGTGTTTTAAATATTGTAACTAAAGCCAAATTGTTTTGAGTGGAGGTGGACTTGAAGTAATTCAAAAAAGGTGAATTTTATTAATGAAGCAAAATTAATTTTGATACAAGATTCATAGAAATTAAAAAATTGAAGGAAGCACATGTGTCAGTAGTGTTGTAATCAGAATGTTGAGACTGAGTTAGTGTTTATAAAACCAGTCTGGCAGACAACTGTTAATGTAAACAGGTATGTTGTCTGTTGTGTGACCAATGTTTACAGGTTGATGTTTGTTCCATGTTTGAGTTGACAACAACAAGAATGTTATATTCTGCTGAATCACTGCCAATAGTAAAATCTTATTAAGTCAATTTTTTGCAGATAATATAATAATGAGGCAATTACCGTAACTCAGAGTTTTGAGAAATTAAATTAAATTAATTGGTAATTAAATTTATTGAAAAGGTGAAGTTTAATAATGAATTTAAATTCATTTTGATCTGAATTTTGACTGTAATGATAGATTAAATAATAATTGATGAAAGTAATGTTTAAGATATTCACTTAAAATTGAACACTGAAGTAAATCTTTGGGTAAAATAATCAAAAAATTGTTTTGTGAATCAATGTGTTATTTTGAAGGGGTAATAATGTGTTGGGAAAATTATTTAATTTGTATGGAATTAGCTGTAAGTAGACAGTTAGGTTATATTATTAAAATTAAAAACTAAGCCAGTACTTTGTAAATAAACAACCAGTACTTTGTTAATGAACCAGTATGGCTAAGAGGAAATGAATCAGCTGTGGATATGGTATAATGGAAGGCCTGTTTGTTAAATTTTTAATTGAATGTTATAGAGTCAGGCGTCACCATGGCGGGCGCCCGTCTGATTCTTATGGTGTTGGGATCTTGAGCAGAGAAGTCCAGTACGATCGGATGGGTGCTGCCGCAGTCGCCAGACTAGGGGGGTAAGTACCCATGATTTTAGTAGCGAGTTCAGGGGGGTTGCGGCGCCATATCCTCACTGATCCTCTTAGGTTTTAGGCAATGAGAGTTTGTATGCTTCAGCATACAACCTCTCATTGGGGGGGGGGGTATTGTAACGGTACAGAATTGTGTGCTACCATAGTTTTAATTTAAATCAGTACATTTTTTAATTGTTAGTATTCACCAGTGAGGGGCCCCCTTGTAACCAGCAACACATACATTGTTAGTGTAAATAGTTGATGTCTGGAGACAGCCAAGTTAGACGTATTACGTAATAGCCCCAGCAGCAGTCTCCCTTGTGAATCACAGTATGCAGTCTATCACCAGTTGTTGCATCAGCCAGTAGCAGATAGCAGTCTTCAACCAGAGCGGTCGTAAATTAAAAACAGTCAGTGGCCTCGGGCGTTCAAGATAAGCCGTAAAATAAATTCGGCCTATCCAGTCAAGTATTAAAACGTTTATAAAAAAGTATAAATAATATATCGCGGCCAGAAAATTTAAACATCCAAGTGTTTGAGCAAAATTACGTCGGCCGACTTAATATTAAAACATGTGGAGATATTAGTGAAATACAGTAAACTAATTATAAACAGTTACGTGAGTGCATCAAATAAGTGGAATAGTGAGAAAAGAAGCACAGTGAATACATTGGCCAGTAAGTTTTTGAATTTTAAAACAGTAAAGCGCTTAGTAAGAGGGGGATAAAAACTATATGCAGTAATTGTAAAGAGAGAGAGAGTGTGTGTGAATGATAAGGGGAGCATTAATCAATCAAAGTACTGGTTCCTAGCTAAAAGTAGTTGTTTAAAGAATCTTGATTAAATACGTTTGTTTCTAGTCGTTGAGAAAGAAGGGAGTATGATATTGTGAATAAAATAAGATTTGTCTTAATATAAAACATGTGGTAGATTAAGTTATTACGCCATAACCATTTCCTATTCTGTGCTGAAAACCTCGCCTAACGTTCTTTGGGATTTTCTGAGTGTTAAGGGTAGTCAGACAGCGGGATTATGTTACAATTTTTATAAGGGCAAGAGTGTTTAAGTTTACATATTCATCTAAAAAATACGTTGGCGACCCGGGCAATAATAAGGTAAGTTTTGTAAAGGGGAATATGACGGTAAGTGAAATTCTGGCAGCAGTGAGCAGTAAGTATTATTATAATACTGGAATCTTCTGATGGTAATATTTCATTCTGGTAAAAAGCAGTACCTTTACAATTCTTAGATTTTGTTGTCCATGATGTGTCCGTTGATTAACTAATTATGTACAACACTACCGACTCGGATCACAAATTTTGTGTTCAGAGTCGGTAGTGTTATACTTATAATCCCCAAAGCGGAACAACGGGCGACAGTGCGACATTTAAAGGAAACGAGGCCTGCAGAAAGATCGTCCACCGCGTTAACGAAAAACGCGTAAAAAATTTGCTGCAGTAAAATTTCTAAAAAAAATAAATTGTTGCATAAAAACAGATACGAATAAACGAATCAATTCAATAACAAAATCTATGTTTGTGACTCAATAATATACAGATAAATTTCAGGTGAGAGGCCGAGCGATAAATGTTACATGTAATCTATTGAAGTCAGAGCGCTGGCTGCAGCCGGCAGACTGTCACGCGGCCGCGCTCCGGCGTAGTAATTCACAATCCGGATAGTTGTGTATTTCTGGACTGATTTTCTATATCAACCTAAAATCAATATCCTATAATATCAATATATTTAAATGTAATTTACAAATTTATTCAAATAAATCCTGACAGACCTTATATTTCCGAAAACCTAAGTCTAAAAATATCTCAATTTTTGTCTCCTGAAATTTTAAGGATTATTATTTTAATACTTATATAGAACGGAGAGAGCCGTTGCATCAAACAATTTTAACTACGTTACTACTGAAATGCTTGCAGAAAGTATTTGGTTTTCTTAAAATCCGTTGCAGAAAGATGAAAAACATTCTGCTTTTAGGCTTATAATGAACAATTTTAATATGCCATACCTGAATGAAGAACAAATTAGGGAACTTATGTAAAGTAGCAGTGAGTGTGAGAACAATACTGTAGTGATTCGGATTTTTTTTTTATTTTCATCATACACAATAGATTTATATAAGTTAGTGTATGTTAAGTAATCTTTCGGTATTACGTGTTTTTTTTGTATTGGTAATTTTAAGTTCTTCAATCTGTTCGTTCATTTTTCAGTCCCTCTGGCCATATAATTGTCACTCTCATTTCATTTGTTTTCATGTATCAGTTTACTGTGTAGACTTACAAACCAATGTAACATAAAATATCAGTAGCTAAACTATTTTTTCTTTAGTTAATTTTTTTTATTCTAATAGTTTTATCTTGTATAAATAAAATTTTACATCAGGGTTATGAATCTAATCCACTCTAAGCTTTAAAAAATGGGTAAAATAAAAAATTTCGATTCATTTTATTTTAAAAAAACTGTTTCTAAACAAACATAATTCAGAAACACAAAAACTTATAGAAAAGCACCATACATCATTTTAAACATAAAATAACAATAATTCAGAAGATACGATAAACAATTTAATACAGGTATACATGGCACAGCATATCAAAATATATGCAAATTAAGGGGAGAAAAAGGCCCACCACAAGAGAAGGAGCCAAGACTTAGCCGCCCGCACTCAAAGGGTTAATATAAAATGACTTGGTACAAGCAATAAGCTGTAGCCTCCAATCATTAACTACTGTCAGCTGATACTTACTTCTTTATAAATAGCAGAAACCTTTCCATCTCCTTCTGGTGGAACGTATGGTTCAAAGATGGCAGATGTTGAAGCTATATACACAGGTCTTTCTCTCCACGGATAACTGGGAAAAAGGCCTTTTTCTTTTAATTTTGACTTTATTTCATCTTCTGATATATCATCAGGATCTCTCTTCAGTTCTTCAAAATCCACAAGATCAACTTTCAACACCTACACATGAATACATATTATAAATACGAGGTGTGATAAAAAAATGACAATTTTCTTAATTTCACATGCTACACACTTTTAATTTACAATTTATTTTTTTCTCATGTTGGTACCACTCTCCGTGACATATGTGTCAACTGTTGTGAATATTAGGCATTTAGCTTGTGTTTAACAAGCGAACACTGACAACACATTTTACCACGTTCAGCGATTTTTGTATTCTTGAAATGACGGAACAAAGAATTTGCATTAAATTCTGTGTTAAAAATAATATCAAGTGCAGTGAAGTAGTACTAGTGCAAATGTTGGAAACGGTTTTGGGTTGGACCTTTGGTCTAAACCAAGGGTTCATGAGTGGTATAAACATACCCAAGAGGGCTGTGAAGACACTGAGAATGACAAAAGAATTGGACGTTCTACCGCGTCAACCACCACAGAAAACATGGAAAAAGTTAAGGTTATCATGTTCAGTAATTGCCGATCACTATAAGAGAACTGCTGAAGAAGTTGGTATATCGTGTGGTTCAGGCGAAACAATTTTTGCTACCAACATTTTGGGTATGAAATGAGTAGCAGCTAATTTTGTCCAAAATTGTTAAATTTTTTAGCAAAAGCGGCATCACAAAAACACTGCTGAGCAAATGTTGGCTGAAGCTGCTGATGACTACAATTTACTCAAACATATCATAACAAGTAACGAAACATGGGTATACAGGTACAACATTGAAACAAAGTCTCACTTGCCTCAACACGAGCTTCCTGAAGAGCCAAGACCAACGCAGTGCATCACTTAGTTCGGCCGTAGACTTCATTAGAAGTGGTTCGTGCAGTTACGCTTTGCCGAAAAAGTGCTAAGTGTTCACAAGGAGCAGCGTGTTAATGTGAAATTCCTTTTCAAACTTGGGAAATCCGCAATGGAAACTTATTTAATGTTGCAACAAGTGTAAGGTGATGAGTGTTTGTCACGTACACAAGTTTTCACGGCAAACTTGAAACCACGGATGAGCAAATCGAAATTTAAAGCAATGATGATTGTTTTTTTTCGACATCAGAGCGATTGTGCATGTTGATTGGGTACCCGAAGGTCAGACAGTCAACCAACAATACTACAGAAGTGTCCTGACTACTCTACGTGAGCGTGTACGGAAGAAACGACCTGATTTGTGAAAAAACCAGACATGGCTTCTTCACCAGGACAATGCCCCGGCCCATAACGCAGTGTCTGTCAGGATGTTTTTGGCCAAGCACGGAATCACTGTCATGGAACACCCACCCTATTCACCTGATCTCGCCCCGTGTGACTTCTTTTTATTTCCTAAAGTCAAGTCAGCTCTAAAAGGAACCATATTTGAAACTGTAGATGCAGTAAGCAAAGGCGGCGGAGGTCATGATAGGGCTTTCAGAAGATGACCTGAAGCACTGCTTTGAACAGTGGAAAATTTTTATGGAACGGTGTAGGGATCAAAAAGGGGAGTATAGTACATTGAAGGTGATAACATCAAAATTGTAAAAGATGATCAATAAAAAGTTTTAAAACACCAATCCGGGTTTTTTCTAGCCACACTTTGTACATTTTCTCACTAAACATTTCAGCCACTCAACAGAGGCTTTCTTCAGTTGTCTAACATGTTCGACATGGAATGGCAGACTGAATGTACCCCAATGAGGTATAAGCAATAAGTTTCTGAGGAAGTGAGGTTCCCTATATAATT
This sequence comes from Magicicada septendecula, assembly GCA_034769895.1. Taxonomy (NCBI): domain Eukaryota; kingdom Metazoa; phylum Arthropoda; class Insecta; order Hemiptera; family Cicadidae; genus Magicicada; species Magicicada septendecula. The sequence continues at coordinate 35,531,371 of CM068367.1, forward strand.
TACGATCAACCCATAGAGCCAATCACAGAACAGAATTCTGTTACAGTGTTTAAAGCAAGCCACACACAAAGCAGCTTAAGGCCAGGCGGCCACCAGAAGCGGAGCGGAGTGAAGTTGAGCATAGTGGACTGAGCCTGTCAAATGTAAACAATGTTGTTCCAATTAAATGGTGGCCACCGGAAGCGGAGCTGAGTGAAGTGGGGTGAAGCGATGTTGCACAGGTCCACTCCGCTCAGCTTTGCTTTGCCCGAGATCCGTTTGGAAGCTGACTCCACTTCCCCCACCACACCAACTTCCCACTGACAACCATACTCAGTCAGTTAGCAACTAGCAATTCTATCAGTACTCCGCAAGTCTCCGCTTTCTATTGCTGCCCCCTAAGTGACTCAGCTCAACTCCACTCCGCTCAACTATGCTCCGCTCCTCTTCATTCCATATCTCATGGCCACCTAGCCTTATTCTGACAGGGTTGGTAAAGCAACATACTAGACCCTATTTAAAGACATACTTTTGCTTTGGAAATTCATTGCAATCAGGGCATACTTCTGGATCTGGACAGACTCCATATGAAGGAGAGCAAAGTAACTCCTCACAGAGGGCAGGATCTTAGTCTCCTCAAAGAGAATGCGATGGTCTGCGTTTGCAAGAGAAGTCCACAGTCGCTGAGCACACCCTCGTATCAGTCGATAAGCAATCGACCATGGCCCAACAACCTGGTAGTTCTTGACTATTATAATAATTACATTCATTGTAACACAAGCCTAATTTAGCAACAAAGTCATGACATTACATAAAATTCCCTGACACCTGAGAGCAGGGAAAGCACACGAGTCTGAATGCTTACAGACTACAAAGCAGCTATCTGAATCCTTACAACACATATAATCACTGCATTCCACAATTTGAGTGGGAGCAGTTGTAAACAGTGTGCATTCTTAACCTATTGTAATCTATTGTTTACTTAGCGTGGCTATATCCTATCAGAAGGGCCTGATTGAACTATTACCACTGTCCAAATTTACTTACACAACGTTCCAAGCACTAAAACATCTGTGGTCACCTTCAGGTGTACCTGTAAATTAAACTAATATATTTAATACTGAGTGAAGTCTACCCATAATTCATTCAGTGAATTATCAAGTGTGAACCATCAAAAGAATATATGTTGTTAAAACCCACCAACAACCTTCAAAGTTAACATTTCCAGTCTCAGGGTATAGTTACCTGATGGGTCTTCCAGTCTGGCTGATTTTAGCAATTTTCCTGGCTCTGTATTTTTTAACACTTTTTATATGTATAAATGTATTACATATTAAATAAATACTCAAACATTACTTTATTAAAATATCACATTAATATATACACTCAGTTACAAATAAAATAATGCTATTTTTTCAAAATGTCAATTTTTTATTAAAAAAAAAGGATTGGAATGCCTCGGTTCTAGATATAACTGGCAACTCTGTGGTACATTTGGAAACATTCTGGCTTGCATAAAGGCTAAAAACAAATTGTATGTTATTTAAAAGTTGATTACATTTATGAAAATTGAAACCAGAGTGCACTGTACACAATCGTATACCGATGCGAAAGCATTTTGTGATGACTAAACCCGAGACGTACCTGTAATGTGATAATAAAGTGAGCTAATACATGGCCCGAGGTATAATCGGGCTATGTCCACTAGACAAAAGAATACTGCCCGACATATACTCGGGCTTAGACCGGAAAGTGTTAAAAACAACTATAGAAAAAATATATGAAAAGAATAAACCTTACTTACCCTTCAAGTTTGCTGGACAGAACCAGAAAACATGATACAAGTTCATACAATGAACACCCTTTCTGATAATGTTCACATAAGATCGAAAGTTAGGTTTAAAGATTATTTGAAGACTATAAAATCTGATAGCTAGTTATAGCTAACACTGTACGATACTCAAACTTCACTGTTGTCTTCATATAATTTTTCATTTTATTTCAATAACTTTAGTAATCAAAAAAATTCTGTATGCTCCTTTAAATTACAAACACTCCTTGCTCACTTATATAGTAACTTCACCACTGTTTTTTAGTAATGATTTTGCTAGTTAGAAAGGAGAAATTTTATTTCGTTTGACTAATCACTACAGCCTGTTATCTTTATTTCAAACATATTGTTTAATATGCGTTTTATTATTTTCCTTAGCAGAAAACTACGATAATTTTACGATGAGGCGTGCTCAGTTCCTGGTCACTGATGACGCTTTATTATGGCACAGACAAAATGTTTGGTGCTTACAAAAACGTTTTTTAAACTATGCTGTTCTTAATGAAACCCAGGAAGATCTATTAGTAACACTTCTCTACTTTATTTATGAACAAGATTAGAAAATTTATTGTTGACCTTGTTTTGTATAAATAGGCTGGTTTTATGTTATTTATTGATCAGTTATTTTGGTTTTTTAATTTTTATTCTGACACATTTGCAAGCACTTAGTAAGCTGTCTTTAGTTTTATTAAAACAAAACTATATAGGAGACTGGGCACATGAACATTCTATTCGTCTCTCTCCCCTAATAGTATAATTCATTGATAATTTCAGCCTAGTTAAAAATAACCTACACTTGATCAGACTAATTTGCAAAAGTTATGGAAGGCTGGTATTGATTTAGCTTTAACTAAAAATAATATAAAATCAAATCAAAAACACCCAAAAAATAATTAAATGAAACCAAAACTGTCTCACCCAATATCATGCTGTAAAATACCAGCCTATATTAACATATGCCTACATGCTGTAGAAAATGCACTGGACATAGACTCATGGGTATAAATGAACGTAACCACAATAATTTTACTACTCTCATGGATCAATAGCTCTGTTGTAACTATCCTCATATTGGCAAAACCATTCAACATAACAAAATTACAACAACAATTACTCAATTATTCAATTATTTTCCTCCACTTCCCAACACATGACAGTGCAGCTGCATGAATAGCTTGTAGCATAAAATGGATGGAGTGTGCTTGGTAAATGGAATACCACAAAATAAAAGGCATTATTAACCACGTAACAAGTTTTAAATATTCAAGCAAAAAATTAAGAAAGCTTTTGTTTTGGTTTAGTTAAAACACTTAAAAAAAAATAAAAAATATAATAAAATAAAAACCAGCTTATTACTAACCATGTAAACAAAAGAAAATAATGGCCTATGTTAACATACATATAGTGCAATACACTGCAGATTTGGACACATGTACAAATGAATGGAACCGAAACCACTTTTCCTAACCTCACAAGTAAATAGATTTACATAACCCAACATATTTTATAAAGCCTAAGCATTATTGTATCGTTAATGGCCTAAATTGTTTATTTTACTTTCGTGTATGCCAATTACAATTACAAAACACTCCACTGTTTTTTTCAGCAGCTATCATTTTGATGGAAATATTTAGGCTAATGTATCTACCATTAAATAAGTCAGTAATCAATAACGGTGGATGTAGAATGTAATACACAAGTGCCAAAGACTGTTTTGGTCGTATTTGCCTTTAAAATACATGGGGGACTGAGGCTGATTATGAAGATCCAAGTTTTTGTCTAGTGACCTTAATATATTTTAAAATTACTGTTTGCAATTGTGACCCTTGTGACTTTTCTCAACTATGCTGATGTTGAAGTTACATTTTTTTTCTATTCTTCTATGTTACATAAACACGCAAAAAATAAGTTTAAACTATAAATTAAACATGATAACACACTTTAAATATTAAATACAACCAAAGCTAAAACATTAGAAAAATAAATATTAAACTTAACCTAACCTTATGCATTTTTATGTACATGTATCTTTTTTGTAAATTACGGTACTATTTTTTGAAGATCAAATCGAAAATCTGCATAACTAAGTACATTAAATTCCTGGATCCGTTATTACATTAAAGTGTCCGTTGATTTTATGAAGTACATTAACCATAAACTTACCGTGTTTATATACAAATCTTTTTTGGAGGGGTTACTCTTGTAAATAATGTAATTATTGGCATCCAAATTAACGTTTAAGGACAATTTACAGAATTTAATTTAATACATCCTGAAAGGCTGCTTTCCTATAATTTAATCCTGTCTGCAACATTCAAAAATTATATTTTCTGCACTGTACGAATTAAAACGCGAGCTTTAATTTAGGCCTTTGTTTGCTTTAATGTGTGCTTTGTTTAGGCCTATAGCACACATGGAAATACAAAAAAGCTGTTTTAATAAACTTGACACAAAGGACCAAGTAAAGACAACGAACTACTATTCTACAATTGTAAATTTCTGGCATCAACAAACGAATACAAATTGTTCGTTACCATACCGGCATTCATGCCCTTACGGCGATTTAATTGCTACAGAAACTTACTTTTTGTTGACGGTGCCACTTGAATTTCGGATTCCAGTGTTTGTGTCGACTTTGCTGGCATCCGCACAGACTTGTCTGAATTATTTTTGATGTTATTAATCCAATCTGGAAAAATGAATTACTCTCAAAATACAGATATGTTACAAGTAGGGGTAGCAGTTTTCCGACATGATAAAACTAATAATATGACCTTTTGTATAACCTACCTGTACGTTTCTTGAAATCTGATTTACAATACTTAAGGCCATTGATAATTACTTTGAGCAAAATAAAAAGTCAACTTCAACACACAATTATACTTTTTCAACACGACAGCTTAACCTCATTTCTCCAGACTCCAGATAAACACATCAGTGCTGCCACAAACCAAAATTTTAAAATTACAACTAGCACTGCCAGTTTGATAACCGTAATTTTTATAGTTAAGCTATACAAATAGTTATTATACTTTATCATACCTGTATGTCTATTATTTTTGAAATCTAATTTTAAAAATATTTTTAGTTAAAATTACTGACGTACGAGTACATATAAAATTCCTCTATTTAACTGCTTTCAGCTTTAAAATCAACAGCAGAGACATGCATTTTTGTTAAGTGGCCTCGACCATAATGTAAGTTTCTCATCCATGAAATTATTCTTCACCTAACAACATTTTTGCCTTTGATTTTACCATTAAGTATAAGATATAGAACTTAATGTTTGTGTCCTTGCCAAATGTGTCCAAAGTAGGCCTACTCCAACTTTCTTTTCACAATACTGTACTAAAAATCTGTACATTTTTTTTTCTTAACCATTCATTAAAACTTCACTATTTCATAGACTACTATTACTATCCACTATAATTTGGGGAGATTTTGGTGAATCTAAAATTCAAAATCCTTAATTCTATTCATATCATGTTTCTTAAACACTCAAATTTGTATCATAGATAAAACTAAAAACACTTAATAACCCACCACATAAATCTTCAAAATTAGTTTCAGGCTATTATAAGCAAACAGCAGGTTAATTTTTGTAAGTGCAATCTTGCTACTTATGTTTGTTTATACACTTCAATAGAATAATTATGAAATAATTTAATTGATTAAATTAATGTCAGAGGATAATGTGTCATAATAATTTAATTCTAGGATTTCCTTGTCCATGACGTGTCCGTTACTTAACTAAATATCACTATTGTTTGACGACTCGGAACACTAAGTTTTTTATAAGTAAAATCGTAAAGATTTACCTTACAGCCTAAACCGGCTTTCACCTTTAGAAGGCTTCATCAGAGGCTGCCGTAGGTAGCGTTGTCCGTCTTGTTGTTGGAGACAGGATAGTTTTTCGAAAGATCGATGCTGTGTGTGTGTGGTGAGATGTGTTCGAATAATGCGTGCGATTTGAATTGTGTCTGTTCGTTTAGGATGTCGTTTTTATTTGTTTTTGTGTGTTTGTATATTTCTAATTGTTCTAGAGTGTCTAGTTTTCGGCCTTTTGTGTGTACGTGTAGAATGTTCATGTTATTGTCGATGTTTTATATTTGTGGTTTGCTTCAATGAGGTGGTTTGCAAAGGTGGATTCTGTAGTGGTGTGGAGTGCCTTTGTGTGTTCAATGTATCTCTGTTTGAAGCTACGTCCTGTCTGGCCTATGTAGAATTTATTGCAATTTGAGCAATTTAGCTTGTATACACCAGGTACATCGAATTTGTTTTGTGTTTTGTGCATGCGTTTTGATAGTGTGTGTTCTGTTTTGTTAGTAGTTTTGTAAGCGATTCTGTATCCTGCTTTTTTGAATTTGTGGGCTATTTTTTCAGTTTGTTTGTTGATGTATGTTAGTGTTATGAATTTGTTGTTTTCTGTCTTTGTCTGTTGTTTGTTTTGTGTTTTGTGTAGGAGTTTACTGACTATTGTTCTGTCATATCCGTTAGATTCTGCTAGATATTTTATCGTGTTTAGTTCGTCTTTGTAGTCTTTTTCATCTAAGGGGATGTTGTTAAGTCTATGTATCATGGTTCTAAAAGCAGCTAGTTTGTGTTGTGTTGGGTGATTGGAGGTGTTGTGTATTAGTGTGTCAGTTGTAGTAGGTTTTCTGTACGTATACTGAATTTGTGCTTGTGTTCTAGTTTTGTGATGGAAAGGTCTAAGAAGTTTATGGTATTGTTGTGTTCGTATTCGGCAGTGAAGGTTATGTTGTTATGTATTTTGTTTATGTGCGTAAGTAACTGTTCACATTGTCTTTTGTTCCCCCTGTATAGTATTAGAATGTCATCAACGTATCTGTGCCAATATAGTATTTTATGTGAGTGTCTGTCATTGTTTGTGAGTATTTTTGTTTTTTCTAAGTGTTGGAGGAAGACTTCTGCTAGAATGCTGGATATGGGGGAGCCCATGGGTAAGCCATCGTTCTGTGTGTAGTATTTATTGTTATAAGTAAAGTAGTTTTGTTTTGTGATAATGTTCAGAGTTTCTGTTATTTCATTGATAAGTTCGTCTGGTGTGTTGTTTTGTTTGAGTTTGTTTTGTAGGATGGTGATTGTTTCAGAGATGGGGATGTTTGTGTACAGGTTTTTAATGTCAAAGGAGGCTAATGTGGCATTATGGGGGATGTGTATGTCTTTTATTTTTGTTACTTTTATTTTTACTTTTTATGGATTTTAGGAAGCGCTTGGAGGGTAGGTACTGATGGTCAGATTTGATTCATGTAGGGCTTTTGTTTATGTGTCATTATGTGTTTGGCTTTGTTGACTAGTTGTTTTACTGAGTTTTGGTATCTGTCGGTGGGGTCGTGTTTTAGTTCTGTGATGTTGTTCTGTTCCATGAAGTTTTGTACTTTTTGTGTAGGTTGTCTGTGGGATAATTACAGTCGTGTTGCCTTTGTCTGCTTTGCAAAGGTGGATTCTGTAGTGGTGTGGAGTGCCTTTGTGTGTTCAATGTATCTCCGTTTGAAGCTACGTCCTGTCTGGCCTATGTAGAATTTATTGCAATTTGAGCAATTTAGCTTGTATACACCGGGTAGATCGGTGTATACACGACTGTAATTATCCCCACAGACAACCTACACAAAAAAATATAAACCTCCTTGAAACAGAACAACATCACTCAAACAAAACAACACACCAGACGAACTTATCAATGAAATAACAGAAACTCTGAACATTATCACAAAACAAAACTACTTTACTTATAACAATAAATACTACACACAGAACGATGGCTTACCCATGGGCTCCCCCATATCCAGCATTCTAGCAGAAGTCTTCCTCCAACACTTAGAAAAAACAAAAATACTCACAAACAATGACAGACACTCACATAAAATACTATATTGGCACAGATACGTTGATGACATTCTAATACTATACAGGGGGAACAAAAGACAATGTGAACAGTTACTTACGCACATAAACAAAATACATAACAACATAACCTTCACTGCCGAATACGAACACAACAATACCATAAACTTCTTAGACCTTTCCATCACAAAACTAGAACACAAGCACAAATTCAGTATACGTACAGAAAACCTACTACAACTGACACACTAATACACAACACCTCCAATCACCCAACACAACACAAACTAGCTGCTTTTAGAACCATGATACATAGACTTAACAACATCCCCTTAGATGAAAAAGACTACAAAGACGAACTAAACACGATAAAATATCTAGCAGAATCTAACGGATATGACAGAACAATAGTCAGTAAACTCCTACACAAAACACAAAACAAACAACAGACAAAGACAGAAAACAACAAATTCATAACACTAACATACATCAACAAACAAACTGAAAAAATAGCCCACAAATTCAAAAAAGCAGGATACAGAATCGCTTACAAAACTACTAACAAAACAGAACACACACTATCAAAACGCATGCACAAAACACAAAACAAATTCGATGTACCTGGTGTATACAAGCTAAATTGCTCAAATTGCAATAAATTCTACATAGGCCAGACAGGACGTAGCTTCAAACAGAGATACATTGAACACACAAAGGCACTCCACACCACTACAGAATCCACCTTTGCAAACCACCTCATTGAAGCAAACCACACATATAAAACATCGACAATAACATGAACATACTACACGTACACACAAAAGGCCGAAAACTAGACACTCTAGAACAATTAGAAATATACAAACACACAAAAACAAATAAAAACGACATCCTAAACGAACAGACACAATTCAAATCGCACGCATTATTCGAACACATCTCACCACACACACACACAGCATCGATCTTTCGAAAAACTATCCTGTCTCCAACAACAAGACGGACAACGCTACCTACGGCAGCCTCTGATGAAGCCTTCTAAAGGTGAAAGCCGGTTTAGGCTGTAAGGTAAATCTTTACGACTTTACTTATAAAAAACTTAGTGTTCCGAGTCGTCAAACAATAGTGATATTTAATAATTTAATACTACTAAACTATTAATAGTCTTAAATTGAAGGTACACTAAGGCACTTACTGAATGGAGGTTTTTTAATATACTATTTATCAGACTAGTATTATTCTTCAGGAAAGGGTAACCCACTTGTTTATTGTACTGTCTATAAAGAAACATTGAAAGGGAAACCAGTTCTTTTAAGCACTTCACAGCTATTATGTCTTCTTTATCTTGAAATTATGCTGTACATAAAGATAGAGCAAGGAGGGCAATTATTTAGCTGACAAGTTATGTTACAAGTAATCAGAGTGCAGTAATTTGTACACAAGTAATAAAAAATGACATCAAGTGTCCATTTCTTGTTATTTTCTTGGATTTTGTTGTATATGATGTGTCCGTTGATTAACTAATTATAAGTATAATACTTCTGACTTGGAACCAGGGGCGGTAACAGAAATCGTGGGGCCTGGTACAGATAAACCCACGGGGCCCCCTTTGTTTCCACCCTGACCCTCCGCCCAAACACACCCTCACAACACACCACCGTCACAATCACGTTTAAATATTACACACATAGAGAGTGATTAAAGAACATTAAAACTCTAGATCATGTTTACTTTGTATCAACAAACATTGAAAATGTAATAAAAGAAATTTATGTAGTGTACATAAGGGTACACAAAAAACAAATTCTAAAACGACTTTATATTAACAAAAACAAAACTTAATGGTAGATTCGTAGGTTACAACCTTTTTTAATATACATATTGTAAAAGTTCAATAGTATTAAATGAAATTTATAATTAACGATGCATTAAAGTAGTCTTCTTAGTTTGGTTGTAGCAAAGTCTTTTATGACAAAGTCTTTTAATTATGCCCAATCATATCAAAGCAGATATGATTTGGTGTTACCTATTTATATATAATTTTCATTAAAAATTGTTGATATCCTTGTTAAATAAAACGTTTTTTTATCTTACATGATATCATAATAATCATTTTATATAAACATTTTTTAAAAGAACAAAAAGTTATTATGAAAATAACCTGATGCATAAACAAATATTATAAGACTGTCAAATAACATGTATAATACTTAATTTTTTACATTTAATTTTTCAAAACATATAATTTTACATTTTATATTATTGCAAAATACATTAAGACTTATAAGTAACATACTGAAATTCTTTTTTGTTTGTTTCATTGCTTTAATACTTTTTTCACTCCAATTTCGTGCTTGGACTACATGTCATGCGAACTGACAATCACAATAGTGTTAGTAATGTTCTGAATATTGCTGCTGTTGTGAAAATGTACTAGCGACTATCGAATTCGCCATTTTGTCATCCGAATTAAACAACACTGGTAGTGGATAGGGGAGAAAGCTATGAGACGGGAAAACAATAATATGCCCTCATAGCTATTAAATCGAACAGGTTCAAATTTAATATTGGTCCTGCTACGGTTAATTAGAAATATTTTGCTATTTTTCTAAATCATAACCAAACTAAAATTATTTATTCTTAAAAATTGTTTTACACAAAAAAATGGAGCCCCTGTCGGGGCCCCACTTGAGCTCGGGGCCCGGTACAGCTGTCCCCTTTGGCCCCCTCCTATTACCGCCCCTGCTCAGAACACAAAGTTTTTTAAATGTAAAAATGTTTTTTACCTTCTAGCCTGAACCAGTTTTTGCTTATTACAAGCTTCGTAGAGGGTGGCACTAGGAATGCTGTCTGTCTTGTTCTTGGTGATAGCACTGTCGTTTGAAAGATTGATGCTGTGTGTGTGTGGTGTGATATGTTCGAATATACGTGTGATTTGAATTGTGTCTGTTCGTTTATGATATCGTTTTTTCTGTTTTTGTATGTTTGAACACTTTGAACAAGTAGAAATATACAAATCTGATATTTACTAAATCTAGCAGCTTACTAATCTGATTTTTTAATTATGAAAGTTTATTACTGTTTCTACATTAAAAACAAAAGTTAGTTTACTTTAACATTATTTCTGAAGCAGCAAGTGGACTTACTTTATATTTTCATCTGTGAGACAAGCCCTAATACAGATATTTTCTAAAGGACCTGACATAGATATTTTATTTTATCAGTAAGTCTATAAATAAATAAATATTTTTGTAATAATGTAGAAGGAGTAATCAAGACATTAGTTATAGTAGAATAAAAGATATGTGGAGTATTTATACAAATTATTTAATTTATCTGAAAGGTTAATTGAAGACCTACTTTTCCAGGGGTGCCCATTCCTCCTAAAGCCAATAGCACAACCCTCCCCTTCCCCAAATCTTCTTATCTCCCCAAAATCTCCTTATCCCTTCAAAGTTTCTCCTTTGACCTTCACCTCATTAAATTACCTTCAGATACTATTTTATTAATATATTTATGTGTAGTTAAGATCATATTAACTTTTAATTCTAAAAACAAATTGATACTTTATTATGAACAGCTTTTCATTATAATATATAACAGTATTATTTTTTCACTTAAAAACATTCTGTGAACTAACTAAATTTATGAACTGATCCAATTAAACTGACAAGTACGCTCAATCGTTTGTAAAATCACCCCCCAAATTCCCCTGCCTAAAAGGTCTAAAAAACTAACCTAAAATTTCTCACAAAATTTTGATGGCACAACTTGTGCTTTATCTCTTCCTATGTGAAATCCTGTACTTTCCTATAAAATCAACAAGTTTACTTAAATATTTATTGTAGCATGACATACATTTTTCAATGCCTTTGTTGAAACATTCCCAGCCAACATCTGATAATCATTCCTGGATTGCAGTTTGGACTTCTTTGTGAGTACGATATCATTGTGTCACAAGGGTTTTTTCATAGACTGAACACATGTAGAACACATGGCGCAAGGTCAGGATTGCAGGGGCGAACCTAGGGGGTGATATATCCTCCCCCGAAATCCAAAAATGTTGGAGCAAAAATTTTAAACTGGTTGCGTGTTTTTTTTTTAAATGTAATTAATTGAAAAAGACTGACAATCATTATATTTTAACTAACTAACTAACTTAACTAACTTAACTGACTTAACTAACTGACTTAACTAACTTATTTAACATTATTTTACATGCTGTAAAATTTATATCCACAACCCTGTTGGATACATTTATATACTAGGTTGAAACCCCCCCTCCCCGCCCGAAATGAAATCCTAGGTTCGCTCCTGCAGGATTGTAAGGAGGGTGTTGCAGAGGAGAGGGTCATGGAGAGTCCCACTTAAATGTTTGCAGGAGGTCCTTTGTGATGTGTACTGCTTGAGGTATTGCAGAAATACAATTCCTTTGACAGTTTTCTGGGCTATCGATCATTAATCACCTTTCTCAGCCTCTTCAAGTATCACAATGTGATTCTGCATTAATTGTAGACCCCTATGACATAACTTCAGTATGCACAACACATTTATTGTTGAAGAAAAGGGTCACCAGATTTGTTGCCTTTTCAACAGATGAAACCTTTTGGCACTATTCTGGAGGTGGGGAATAAGGATGTTTCCAGTAGCAGGAGCTTAACCAGTGTTAACAACAACTGTCTTTAAAATATCTCTTTTAGGAAAGAATATGTGGTCTTTTTGACTGCCCCTTATAATTGTTATGAAACAAAAATTATTGTTATATGTTTCAACTGTAGTTTAGTAAATTTACTGGTGTCAGGGGATTATTGTTTGTTGTGACTTACAGCAATAGATGTTTGTGTTCATTTTCAAGAATAATTTTATAACATCGTTTTATAACGATGAATTTTCATGAAGTGTTAATAAAAAGATGTCCCTATATTGACTTACTCTGTGTTTAATTATTCCACTCTACTAGTGATCATTATCCATGTAACAATGACACTGAGACATAACATAGAAAAGTAAGCTACAGTATATGAAAACATTGGCTACATTCCACTTACCAGCAGTGACAGTAGTGTACAAAGAAAAATTATTTTAATCGCTTGATGTTAATATGAATAAGATCGTGCAAGACATATGAGACCAGTACACATATTGAATCATTTGAAACAACAGAACTTGTAAATACTGTTATGAAATGTAAATCCATTTAATATAAATTTCCTGTAATAAATCATAAAAATTTATCAAAATTATTTATACCTGAAAGATATACTACACTTACTGTAATTACAAAAGAAAACAAATTATCTAATTCTAAAGCTGCGCTTACAGCATTCTTAAGGCTCTTAATCTTTTTTTTTACTGGAAAGATAAGATATGTATAGATAAGAAAGGATTTTTAAAACTATTATATTCCAGGCTGTTGGGTTCTGGTCAATTACTTACGTTTTCACATCTAAATGTTTCAGCCACACCTCCACAGGCCATCTTCAGTATATAAAGAAGAAATAAAGAAAATGTTCATAAGGATGACATGCTGAATGCACCTTACAGGTGAGGAGTAAGGAATAACCTAAGTCAGAAAATGAAGTTCCTATATAACTTCAGCTGTCCCAAGTGAGCCAATCACAGACCAGCTATACCATGATTGATTCGGTACCAACCCTTACAGCTGAGGGGTAAACAAACAACCAAAAAACCCTAAGTATCCTGAGGAAACCAATCACAAACCAGCTAAATTCTGAATTGTCTGGAGTGCAGCTTACAAAATCCTGTGATTTGGCATGCTGCACTTCAAACCAATCAGAATTTAACTAGGATATCCTTCATAACAAATGGAGAAGCAATGAGTCACACACACACACACACACACACACACACACACACACACACACACACACACACACACACACACACACACACACACACACACACACACACACACACACACACACACACACACACACACACACACACACACACACACACACACACACACACACACACACACACACACACACACACACACACACACACACACACACACACACACACACACACACACACACACACACCACATTAGTATACTTGAAATGTTATAACTGCTGTTCAGTTGTTAGTTTTTTGTCAACTCTTGGTACATGGTAGAACTGTGACAAGCTATCTTGATTGCTGAGCTGCGCAGACCCAGCAAATGAATTACCCGCACTTGAGTTGTCTAATGAGAGGAGATAATGCGATAACAGTTCATTATCTCACTTTACCTCACTAATTTTCTGTCTGTCACACACATGCTTCCATTGTTCTCACCAGTCTTGTTGCAACTAATGTTCACACTATAAAACTCTGTACAAGACTGTTGTGCGCATGTGTAAAATGACTGAAAATTTTGTTAGCCTCGAAACAAGGTGTTTATCCACTCCGCACCTTGGGGTCAGTGATCAATTTCGATCATCAGGTTTCTACATAGGCTTACTAGTGTACTAAAAAACATTTCTCAAACATGAAGCTGGTTTGGCGGAACCTTGCCTATGCCATGATGTGAAGAAGAAGGAGATGATGATAATGATTTTACTCAGTCAGTTTGAAAACTGTAAGTAACTTTGAAGAATCCCATTGAATTTGTCATACCATTAAATTTTCATATACAAAAATATTTTTTTGAATATTGATGTTCTGAATACTGAACAGTGACAAAGTAAATAATAATGTCTATAATTTATGGGGAAACATTTATCACACCTCGAATTTGAACCAGTAAACTTTGTTTTCACACTGCATCTCCTATAAATTCCTGCTCCTCATATCCTCCTCTACAACCTGTCTCCAAGTTCTTTGAGACCTACCTCTTTCCTTGTGATTGAGCAGATAATATTCTAGTACAATTCTAGACCATCTGTCATTACTCATTACTATATTAACTTACATTCCAAACTACTAACATTCTATTCTATTAAATCCTTCTTTGATCTTCGCTTGCTCCCTTATAACTTCATTTCTTACATGGTCCAGCTGAGATATCTGACAAGATCTTCTCAAACAATCTATTTCAACTATTGCTAATTTTTCTTTATTTGTTTTTGTCATCTGTCAACATTGTGATTTATATGATGTAATTGGCTGCACAATTGTTCTACAAAAATTAATTTTAATTCATTCCAATTCTTTATGGTCAGAGCAAAGAGTTTAATTTTTGGGTACTGGATTACTTGATTGAGCATTTAGTTATAATTTTTATTGCAAATTTCATCTTGACTAATAATGCTCCACAGATGTTTATATTTATTGCAGTGTTTTATAATTCCACAGTCTAGCACAATGTCATGAACTTTTTCCCTACATGTAAATATAAATATTATGTTTTATGTAAACGAATTTTAGAATACCGCTTTGTACATTCATCTATTAGATTACTCACCATAAAGGAGGCATCATATTTATCATTAGCAATGACAACACGATTGTCTGTAAAAAGGAGTGTATAGAGACACTCTTAGCTGATTTCTATTCCTCAAGGTAAATGAAAGGAATAAATAATTTCTCATGCTACTTTCTAATGTCTTTATTTATTTATATGTTGTGTAATAATTATTATAGTAATGAATGACAACAACAATAACAACAATGATATCTGTATAAAAGAAATAAAATAGCATTATCAACAATATATAATGTCGAGTATTGTTGCCAGCTGGTTAGTTTTCACAACACCATCGCAAGCTGTGCACACAAGTTTTAACATTCACTTATGTTACAATAGGAGAGTATATTTATTATATTCAGTATATGTATGTAGAAGTAATTATTTATTACTTATTTTTGTTGTCTATTTATTATTCTAAATTGTCATAACAAGAATAAATTAAATCTCTGTTGAAAATATATGTAAACAGTTGAAACTACATATAAATTACTAACATTGTTTTTATAATAATAACTGTAATATAAAAATTAGTTATATATATAAATAATTAAAAATAATCATTCTATCAACAGTTTTTGTTTAACCAGTTTACTAATATTTTTTAAAAATAGTGTATGTTTCTAAGTTTTCTACATAAAGGGAGTTTCGTCATGTCAACAGAATGTGTAAAATTGAAGTGCTTTGCTCAGTAAAAACAAAAATGTCTTGCAAAAAAACACATGCAACAGAAAACACGATTCTGTGCTTGGAACTGTATGTTTAATATTAATATGATGACTGGATTTGTAACAAAATTATGACTGGTTAATAACAAAATTCTAATTTTTAACCAGTACAAAATAAAAATTTTTTATGAATATGAGGTGAACTTGACTTGACAATTCTAGTTGTTTTGATTGTTCATCTTCTTTTTTCTCTTTTTTCACAGTACTAAATAATATAGAATATAGAACTTTCACTTGTGAAACTTACTTGTTTTTCTTTCCGTACGTGTTTCGGCGTGGTGTTCGCCTTCATCAGCAGTTTGAGAGTCAGCAGTAGTCTGTCTCAAACTGCTGACGAAGGCGAACATCACTCCGAAACGCGTACGGAAAGAAAAACAAGTAAGTTTCACAAGTGAAAGTTCTATATTCTATATTATTGACAATTCTTTGCAAAATATACATTGGGGTTCAGCTGGTTGTGTCTTTTACTTTATGGAAGGTATAGAGTTGGCTCTGGTTATTTAGAGGTCATCTCTTAATCAGGTCAGCCATTTATTTGGGGCAGAAGATTAAAAAAACAGAGATAAGTTAAAAATATAGTCACATTTTTCCCTGCTTAATTGCGACAAATGTATTTATGTGGTTTTAAAATATAGTGTCCTGCATTAAAAACTGTTGCAAAACAGATTATAAAAGTATTAAAATATTACAGTATGAACTGACGGGAACAAGAAATAAGGGAAAGCCAAAAAAAAAAAAAAAAAAAATTTGGGGTAGACTAATGTTTTAAAAATTTGAAATTGGAACAGGCATATTACTTTATACAGTTGGTTCTAGTTATTTGAAGCCCAGCTCAATCGTGCTAGCCATTTTATGCTGCTCTAAGGCTTTCACAGCCGGCATCAGTATTGTTAAATGAGCATTAGCGTGGCTGTTAGACCATGGTCTCATGTTGGTAAATCCAGACGTTTCAGCCTCACAATCAGCGTTCATCTGCGGTGGTAAAAACGTTTGGCAGTTGATCGCCAAATACCCCAGTACTTAGGCACAATACTACAATAGTTTTGTGCCTCAGTACTGGGGTATTTGGCTAACAACTGCTAAACATTTTTACTACTGAAGATGACCTCCGATGATGAGGCCAAACCGTCTAGATTACCAACATGAGACCATGGTCTAACAGCCACGCCAATGCTCATTTTAACAGCAGAAATAGCCGGACAAAAACATAAAGAATAGAAAAAGTTAAAAAAATAGCCTCACTTTTTCTTTAGTTAATTTGAATAAAATTACAGTTAATTAGTTTTAACATATAAAGTATCTATAGAAATAATGCCAGAAAATAAAATATCAAAGACAGTACAATGACATAAACATCTGGGAACAAGAAATACGGGAAGACCAGATCAAAGATATGAGAATGTTCGAATTCTTATGTATTAGTTCTTGGGAATATTTGAAAACTTTGAAGCAGGCACACAGCCAAGGAGGGGGAGGTCCAAGTGGTCCAGATCCTCCCCTACATCTGAAAAACGCGTAATACTTAGGTCTGAACAGTCAGTAACATTTGTAAAATGATGAGCTTCAAGAGAATCACACATAAAGTACATTTTGAATGTTATTTCATGACAGGCTACAGGATGCCATTAAGCAATCTTTGTTTTCACGAAGTAAAATTTAGAAACATAAGGTCGTTTTAACTTTTTTGATTTTAAATGACAAAATCAGTGGCGAAGTTACATGGAGGCAATTGAGGCAATGCCTACCCTAAAAAATCCTGTAGAATAAAAATTATAAATACGTATGAACTACATAACGTAAAGATTATACATTGTTACCGCGACTGTCGAATTTATTAGGCCGAAATGTGCTTTACTGAGCGACCGCTAGATGGTGACAGGTGAGACTCGGCATAGCTCATTTAAAGCGAATGAGGCAACCTGAACTTGCCTCAGCGTTTTTTGTATACATCATATGTAAGCAATGTGCAGGAGTGATAGGGAAGTGAAGGGAGAGGGGATTGTCCCGTGCTGTACACATAGAGTATTGAGGCATGCCTCACTTCTGTGGTCCAAACATTCAAGTTAAAGCGCGCTGTGTTGTTTATAAGTGTGTTTATTTTATGCAGTTATTAAAAGTGTGCCTGTTATTCCGCTGAACTAACAGATGATCAAGATTGTTATTTGAATTATTTGTAACATTAAACATATATATAGAAACTAATCAAGTTTAAAAATTTGAAGTTCAATCAGTTGTATTATTGTGTATGACTAATACAAGGATTGTTCAATAGAAACACGTATAGAGCTGTAAAGCATTTTTTATTCAACGATTTTAAAAGAAGTCTCCATTAACATTAAGACATGAGTTCCACTGTTGCACCAACCTGTAGATTCCCTGCTAGTAAAATTCTTACGGCTGTTTGTGGAACCGTTCACTTACAGCAAACTCTACCTCAGCGTCCGATTTGAACCACCATCCTTTTAGTGATTCCTTAAAAAAAATTTAAGATAAGATTTTTGCCTACCCATTCATTAACTACTAGCTTCGCCACTGGACAAAATAATGATTTCTTACTGTGACATGCTTTATCAGACTTTTTGTAGTAGGAATTATGTTGTATATTATAGGGACTGAATAAGCCAAATTCTAACTGTTATACTCTCGTTTATTTATTAAAATCAGGGAAAAAATAGAAAACCACTCTAAAATTGATTTTATTCTGTTTTTCTCTTTCTTTAATTCCATGCTTCCAGAATGTCCTAAAACTCGATTTTAGGGTCCTCATGTCTATCTTTCTCTAAGGGAAAATCTGGACCCCCCCAGCAATATTCTGGAATGAAACATTTTGGAATTTCTCATCTCTGATTCCATGCCTCCAACCAACCCCCTTAAAATTTTTGCCATGTTCCTGCTTTGAAGACAGAACAGGCATTCTGCCCAATCCCTGAAGTACAGTACAACAGAAGCAAGAAGACGTAGTGGAAGAAAAATAAGAATTTGAAGCAGGCCTGCAGATGGTAGTCTGATAAATGACAACTACTTAAGATATTAATAACTGCACATAATTATCTCATGTAACTGTTTTTAAGGTGACTCTCATTTTTTATTTTTTGTTTGTTTTATGTTTTAAAATTGATTTTAGCCTGAAGATTGCTAACTGATTTATCATGTAGTCAAAACTCACTTTAAAAATTAAATCAATGACAACTGAAGTTTCCATTTCAAATTTTTAAACAAATATTCTATAAAATATAAAAGAGGATAGAATATAAAACAAAACTATATGGAAAATAATGTAAAAGGTGAATTGGGAAGAACACCTGACTGGTGACAATAGAATATCAAAATTGTTGTGTCTCTACAATAGTAAGGTACAGTCAACTATGATCCATTGAAACACTAGTGAAACATATCCAATGTTTTCAGGCAAATAAAATTAACCACAGCAAAGAATGCAAAAAACACAATGTTATCTGTAGAAATAATTTTATAAAAGAGAGATTATAATATATAATTTGCAATGTACGCTTGAACCTTATAGATTAGAATTTAAATTCTTTTATAATAAGTCACTACCTTGGAGCAGAACTAGCCTATTTCCAAATTCAAGAGGTTTTTTTTTTTGTTTTTATGCACATTACATTCTGTCATTGTGTGCCTATTGAGTGCAGAAGTATTAGAGGTCCACTTAAAAATTAAAATTTATTTTATATAGAACCGAACTAGACTATGTCCATCATCATACATTAACTTGGGGCAGAAGTAGTCTATGTTAACTTAATTAAAAAACAAACTCTTAAAATTTATTTATATAATAATTAAGATGTGTTTGCAAAGTAGGTATAAAACATTTGGCAATGTTTCTTGGAAAACTATAGACAAATTAAACTTTCAAATTGCACTTGTGGAAAGTTGTGGTTTTGGATGTACATTAGTTCTGCTCCAATGTAGCGATTAATAAAAGGTTATAGTATTTAAAAGAAACTGGCCAGTCTGTTCCATGATAGCGGTCAACGGACAACTAGAACAGGTGGCATATTTTAACTTACCATGGTGCAATGTTAATTATGAGGACGATATCACCCAAAACTACACAAATATAAAATAATGTGTAACACCATACACCAAGTGTCATATATCAAAGCAACAAGAGAGAGAAAACTGAAATTTTACTAAAAAATGGAAATGTCAATGCTACTATTGTATTGCCCCATGTGTCTTGTCCATAGTTACTACACATGGGAGCAAGACATGGACAATGAGGAAATAAGATACAGAACAGCTTAATACAGACAGCTGAAGTAGAATTCTTGAGAAAAGGAAAAACTTGTAGCCTACATGATTGGATTAATAATGAGGACATAAGAGCTGAGTTGATGATATAAATTATGACTTATACATTTTTTAAGCTTACAGAAACCGAAAAAATAAGTGGAAAGAATGAGGAAAGAAAGACACTTTAGTAAAACAAGTAATATATTATAGACTCCAAGGGAAACTACGGTTAAAATTAGAAGAAGACAGCAGGACTGAAATCTGGACAGGGAGTAAGCCTAATACTTGAGATGCCAATAATGATGATGACTTTTTAATTTTCTGTTTTAATGCTAAACACACACACACACACACACACACGTGCGCACCTTTGTAGCCTCTAGCAAGACAGCCTGTTGCTTATCAGGTTCTTATCAGTCCAGTGAGTGGCAAGCCTGACAATGCCGAGTTTGTTTTCAACCTCTTGCAAGAACCCAGCCAGCCACTGTTATTCAGTAATAACACACCTTTATAACGGTCTATATTGAATAAACAAATTTTTCTTTCCTATATACGTATAATTTCAGATGGACAAACAATCTTACATTATCAAAAGTAAATTTTATACTAACTATAGTTTAATATCATTTGGTAATTCCTAATTTTGAGTCTTCAGTATACTACTTAGAGTTCTTAGATTTCATGATAGAAGTTCAATCTTCACTTAGTTTTGATTTTCTATGTGCAAACAGCATTCTTCTTACTAAAGCATTCTTTATGAAATGTTAAGTTATGAGCTTAACACCGGAAAACCTAAACAATTCTGGCGACTACTTATGGTCCTTAAAAAATGTAATACAAAATTTGATTATTGCTAAACTTTTCTTATTAAATGGATTATTAAAATAAAAATTAAAATTAATATAAACCCATCTTCCGAATTATTTACAGTTAATGTTTTAAATTCTTCTTTTTGTTATATTTATTACCAAAGTTTTCTGCTCTTATATTTGCAGGGTCTACAACACACAAAAATGTTGTAGTCCAAAAGCACTGGGTGTAAAACTGAAACAACAACAAAAAACATAATGTGACTACACCAAAAAATGTACAACACTAAATAAATCTAATAAAAAAATATATTGTTTGAACACTTGTGACTAACACCAGTTCTTAGAAACACATTTCATTTTCACTTTCATTTTCTCTTTTTTAATTTACTTTTTGTTGTTGTTATATATCTGTAAAACTTAATGAAACCATAAACTTAAGAATAAATATATTCACATTCATTCATTTTATATATACATATATACCTTATGTCTAATTGTATGTACACCTGTACATTTTATCAGTAATGTTAATATGTATACTTAAAAATAATTTTATTACTAATACATATCACTAGTGTTTATAAGTTACAAACTTAATACAACTTAATGAATACCGGTATAGTGTTTATAAATGTTTTATAATTAATTATAAGAATAATTGTAATTTGAGTCTTTTCGTTTTTTATACATGTATATTAATATAATTTTGTATATCTTTATGTTTATATAATATGAGTAGCACAATGAGACAGATTTTTTAATAATAACAACAACAATAATAATTATAGTTCAATGTACTATTATATTGTAAACTGTCTTGTTAACTATAGTACAATATTTATATAGTTTTTTATGAGTGTGTATGTTATGGGTGTGTGTGTGTGTGTGTGTGTGTGTGTGTGTTTTATAAATATAATTTATTCGTAGTTAAATGAACTGGCTTTATTAAATGAACATTTAGAATAAGACTATTATTGGAATAATAAAAATTATTTACTGGCATCAGACTATTTGAGACACATTCTATCGATGGCAGTTGTTATAATTGTTGTTAGCAATTTTTACAGTTACATTGTTGGTAGTGATTGTTACAATTACATTGTTGTTAGCAGTTATTACAATTACATTGTTGAGAATAATTGTTACGATTGTTGGCAATAATTTGAATTGTAATTGTTATTCTCATGAACTGTGAGTATGTCTGCAAAGAATACTACATAGTAAGTTCACGAGAATCCACCTGGAACTGGACTATTCTACCTTCCCTTCAATATTATTCTTGTGAGGGCATGTTTTCTGAATGTTTGCTGTGGCAGATTATCCATAATGTTAGGGTATGCTGCAGCACTGGACACCAGGGTCTCAGCTGTTAGAGGGGGCACCGTCCAGCTGAATTGACTAAGCGAAGCAAAGTTATGATCACATTACTCAATTGTTTTATGTAGTTAGTAACCATGGAGAGTGTCGAGTTGGAAAATCAAGCAAAAGTCCTTATAGAAGTTTACTGGAATGATTTGAATAATGATCTTCTAATAGAATTGAAGCTCTTTGTGCTATTAGTAAAATTACAAGAAAGAGGTTTTTTTTCAAACAGTCCCACTGAAGGTGATAAATTCCATTATACTACAGTTTGTCCACTCAAAGTATTAAGCTGGATTATTTATTGTAAGTAAAATGATTGATATCTATCCGAATATGTACACTGCTTATCATCTGATTTTGATGAGTCCTATAGCTAACTACGAATCTGAAAGATCATTTTGTAAGATCATTTTCTGTATTAAAATGCATTAAAGATGTATTGAGCACAACTACAGGAGATGAGAGATTATCTTTGTTAGCGAGCTTGAATATTGAAAGCAAGATACTTGAATTGCTTGATTTAGAACAAATTATACAAGATTTCATTAAGACAAAATCAAGAAAGAAATGGATCAATTAGTATTTTCTAAGCTTAAGTAGGCCTACTACTATGCTCATTAGCTAAATATTTGTTGTGATTTGAGAGTTTAGTAAAATAAATGTTAATTTTCAAAATTATTTATGGCATTTAGCAGTGTAAATAATGGATAAAAGGTTGAATTTTTAATCAGGGGGGCACCACTCTGATGGCAGCATAGCGCGCTATGCGCTTTAAATATGCCCCTGAATACACATATCTTGTGTTTGCTCTTGTTTGAAACTTCCAGATGTAAAGTTGAGTTCTTGGATGCTATGCACTAGCCAGACAGATGTTTTGGCTACACCTTAGGTTGCTCAGTTGTCTTGACCGTCCCAGTAATAGGCGTTCAAGTAATCCTTACAACTAAAGAACCAACACATGCAGGTGTAACTGAAATGCCTGTCTGAAGAACAACACCGGACAATGAACTTTCATACAGACGCTGTCTGTCTTACTCTGACTGTTTTTCATACAGAAAATTTCAAGCAAAGAGAACAATAAACCTAACTATTTAAGATTCAGCGATTAATCACATACTTAGTGATTCATTAACTGAAAAGTAAACAAAAGACAAGTGTGTATACAAAAGAGCTACAGTATGAGAAATTTTTGATTTTGTATTCCTTTATTCCAACGTGTTCACACACACACACACACACACACACACACACACACACACACACACACACACACACACACACACACACACACACACACACACACACACACACACACACACACACACACACACACACACACACACACACACACACACACACACACACACACACACACACACACACACACACACACACACACACACACACACACACACACACACACACACACACACACACACACACGTGCGCACGCACACACACACACACACACACACACGCACACACACACACACACGTGCGCACGCACGCACACGCACACACAAAAGGCATACATTTTATAAATGCAATAGTATTTGTAAATTGCTAAATGTTCATTTGATAATACACATACAGTAAAGTACACATTTGAATATATACAGTAAAGTACATTTACATAATAAATACATTATAATATTATATAAGTTATAAGAATAATAAAATTTATTATCTTTATGTAAATTATGTATTATTTATATAATATTATATATATATATTTAATGTATTTAATGTATCATACATTATAATTTCATTTCAATAAATTACATTAAGTAGGCCTTCTTTCTTAAACATCACCATAGTTATTTACAGAGGAAAAAGATATATATATATATATATATATATATCCCCCCGAACAAACATAAAATGTATAAGAACTATTAAAAAAAAAAAGGAAATTAATAAGTAGACAGTAGAGGTATATTGGAAACATTATGTTGATTGTTTAACATTTTATAAATTGTTAATATTTGTATATATAAATTAATAACAATGATGTTTCAGATTTCTAGTTTCATTTATGACTTCCAAATTCGTTTGATTATCTACTTGTATTGCTTTCGAATGTCATTTTTTAGATTCTTCAAATATATAACCACTCATTCTTATTATTTCACAATAATTTTGCTCCATTTTTGTAAACAATTCTTTTGAAGACTCAGTTTTTAACAAATTTTACATGTAAATATGGTTCATTTCAGATATTAATAATATAGATTTGTGAATTTTTTTTAGAAAGTTCAACTATGAAGACGATCAGTCAACTGTAAAAGATAACAAACTATGAGCAATGCTTAGCAGTTCACTGTCTTAGGAAAATATTTGTTGCTTATAATACTTCACCATTTTGACTTCAATAATTAGGTGTTTTACCATTTCTTTTGGTCAATCACTTTCATCCCCAATCTTCTGATTCCCATTTTTCATAAGTACTCTTAACTCATCATGATCCATCGTTTCTTGTGCTTACCTCCCTGCCTATATCCTCTTGGATTCTGATAAAAACCATAAGTGTAAATTTTCTGGTAATTAATCTACACATCTAACCACTTAAGTCTATTTGCTTTGGCTGTCATTTACAAATTGGTTACAAACTAAAATTAATTAATTCACAATTGCTAGAATAAACCCTCGTAAATGGAGAATAAAAATACTCTACATTTTCTCTACCACTTTACAGAATTCTATGGTTTTCCTGTTACTTATTGTCATTACTTTATGCCCATCTATTACTAGCATCCCACACATATAACTGTCATTAATTTCGATATCCACTTTGTCTGTCCAATTGTTTTTCTAGGTTTGTCTATGCTTCTCACGAGTTTTTATTTTATATCCTATCCTTAATGTTTTTTTGTTAACATTTGCCTTGATAAGCTTGTGAAAAAGGTGTACTAGAATAAAATGGCTTGGATATTAACACAAATAGTAATTGAACACCTGAAGATATTTGAAAGGAAGCTCCTGAGATAAATCCTGGGCCCCATATATAGAAATGGGGAATGGAGGATACGGCATTATGATGCACTTCAATGAAGCAACGGTAGAAGTGTATGTACAACTGAGGAGGCTGCAATGTGCTGGCCATGTTGTAAGAATGGATGACAAACGAACACCTAAAAGATTCCTTACGGGGAGTATGAATGGCAAAAGACCAAAAAGCCATCCAAGGAAAAGATGGGAAGATGCAGTCGCTGTGGATGCAAGAGAGATGTTGGGAGAGTGAGAATGGAAATCTTTTGCTACTGATAGAGAGAGGTGGAGGGTCAGGATAGAGGAGGCCAAGGCTCAACTTTGGCTGTAGCGCCACAGGAGGAGGACAAGGAGAATACAATGGCTAGGGAGTACACTGAAAGGGCAATTTGCAGGTTAATGGAGAGGCTCTAGCAGCTAAGGCTAAATAGCGTTTATACACAGGACTACAGTGAGTAGACAAGCCTAAGTGCAGCTGCATGTGCCTATTGTATCCATAATGAAGAAGAAGAAGAAGAAGAAGAAGAAGAAGAAGAAGAAGAAGAAGAAGAAGAAGAAGAAGAAGAAGAAGAAGAAGAAGAAGAAGAAGAAGAAGAAGAAGAAGAAGAAGAAGAAGAAGAAGGAATGTAAATATTTGACTAAAACTTTTTGGAATTGGCAAAGTCTTTTAGGCAGAATATTTTACAATGACCCTCCTTAATGTTATCAGATGAGATTTTTACACGTTGGTAACTAAAAATTCAAAACATACTCATGTCTGATAGTTAAGGCGAAAAAGGATTTAGTAATATAACAAAATGACTTATAAAATGGATGTGTGTGTGTCGTATAGTTGTATATCTGTTTGCTATTGTAGCGTGTATGTGTATGTGATTTAGATCTATACCACTTTACATTATAATTATACTACTTATAAAATGTACATGTGCTTTGGCTGTTCAGTCCAATGTATTCGAACTAAGTAGGTAGATAGTTAACTTCCAACAATCATTTAGTATAACCTACTTTTTAGTGCACCCCACATTTAGATTTAATATAATATACAGGAAATTAAAAATGAGAATCTAACAGACCATAATTAGGCCTGTCTTCAGCTATAGGACTGAACCCTGGATTCTTATTCAAGCAACAACAAAGTTAACAGATTCAAAAGAATCTGTTACTTATGAGATGCATATTGAGAGGAGTCAAAGAAACTAAATAAGATACAGTAAGATCCTGTATCAGCAATGTGACAAACCACCAGTGTCAGAATATTTAAGATTACAAAGAATGAAATGGGCTGAAACATGTAGTTCAGGTGGTCAATAACAGGAATCTGAGAAGGTTTTTCTTTAAGCACAGTGAGGCAAAAGGAAATCCAGAAGAAAGTCCCAAAAAAGATGAGGTGACAGTGTCTATGAAGATACAAGATGTTGTTTTTGGACAAAAAACTGGAAACAAGTTGATGCAGATGGGTCTTTGCTTCCAACATGGTTCCCTACAGTGTTCTCCACAACCTGCATCTCATATTCTAAATTCATCTGTTTTCCCAATCATTGTCATTAGACCTCTGCTCATTGTAGCCTGTCAAATGTAAACCTAGGCTATCTTTCTTTGTTCTATCCAGTGGCATGTTGAATAATCTTCAAGGCCACAGTTCATTTTCTGTTCTTCTCATGTGCCCATACCTATCGAGTTGCCTTCTTTGTGTGCATTCAATAACTATTTCTTCCATACATGTTTGTTGACTTATAACTTAATTTATTACATGCTGGAGAGCCTAGATAATCTGCACACCATATGTAAGTAATCCGTTTCTATGGCTTTTATATCTTCTCCTTTGACTTTTTATGGAGTTGCCAGCATTCAGGTCCGTGTGTCATAATAAGTCCTATTATTGTTTTAGATAGATTCTGGAGATTGGTAAAGATAAAATTTGACTCTTGAGGAGGGAAAGGTCTGATGTGCACTACAGAACAACAGAAAAAGTAGAAGAAGAAGGTTGAAGATGATGGTCTGAACCTTCATAGTGATGTACCTTTTATAAATGAAAGTAGTTTGGACCAAAGTCTTGTTTGTTTAAGTATATATGCTATAGTATATACTGATGACCAGTATACCTCTTTCTGTCCGATTTCCTCATTTTATCACTTGCAAATACACGTACACATATATACAGACTAAAATACATACAGTATTTCACACACACACACACACACTCTCTCTCTCTCTCTCTCTCTCTCTCTCTCTCTCTCTCTCTCTCTCTCTCTCTCTCTCTCTCTCTCTCATCACTCACTCATACATTCACGTGCATGTATATGTAAACAAATGAATACTTATGATTACACACATAACATCTTATATACAATAAATAATTTAAAAAATTTCTATTAATGACAAAAATTTAATGGATACTATAAATTATTTGCTTACACTTTATTTTCTTCTTTTTTTTTTAATAAATACAGATGGTTAATCATAGTAATGGCATTCAACAATTACAATTTTTAAAATTTATTTCTTGTTATTAATAATTTTAAATGTAACTGAGGAGAATATTTTTTTGACAACTCTTTAAAATAAATGTTTACTACATTAATCTGATATTATCAGTAATAGTGACTGGTACTGTTAATGATGATGCCTCCAGTGGATGGATTTAAGGGATGTCATTACACCTGAAGACACAGTAAATTTACTGTATACTAAGCAATTATTTCATAAATTTCTTGCACACGTTTGTCAATAATTATTTAAAAAAAGAGATGGTTTAAGAGGACAAGTCTGATAAGATATTATAAACTTTGTTTCTGTTAGTTAAAATATTATTAAAAAAATAATACAGTGGAACCTCGATAACACGAGTCTCAAGAGGATTATAAAAAAATCGGTGTTATCAAGGAATTCGTCAAAGCTAGGTTCGTGTTATCAAGGTTAAGATAACAAAAGTTTGTGTTATCAAGTGCTTAACAAGTTCGTGCTTCATAACATTCGGCTTACTGAGCTCGCTGCCATGGGTAATTCATTTTATAGAGGTCTAATTCATGCTATAGCGTTTCTGTTGAGTAAACATTCATGTTATAAAGGTTAATTAGTACTGATCAAACCTGTATTTTGATCTCAAATCAACAAAAATTTGACTTATCAAGGTTTTTAACTAAGGAAGTTTTGGATTGCGTCTTTTAATTTTTATGTTTTGTATTCTTTTGTCTGATGTATTAATAAATATATCTGGTGTTTATGTATTAGTATTAATTTATCAACTGTTTAGAAAGAATTAAATTTTACAACTTTGAGGTGCATTAAAAAAACAAAATGTCCTTTTTCTCTCACTTCCATGTATCCAAAGCACCTTTCTTGAAGTAAGCACCCCTTTGTTGGTTACCTCGTCATGTTAGCTCACAAATGTGTGTCATTCAGGCAAGTTGTGGAAAGCTTATTTTGTACGTGCTTCATTTTTTTCTTAATTATGGTTTATAATTTAAAGTATAGACCAAATATTTTAGATATTTCTACTTATAAACACAAGAATAAATTAGTAACACGGGAATGTAGAAAAAGTCATACAACAATTATAAAACTAAAATGAACTATCAGAAGCTGAAATGGTCTCAGTGACAGAAACGAATATTTCAAAATGCCAAAGTGTCTGCAACTTTAAAATATATGGAGTCACATATAAAACCTGAATAACTAAGACAATTAAAGATTAAAATGGCAGTGCTAGTCTGCACTGCAGCCCTTTCTCAAATCTAGACATATAAGAAGAATCTCCAAGGTGAGAATCTATAAAACCACCTCGAGACCAATAATGTTAATACACCTTAGAAACATGTAAAAATAATAACAAAACAGGTTTGGTTGAAATGGTGAAAGAAAAAAATTTTAAGAATGGTATATGGAGAATTACAAGAGAATGGGTCTTGCCCATTAGAACAAATGCTGAAGTTTTTGAGTTTTATGGTGAAGAAATAAATGAGGAAAGATTGGTACAATGTGCAGTGAATGGAGCAGAGAAGAAGATTAAATTCCTGACTACATCAGGGGGAAGATGAGCAAGAGGAAGGTTTATAAGAAGTCAGATAGATAATGTTAAGGAGGATTTGATGAAAATATGGGTCAGAAGTTGGATTGTATAAGAGAGGCAGAGCTTTACAGCATGGGCTTTAGTGCAGTAAGGAAGTAAAATGAATTGTGTATATAAAGAAACAAGATGATGTAGTAGACACAAAAGTCTAAAAGTACTTACATAACTAAATTAAAATCTAATCTATCACAGTGGACATCCAATAATGTAATCCAACAGTAGTCCACTTATCAACAATAACATTAAATAACAATACAGATATTAAACAGTACAGTGACTTTGTACAACCAACAACAAAAAAGACAAACAACCATATTTCAAATATAAATTACTCTCTTTATCTTGCACATCAGACTGTTGTCAGCATATGCTTGTCAATAAATATAAATTCACTAATACTGGTAACAAATAAATAGTGAAGTTAGGAAAGTAATAACAATTAATACATTGAACAACAACAAATTTTATGAAACTTGTTAGAAAATTGAAAAGAAGACAGATATGTGATTTGTTATACCAATTTGAAACAAAACTATTAACTTAATATAACAGAAAAAAAGAATTGGTCATAGAAAGTTTTTGATGTGTGTGTGTGTGTGTGTGTGGGTGGGTGGGTTCCCTGCTACATGCAGATGAAGTAGTTATTATTCAAGGAAGTGAGGATGATTTACAAAGGTCTACGTTTCAGTTACATGAAGCAGCAAAAGAGTACTCATTGACAACTTCACAGGAAAAGGCTAAAACCATTACCTTTAAAGGTAAATTATCCAGCAAGGACTAAGATACCTGCAAACAACAATATTTAGATCGTGATATATTTTAAATATCTCTGACATAAACCCCCTACCTACCTATGACCTATGAGTCTGAAGCTGAGATAAAAGTCAAGATAAATAAATTTAAGAATATTTGTAGAACACTTAATACAAACCTTAAAAATAAAATGAGACACAACATAAAAATTAAAACTGATTGGACAAATTAATACCTATGTTGATGTATGCAAGTGCTGGAATGCTTTCCTTCAAAATACTTTAAAATATACATTCCAAGATACATGAAGTAATGAGGATATAAGAGCAGAACTAGAAGCACAAGATATAAATACAATCATTTCAAGTTTTAGAAGAAAATGGTGGGCGGAACAGGTTTATATAACCTAGTCCTTGAAGAAGAAGAAGAAGAAGAAGAAGAAGAAGAAGAAGAAGAAGAAGAAGAAGAAGAAAAATACTGACAACAATAAACTTTTGTATGGAAAACAATGGAAGTATCTAGTAACAACTGTTTCAAACTAAGAAATTTTGTTGAAAAGTATTATAAGAGCACAAAGTTTGTAACCTTATCTGGTATTTTTCCCATTAGCTCCACTACACTAAACTTACATATTTTCAGTATTACATTACATTTAAAATATTAAGTTGCTTGACTGTGCTTACTGCCTTCCTACAAAACAGCTAAAAAATGTGAACAACTAGCCATATCCAAACATTCTAATTTTTTGCACACATATTTTTTTATAAACTATAGTTTTTGAAAAGTAAATTGTTATTTTATATAACTAACCACAATAAAAATTGTTATGTTTCTATATACACTGTTTTAATGAGGGGGAAGGGGGTAAGCTTAAGAAGAAAAAAAGAGCAATTAGCATTGACATTGTTTTTCAATTATCAAAGTATACTGAATTTGGGCAACCAGATATATCCTGTTACATAGTTTTAGTATAAGTTACTGTACGTCCTTATGTTAATAAACATTCACATTGTATGCATTCAACTGACTATGAAATTAATGCAGAAAACTATTAATTAACATTTAGAAAACACCTGGAGACAGAAACAAGAAGTCATTGAAACATATAAGGAATCGTGTGGTGAGTTAACATATTCGGTGCTGATGTCATGGATCTGTCACATGGCGCATGATCTCTGTGGTGCTCATGTCATGGATCCATGGCATTCACTTGACTCATTGCAAAGTGTTAATACACTGTGCAGCGTGAAAGATTTAATTATTGATAGTGTATAGTGAAGAAACCATTACAAAATTTCAATGTCTATTAATTTTGTGTTTTCTCGTGTTAAAAAAAAAAAATGGCACATTAAAAAAACATGAGCACCTACTGTTTGTAACATATAAAAGCAGCAAATGTGTTAATGGGAATGTACTACTTAAAACAGAAGGCTCACAGTAGTTTGGAAAATAAAGTCCTTTTGAGTATTTTTGGTAAACTGAAATTATTATGTTACAATGTATTATTACTATTTGTAAATATTTATAAATCCGACTACATTTATTTACATAAACATATAAATTTAGGTCACAAAAGAACTATGTTCTTCTATAAACAAATTCTGGCACTTTGAATTTTTCTTCACACTAATGTGTTGAATTACAACTACTGCTGCCATCTGTAAGACCTTAGTGAAACATATTTATAAGCTTTTGGTATACTATACTCTTTAGGATTTCCACTGACATATACAATGGTTTGAAATAATGAAAGAAAATTTGATGACTACAGCACTTTAACAGTTTCTTACAAGTAGCTTTCAATCATTATAATAGGATGGAAGGGAATATATTTCAAAATCTACTGTCACAACATTATTTTTTACATTTAGATTGCTGTTTCAATTAATTTTGTTATTAACTACACACAGATTTGACAGCTGGTCTGTTAAGCTGGCTTCTTACCCTATTCTTTTTTTATAAAATTTGTCAATTTTTTTAAACAGTATAATCTTTTTGTGTAAGCCTAGAATGAAAATTTGAGAAGTAGAAAGGATTTTTTAAATATAATTATAAATGGTATAACAAATGGATTTATATTAGTAACAAGAGCAGGCTACATCTTTTTAAAGCAAGGCAAAAGACAGGTCTTAATTTAAATTATTTGTTTATAGAATAATAAGTTCGTACAGTAAACTGTGTTAACAAGTACAGGTAACAATTTCTTTTTTTAGTAAACATTGTTAATGTATGTATGTGTGGTTACATATTCTATTACTGCTTAAAAGTTTGTAATAATTAACTGTAATGATTTCATTTCTTATAAACATCGTTATAATAATTATTTAACACAAAATTTGACTGTTTGGACCTTTATATACAGAAAAATTGAATATGGTTGGAAAAAATATTTTCAGTAGTTAAACATAATTCTGTGAATTGTTATTTACTATACTAAGTTTAACATACTAAAATAAATGTATTAAATTTGATCACTTACTAAAACTGATGATGTAATATACTAATGTTGGTCACTTACTGATTAAAAAATATATGTTTTTCTATTTGGCAAATTTTCTTCATGCAGCAAGTGTACTTTATTAAAAAATATAGTTCTCTGATGTTACTTTGAAATTTTCTATACTTGTAATCTACTGTAGTTAATCTACACTGCATATGAGTAAACCAATTCAGTCTCATTTTTTAAAATCTCTTGTCAAAGACAGTTTTAGCTGCGAGTGACTGCACACATCAAAACCATGATCAAACAAACCCATGACCTTCACAATTACATCCATCTGTAAAACAGTCAACATTAAAAATAGTTAGAAAATATTATAACTGAAAGTTACACAAGAGAATATTATTATCATTGATAAATAAACTTATTTTAGTGACGGACATTTAATGTTTAATATTATCTAATTGAAAATAATAAAGACTGATGTCTAATTCTATCATTGGTTATGTATATTCTCTTGTTAGTCTAAATTTCAAGAGACAAATCACAGACTTGAAGAAAATTTATTTCTCAAAATTTCTTAAAAATTGTTTTCTCTAAAATTCTCTACAAAATCTCAATTGGATATTTGGCAGTTTTACAAAAACATTTTACTCTCTTGTTTTATTACTGTGTTACCATTGTTATTAAAATGTCTTCATGAATCAGAGCCAAAACTCCAACGGATTTTCTCTCTAAGTAAAATAATACAGTACTTTGTTTGTTAGCAGTACAATAATTAACTAAGAAATCACAGACTTAAAAAACAACAATATTTCTGCTATTTAATTCTTAATACTATTAACATTATTAATACTAAAAACAATAATACATACTATATAAAGGTTTATGTTCTTTGCAATTTTTCATTTTATTCAATAAATATTTTCAAATTAATCTACTACTATATTTTGTGATATATAGGATAGAAAATAACTAGACATCTTTTTTTTTAACATTTTAATATTAATGTGTGTGTTTGTTTGATAACACTAATTTGAACCCAAATCCTACAATGGGAAAACAGAAATAAATTGTTCTTTAACTTTATATCAAGTGAATTTGGTGACATGTTAAAGAAAAGTTTGGTCATAAGTAATAAACACATAATACTTTTGTAATAGTTATTGGGTTACAATTATATTTAAATGAGTTTTACATATTATACTTAAGTACAAGTATTCTAATCTCAGTTGACTTTTGGTTTACAGTTATGAAAACAAGAATTTCAAACTTAATTACACATTCCTATTAAATTTTTAAAGATCACAATTTAAAATAATGTTTTACTTACAACAATTATATATTTTTATTTTAGAATAACTGATTTGTTTAATATATTTTTATAAATAAAGAGTAGAAGGATAGCTTGACAGGGGACACACAATGAGGATGGAAAACCATAGACTTCCCAGAAAAATTATAGAATGGAAACAAATAGGTACCGGTAGAAGATTAAAAGGAAATCCAAGGAAGAGATTGATCAAGGATGTTGAGGAGGATCTGAGAAATATGGGAATAAGAAGATGGAAGAAAATGGAAAAGATTATATAATGAGGGGGCTGAATGGAGAAAAATTGTTGAAGAGGCTGATACCTATACTGGGTTGTAATGTGAGTAGAAGAAGAAAGTATTATTTTTGGTAGTATGAAGATTCACTGTTTTAAATTTTCATTGTTCTTCTGATAGTTTTATATTTGTTTACATGCTGGAAGTCAGACATTACAAATGAACAATATCAAATGAGCAATTAAGTTTTCTTATATGCTAATGAGCTGTGTAGTTTGATTGACAAAACAATAAAGGAACAAGATATTTGGAATTTGGATGTTTATAACAAGGAAAACAAAATTACAAATTTACAGATACATATATTTTGATACTATTCAACATTTCATCATTTTTAATTCTGTAAGTACAACTCTAGTGTTTGGTGACAATCAGGTTAGAAGAAAATGATTAGAAAGTATAACCTGAAATTTCTGTTATTAAGACTAATTCCATGGTTATTAAAGGTTGCTTTCCTGTAAGGTATAAACTAGTAGTAAACGATCAAATGATTGAGTAAGTGCTTTCGTTCCAGTTCCTTGGATGTGACTTGTCTTATGTTGGATAGATGGATGTAAATAAGAAAATAAATAACAATTTAATTACATATGTAGGATAATAAGAAGAACACTGGAAGGAAAGGTCAATAGAGATGAAATTTTATAAAGCAATGGTAGTGAAACTTTATAAAATAAACTTTATAAAAAAAAGACACTGAATACAAGCCCCAGAGCTGATCACAGATTAGTGTTATGAGATGTTTGAGACCCTACTCATGGAGGCACTGGGTAAGAAATATTGACATAACGAATATCCTTTGAATAGACAACCTAAATGACAAACAATACAGACAGGACTAGACAGACCTTGTAGAAAGTATGCATAAGAGCATATGCATAAATATCCGTTTGTAATTTGAAAGTAAAAAGGAATATTGGGATATTGGAAAACCAAAGAAAGGAAAGACCTAAGAAGTGTACAATAGATCATAAGTCCTAAGCCTGAATTAGATTATATCAGCCAGATTACCTAAGTTTAAAAAATTACAGTTACTTGAAGACACCTACAGAAGATAGAATTAAATGGAGGAGAAATTCTTGCCTATCGACCTAGGGATTAAGTAAATAGAGGAAATATATATATTCAAACACTTTTTGCTACAGTCTATTTCCTGATGTATATAATATATTTCATATTTATATGATTTTTACCTCAAGATGTATTTTTAATGTTGAATTTATGTGAGAGATAATTTAATATGTATAAATAACTGGATATATATATATATATATATTAAATATTATTTATTATTATTAAATAATAAATATTTATTTATATGTAAATATATATTTAAATTTATGCATCTAATGACTAAAATAAGTTGTAAATTTTTATGATAATAATAAGTAACATTTAAGTTAACTTTGTGGGACGGTTATACATTGAGACCTTCTACACCTTCTAGAGATATTGAAATAAAGACAGCATGTGGTAAACAAGTCACTAGAATGTTACAACGGGGTAATAGGAAACAAAAAAACTAAGCAATGAAAACGAGGAAAGACATTTCCATTGGACAGTACACAATGTCGTTTTGTGTAACTGAAGTATCGACGATGGTGGAAAATATAAGAGATGCAGAGAATCTGATTGTGTGTGAAGACATGAGAAAGTAAAATCTGAACTGTACAAATACGGAGACAAATGGGAGTAACATTTTCCATTGCAAAGTTCCTAGTAAACAAGGTACGGCAATGTAACTGGAAACAGGGTGGATGAAGGGAAGATGGACATAAAAGATTATTCAAGTTGCACACACTACGGAAAAGAGAGAGAGCGAGAGAGAGAGAGAGAGAGAGAGAGAGAGAGAGAGAGGAGCTAGCAAACCTACATCAAAATAGTCATGGACGGATGTTTATCATAATAGGGATAAAGTGCGAGGACGAGGAAGAAGAAACAGAAGAAGAAGAAGAAGAAGATAAATTAAATTTACACCCTTTTTCCCTTTAACAGGTTTTTACAACTACTAGCTGTATTAACACAGTCATCAGATCGATTTCAATTTCCCAGTTGATGAGGATTAGGGTTCCCTAGGTGGAACGACGACAGTCTGCCTTGACACGGATCCGAATCCACGATGCCCAAACTTGGAAGCGAATGCGTTGACCTCTGAAGCATCCAGAATCAAGAATAATAACGAATTTAAGCGCTAAATGTTATAACAAGACTCTTGGATAAAACGAATTAACAGTTGGCTGTAATTTACAACAGAGAGTTGTCAACCTAACAATTACTATACACTAAATAACATTGTCTAGTTATTTTCTATCCTAGTTTGCTTGCGCTATGACAAACACTAACAATTATTTTCTTAATGCATAACACGATGAAAAAATTATCTTATTATTACTATGTTTTTCTTCTTGCACGCATCATTTCATTCCATTCTTTCTTTCTTCGTTTTAGTCGTCCCACTTTGGGAACTGTGAAGTGGATACGAACAGTGGGTTTCTCGCCGACACGTTCAGAGAGCTCGTTGGGGCGGGGGCGGGAGTCGGAGCCGCGGTCTGCGGTGTTGTCGACTGCGATTGGATATTACTGTAGTCGTCGTCCCATGACGCGGCGAACAGATCCACCGGCGGCTTCATCTTCGTCTCCGGCCCGGCCGTCGGCAGTTGTATAGTGATGTCCGTCGTCACCGACAGCTCTATGTTCTGCGCTTCGTCTTCTTGTTCTTCTTCTAAAGAACTGTGCTTTATACCGTAGTAAAAGTACATTGCGAAACCTGAAAACAAAATATATACGAATCTTTAACTGTTAACTGTAGAACCGACATTATGGCAATCGATAAAAAGCAGAGTTTTTTAATTCCCTAACAGAAGTGGCTGCTGGTGGGGTTTTTTTAACTGAGAGGGCAGAAACTGAAATCTAATACACAAAACAAAAGAGTAATGAATCGTCTATTTTTTGTAGTTCTACAGAATAACCAATTGCATTGAACATTTTAGATGTTTGTGTTTTAAATGCCAATTTCCATAAAATTTTAACATTCCCATATTGTTTTTAGTTCTAGTTTTGTTTCACAATTAAGCGAATTTTGAATGACCAAAGTACATAAATTATTTAAATTTTGTTGAATTCATAGCAATATTTTTTTAGCTGTAACACAATCTACCCTGTCTATCTATCTATCACAGTCTATACTGTCTATCATTCTTTCACAGTCTAACTACACAGAATCAATACCTACAAAATCACGTTTACTTATGTGTAGTAGAATGTGAACACAAAAAGCTATACTGAAATCAACAAAAACGTATGAACGTAATCTGCAACAGAGATTAATCAAAATTATGGACTGTATCCAACACACACAACAGAAGAACCGACAAAATAAAACTAATGTAGTTAACTAGTGGCACAGTGCGTAAATCAGATGGGCTAGCCCTTCCTAAGATGGCCAAGATTGTTTTAAACACGATCTGACTTTACACCTTGAAGAAGGAAGCAAGAGCGTCTGGTGAGATCGTGGTGAAAATATCGAGTGATTGGATATTAGCTATCCCAAAAATGTCACTCACATAAGGAAATTTCACTTACACGTTGTAATAGTATAATTGGCAATTTTAATTACAAATTTAATTGAAGCGCTGCTTTCTTTTTTCCTCCCTAATGACCCACTACTGTTTAACACTTCATTTTTACTAATAGTACCGAGTCTACACAAATATATATGTACAATATCTTTACAGCAATACAATCATACTCGAAAGCGCGACCGTATTTGAAACTTATTAGTTAATAAAATTCTACGATTGTAGAGTGATCGAAATCACGACCTTCCGTTTAATATCGATTTAAACGATATTGATATTGTATCGGCACTGTATTGCTTACCTACGATCATCCAGAGAGTAAAACGAACTAAGGTGAGTACTGACAACTTGAAGATCAGGTAAATGTTGACGATTACGGCTATCGCTGGCACGAACGGCAGTCCTGGAGTCATGAAAAGTAACGTCTTCCTGTAAACACAGACCACATAACAACGTTATCATCACATTTTTAACATCAGACCAGCGCCTCTTTAAATTTAAAGAGGATTCTCCCCCTTTAAAGATACATCTATTTATCTAATCTAAAAAGAAGGATTGGTTACAGTGATGGCACATGTGGAGAGCATGTTTGCCAATAAAGTGCTTAAAAGACAACCAAATGGATGTAGATCAGTAGGAGAACAAAGAAAGCGTTGGCTCGAAGGTGTTCAGAACGAAGAATGACAGTGATTGAATGGCCGTAAGAAGGCCCAGTGTAGAGAACTTGGTTGTTTGTCTTCGGGGAGGTCAAATTTCTATACAAATACCGTAACTCAGAGAGTTTGTAAAGTGATACAGAGTTCAGTACATAAGCACGACCATAAAAACTATTACAGAAAACAATAAACTTGGTTGTTAGCGTTTTGTTTAACATCACACCAGGATTTCTCAGAGTTTTTTCTCGAGGACTGTTCTCCTCCGTATTGTATTCGGCGGCCCTTTGCTGTGAGAAACTTATGGGTTCCATTCAATGGCTTGTCGCAAGATGTCGTGTGCCGAG
The DNA here is from genome assembly GCA_034769895.1 of Magicicada septendecula. Classification (NCBI taxonomy): domain Eukaryota; kingdom Metazoa; phylum Arthropoda; class Insecta; order Hemiptera; family Cicadidae; genus Magicicada; species Magicicada septendecula. Next base: position 35,570,049 of record CM068367.1, read on the forward strand.
TTTTGGAATACTCGGCCATTTTCCTAGTTAATTATGTGACAGTCATTGCGGGGGTTTGTGAATTAATTATTTGAGCGAAGTATAAGCCGTTATCTGCATGCCTTGTTCGCGATCCGTGCGCGCTCTATGAGGACTGATACGTAACGTTTGACTTGTCACTGCTCTGGGCAGTATTCGTCAGGCAGCCGAACACGAAACAGCCACCAATTTCTCCCGGCGGCCATCAGTTTGATTTTGTTGTCTGCTAATATCTATCATGACTAGATAATCGACTACGTGACTCTTCGGTAAGTCTGTTCAAGGTAACTTATTTATTATTTAAGAAAAGAATTGTTATTTAGCTTAAAGTAATGCCGATGCAATGCGATATAAATACGAAAGTCACCACGTGGCGAGCGCGAGTTAAATTCTGTGTATGCATGTCTTGAAAGTTAACACTGGCTGAGCTAAAGCATTTATAAAGTAATTATGGCTGTGTATTTTTCCTAATTATATCATAATAATTTCTTTATAATCATAGGGGGGCGTAAGAGAATGTTTTATGAACTAAATGTAGTGGTATATGAAACTGTATAAGTATTATGAACCTGTTTAAGTTTGCAACTCATCTCGAAATTGTAATAAGGGTTTATTTAGTTGACGAACTGTCTATAAATACTAGTCATTTAATTCTAAATTTTTTCACTGAAGGTAATTTCTGTGCTTCTTAAAATTTCAAAATTTTCTTTTAATCTGAGCATGTGGTAGTGTGTGATTTATGCTGGAGTCATGAATATTAGGGGGATCGTGAATTGGGTAACATTTGAGTAATTGTCAATATATATATATAATTGTTCAGGGTTCCCGATCTAAGACGATTCTCGATCCACTCCAGCGGGTGGCCGAACATCTGCCACCAATGGCATTACACGAGTAATTCTCCGTCTGCGCCGTCGGGAGGAAGAAATGGACAATACATCAGGTTTTGTGCCGGATTTTACAGGTGACATTTAACCCATTTATATATATTTTGGCCTCTACAATGTAGAACATCTTATTCTCTTCCTGGAACATCTCCAGTTAAAGTTGTTGGGACACAAGTCCAGCGAGACAATTAGTGCTTGTAAATTTTGTCAGTGTATTTTACTAAGGCTTATGCCCCCTGAGTAAGTGTGAGCCCGGACGGGGTCATGCGCTACCGAATTTTGCTGAGAAATTTTCTTTAAGGGTAAAAGTGTGTGTGACTTAAGTTTACTGATTTGTAGGGGGTGAATTATGCTTACATTGATTAAGGGTATTCATAGCTATATGGGTTTCGTTTTTTTTTGTAGATTTAAAGGTTTGGGGAGGTGCTGTAACCTGTGGACGTCACCCGTAGGTGCCGTTAGTAACAGGTCTATAGCATGTTTTAGGTTGCTGGATCTGGTGGTGCGCATGGCCTCGCCTGTGGCCAAGCCAATTCTGTAGAAACAACTCAAATGTGTTTTATTAGGGGCTGATGTTATAAAGTTTTTTTTAATTAAAATTGTCTTTATATATATTTTATAAAAATTATCTTAACTCAGTAATAATTCAATATAAGTGATATTTCATTCAGTTCTTTTACTGCCATAGCCAGTGTACTACTAGTTCAATTGTTAATATGAGCACACTATTGGTTCAATCATAAACCGTATTATATATATTTTATAAAAACTATCTTAACTCAGTAATAATTCAATATAAGTGAAATTTCATTCAGTCCTTTTACTGCCATAGCCAGTGTACTACTAGTTCAGTTGTCAATATGAGCACACTATTGGTTCAACCATAAACCGTATTATATATGTTTTATAAAAATTATCTTAACTCAGTAATAATTCAATATGAGTAAAATTTCATTTAGTTCTTTTACTGCCAGAGCCAGTGTACTACTAGTGCAGTTGTTAATATGAGTACACTATTGATTCTTACTTCTAATCATAAATTCTGTTATACATTCGTACGGCCGTGCAGCCATGTTGACCTGGCCATGGCGCAGTCCTATCTGGGGGATCTTTTCTAAAGGTTTGAATTCTTGTGATAATTTCATTGGTTGCAAGCAGTCATAACTGGACTGGTTAATGGTTTGGTTTATGAAAGTTTATGGAGGCTGGGCACTTGACCCTTTTACTGTAGTTTGGGATGGGGAGCTAGGTCACTGATACTGAAGATGGTATTCTTCGGTGGCATGGTTAAATGTCTATGAGCTGCCTGCCAGGTGAACATGTGTGTAGTATATATATATGTGTGTATATCGATATGTGTGCGCTATGTGTATTTATGTAACTATTTATTTATGTGTATTGATGTATTTATATTGATGGATGTTATATATTATTTATATTTGGGGAGATACTATTATGCTGATGTTTTACATGCATTATATTTTGATGAGATGTTACGTGCATATTTTCAGAGGAGTGTAATGACAGGGAGTGATACTTGCATGTTAATTGAAATAGTGAATAAAATTGTTATTGTTGTTTAACAACGAGTTTAATTGCAAGTCCCGTCATACCGGACCCAGCGCAGTTTTGGCTTCCCTAGGCTCTGGCCTAGTTTTAAATAACTAGTGGCCCCTCTTTCAAAAAAAAAAAAAAAAAAATAAAATAAAAAAAAAGGTTTTTCTTTATAAAGTCTAAAGGTTGAAAGAGGGGTTACAAATGGTAGCAGAGCGCGATCGATTCTTTGGTCGAACCCTTGGGTCCTGTGGTGTGACGGGGCTTGCAAGCTCGGAAATAGTTTTGAAAGAACATCAAACATCAGCAATATTTGAAAATGAAAATAATTGGTAGATGCTATGGGATTTCAATTGTAAACCTGGTGCCGCCACGTGGCATGCGTTTTAGTTGGGAGTTTTATTATTGTTGAGATTGGACCTTACCGGAGAGCGCGGGGGTGTTGCCGGGGGAATGGCTGCCTGTTATATAAATAGTTATGAAGTAATAGCGCGAGAGGTTAACTGGATGCGGTATGGCCTGACCGGAAGTCGGTACTGTCATTGACCCGACTTAGTCACGGAAGTTATAATAAATGTCTTGTTGAATTGTTATATGTTGTGGTAGTTGTTCGGTGGTGTGGATTGTATGTTAGTGTTAGTGTCTGATGTCGTTTCTTCTTCGAGTCTGGCGGCTGACGGAGAGTTGGTTCTGGAGTGGATCGAGTTTTCGCAGCGCTAGGGAACCCGGGGGTCCTCTCAATGGAAGGACTAGTACTTGAGATTTTCCTTTGTAAGTCATGTTTTTGTGTTAGGTGTTTCGTGAGAATTATGTTTGTTGTTGCGGGTTTTGAATTGTGATTCTGGCGGGGGTAGGTTACCAGAAACTACCCAACCCTATTTCCGGCATTCTCCAGAGACTTCCGGTGGTAGATGGACAAGATGTGGGCAAATTGTTGGTTTTCCTGGACATCGTCCTGCAGTTGGCGGAGTTTCCGGGGCTGCCCGAGGATGTCCTCTTGTCTGTTATATATCCATATTGCCGGGGTTCATTGGCTGAGCTGGTCACCCGCACTCTGCGTCGTGGTGGCAGTATCGACTCTCTCCATGGGGAGGTGTTGGACTCTTTCATACCCCGTCGGCAACGTGAGCATTTGAAACTTAGCCGGTTCTATCGTGCACAGGCCAACGGAGAAGCGTTGGGGGATTTTGTGCAGGATATCCGTAAATGTGCTCGGGTTTTGAGGTTAGGGTTGCCCGAGAAGGATGTCGTTGGAAGAATTTTAGAAGGGGTGACGCCCCAAGAGAGATCCCGTTTGGTGTTCGCGGACCGTCCACGTTGTTTTGCGGACCTCGAACGGCTATGTGTGGTTTCTAGAATGGTCCAGGGGATTGACGAGTCCCGTGAGCACGTGACCCATGATAAGTTAAGACACGAGAGGCATGGGGGGCGAATCGTTCCATCCTCATGCGGTAATGAAAATAGAATTATAAACTCTTGTAGCGAGAGGCGCCGTCGTTCGCCTAATGTGACTTGTTTTAAGTGTGGTAGGTTGGGCCACATCAGACGATTTTGTACCGGGGTTGGGTCGAGTCCAACGTCCCTCCCCAAGGCGCCCAAGGTCATTCAGAAAAGGGTCAATGAGGGGAAGATATGTCGGAGGTCTTCCCCTACCTGTCGCGGGTCTTCTAAGGTACGCGCCTCCAGGCCAGTTGTAGGTCCCAAGTCTTTAGGCAGCAAGGTCCTCCAAACCATCTCTAGAACCACTTCCGTATGCCCCTTCTTGCTGTTGGAGTTGAAAAAGAGTCAACTCAGAGCATTAGTTGACTCCGGATCAGCAAGATCCATCATTTCATCTAAAGTGTGCGAGGACCTTGAACGACAGGGTTTAATTAAAAGGTCGGAAAGGTCTTCCGTAGTGTGCTGGACGGCATCCCAGGAAATTCTGCCCATTTCCCGGGTAGTTTCTTTCAAGTTCAAAATCGAGGGATTTTCTTGGGTGTGGAGCTTTCTGGTTTCTCCTGCTCTGGGAGTTGAATGCATTATTGGTGCCGATTTCATCTGCAAAAGTGGTCTCGTTATTGACATCCAAGAGCACCAATGCTATTTTAAATTTAATCGGGGAGTTGTAATCCCTTTCCTTGGGTATCAGGGGACCAGGCAAGATATCCAAGAGGTTAAGTGCCCCGACACATCTAGAGACCACCTCTCCCAGTCCCAGCGATCCGCATTAGATCAGTTGTGTGAGCGTTTCCCCACTGTGTTAACTCCGGCCCTTGGGCTCACACATCTCTTGGAGTATAAGATCCGCCTAACGGACTCCAAGGTGGTACGCTCCCACCCTTATAAGTTTGCCCCTCCAAAAATGAGTATCTTGAGGGAGAAGGTTCAGGAGTTATTAGACCAAGGGGTGATTGAACCTTCTCAGTCCAGTTATGCCAGTCCAGCGTTCCTAGTGCCCAAGCCTGGAGGTAAGCACAGGATGGTCATTGACTACCGCAAGCTGAACGCTAACATCGAGGTAGATTCGGTCCCACTTCCTGACCTTCATTCCGCGTTCGATTGGTTCAGTGAGGCGAGGTATTTTACCATCATTGACCTCAACTCTGCATATCACCAGATTCCCTTGACGAAAGAAAGTAGGCCCTACACGGCATTCTGTGTTCCGTGGAACCTCTATCAGTATACTAGGGTTCCTATGGGTCTAGCGGTAGGGGCCCAAACACTCACCCGTTTGCTTGACACCGTTTTTCACGATGTCAAGTTCAAGTACGTTTTTAATTATCTTGATGACTTGCTGGTGTACAGCAAGGGGTACGAGGAACATTTGAGTCATCTTGAAGAGGTGATGTGCAGGTTGAGGGGTGCCGGCCTCACTGTCAATCCCGAAAAGGTGAAGTTTGCCCAGACACAAATTTCTTTTCTGGGCCACCTGATTTCCCATAGAGGTGTCACTGTGGATCCTGAGCGAACACAGGGGATCAGGGACTTTCCCCCACCAAAGGATGCCAAAGGCATCGCGAGATTTGTGGGGATGGTCAATTTCTATCGACGTTTCATCCCAAACGCGGCGGAGATTGCGGCACCTCTGAATGAACTCCGGAAGAAGGGCGCCAAATTTGTATGGGGGGAAAAGCAACAGAAGGCTTTCGAGACTCTGAAGGAAGCCATTATTTCCCCTCCAGTGCTGAGAATGCCAGACTTCTCGAGACAGTTCATCTTACAGACGGACGCGAGTTCGGTGGCGCTCGGGGCGGTTCTGTCCCAAGTTGTTGATGGTGCTAGGCAGCCTGTGGCCTTCATTTCTAGAACTTTGACCCAACAAGAACGGAAGTCTTCAGTGTATGAGCTAGAGTGTTTGGCTGTTGTCTACGCTCTAGATAAGTTCAGGCGTTTTCTGGAACACGCTGAGTTCCTGCTCGAGACCGACAACCAGGCTCTCTCTTGGCTTCTCGCTCATCCCCGGAAGCTGGGTAAGATTGGACGATGGGTGGTTAAAATCTCATCCTTTAAATTTAAGGTGCAACACATTCGGGGAACTCAAAATGTGGTTGCAGATGCTTTGTCCCGTATGTTCTCCCAGCCCAGCGAAGCCCAGCCGGAGCAACCCTGTTCTGTTCTACTGGACTTTCCTTTAGCTTTTACTGATGTGTTGCCCCATCAGTTAAATGATGAAGAGTTGGGTCCGATCATCCAAAATCTAAAAGAGGGTAACGTGCAGGTCCCCTACTTCTTGTCCAGGGGCGTCCTATGTTGCAGAGAGAAGAAAGGACGGGCCCCGAAGATAGTGCTGCCTAGCAAACTCGTGCCCATGGTCTTCAGCTACTATCACAATTCCCCGGTAGGTGGACATAAGGGAATTTCGAAGACCATTTCCAGTATTAGGAAAAACTTCATCTGGAAGGGCATGGATAGGGACATAGCAACTCGGGTGAAGGCATGTCATCTCTGTGGCTTAAGCAAGCCTGCCCAAAACACAAAGTTAGGGCTGTTGTCATCTGATGTGGCGAGCAGACCGATGGAGAAGCTATTCATCGACTACGTGGGACCCTTCCCGCGTAGCAAGTCAGGTAATGCTTACCTACTTGTCTGTGTGGATGCTTTTTCGAAGTTTGCCTGGCTACTGCCCTTACGGCAGGCAACTGCTCGATTGACCATAAACGCGCTCCAGAGTCATGTATTTCAGCACTTCGGTCTTCCGGCCATCATTGTCTCGGACAATGGTCCACAATTTATTTCCGGCGACTTTCGGCGAATGTGCTTCGCTAATGGCATCAAACATGTAACCACTTCCCCCTATTACCCACAGCCGTCCCACGCGGAGAGATTCAACAGGAATCTCCGGTCCGCACTCATCGCCTATCATGCGGAACAACAGACCACCTGGGACCAGAACCTTAAGTGGTTACAGCTAGCTTTCAATACGGCCCTGCATGACAGCCATAAGGCCGTTCCTTTTGGAGTTATGTTTGGTTTCTCGCCTACGCTTCCCTTGGCCAACTTATGGAACATAGACGGTCTTCTGCCGAGTAATCCGGACATTAGGACGGCAGATAGGTGGAAAGAGGCCCGGAAGAATTTGCTTCGTGCGCACGAGCGCGTTTGTACTCGGTACAATCAGGGGCGTATTCCAAATCCCTTTAAGGTAGGAGATTTGGTCTACTGCCAGAGCCACCCGATCAGCTCAGCTGCCGATAAAAGAGCTGCCAAATTATGCTATCGCTGGTCGGGGCCGTACCGCATCCTGGGGTTCGCGTCGCCTGTGACGGCTAGGTTGGGCGAACCGGGAGGTACTTCTAAAGAGATAGTCTCTCACGTCTCGAAGTTGAAGCCCTGCCACATCGGGCGGACGGGCTGATAAAAAGGGGGGGAACTTGCCGGTCCCCATTTAGGTAGGGATGGAGGTTATTCGGGGAGGTGTGTGCTCTGGGGGGGGGGAGTTGATGTATGGTAGCGGGTAGGTGTTCCCCACAGTCCCAGTGGTGTTCGTCTACTTCAGGGATGCGCCCCTGCCTGCGCGAGCCTTGGTTCTCTCCAATTTTCCTTTTTTCTGGAGAGAGCCATGTCCTTACCTTCTGTTCCAGGCCTTGATCTTCAATGATCCTTGCCCTTTCCTTCTTTCTGATTTTCCTAACCTGCAAAAAAAAAAAAAAAAAAAAAAAAAAAGGAGAGTAGAGAGCCCTTGGAGCACACACACACACACACACACGTATGGGATTATGGATATGTATACATATACATGCAAGTGAGATTATTGGGTCATGGAGACCAGATCTCCTTTTCTTCGGTGATTCTGAAACACGGTTATTGTTTGGCGTTTTGGGGCTAGTCCCTTTGGTAACTATAGGGCTTGCCGCCCTGTTGTGGTTGTGTCGGTTTCTCAAACATAGTTGGCATGTCTCGGGGGGCCAGTGCTCAGGGAGCTCCCGTACCTTCTTTCATCTTTTCTTGCCGTAGGCTGGCCCTGATCAGGTCAGCCTGCGGTGGCTACACACTTACACGTTACATGTCTTCTTCTGCTCTTTCGTTTTCCTTCTGAGCATCTGTTCTCCTGGGAGCCATGACTGATGGGAAAACCGATAACAACTTGAGTATGGTATATAAGGATGGTACACTGCAGGGTACCACTGAGTTCCAATTGGGGCAACCATGTTGCCCTTTTGGAGTGGGGGTGTGCCGAGTTTTGGTATACTCGGCCCTTTTCCCAGTTAATTATGTGACGGTCATTGCGGGGGTTTGTGAATTAATTATTTGAGCGAAGTATAAGCCGATATCTGCATGCTTCGTTGCCGATCCGTGCGCGCTCTAGGCGGGAGTGATACGTAATATTTTTCTTGTGACTACGGTGTGCAGTATTCGTCAGGCAGCCGAACACGAAACAGTTACCAATTTCTCCCGGCGGCCATCAGTTTGATTTTGTTGTCTGCTAATATCTATCATGACTAGATAATCGACTACGTGACTCTTCGGTAAGTCTGTTCAAGGTAACTTATTTATTATTTAAGAAAAGAATTGTTATTTAGCTTAAAGTAATGCCGATGCAATGCGATATAAATACGAAAGTCACTACGTGGCGAGCGCGAGTTAAATTCTGTGTATGCATGTCTTGAAAGTTAACACTGGCTGAGCTAAAGCATTTATAAAGTAATTATGGCTGTGTATTTTTCCTAATTATATCATAATAATTTCTTTATAATCATAGGGGGGCGTAAGAGAATGTTTTATGAACTAAATGTAGTGGTATATGAAACTGTATAAGTATTATGAACCTGTTTAAGTTTGCAACTCATCTCGAAATTGTAATAAGGGTTTATTTAGTTGACGAACTGTCTATAAATACTAGTCATTTAATTCTAAATTTTTTCACTGAAGGTAATTTCTGTGCTTCTTAAAATTTCAAAATTTTCTTTTAATCTGAGCATGTGGTAGTGTGTGATTTATGCTGGAGTCATGAATATTAGGGGGATCGTGAATTGGGTAACATTTGAGTAATTGTCAATATATATATAATTGTTCAGGGTTCCCGATCTAAGACGATTCTCGATCCACTCCAGCGGGTGGCCGAACATCTGCCACCAATGGCATTACACGAGTAATTCTCCGTCTGCGCCGTCGGGGGGAAGAAATGGACAATACATCAGGTTTTGTGCCGGATTTTACAGGTGACATTTAACCCATTTATATATATTTTGGCCTCTACAATGTAGAACATCTTATTCTCTTCCTGGAACATCTCCAGTTAAAGTTGTTGGGACACAAGTCCAGCGAGACAATTAGTGCTTGTAAATTTTGTCAGTGTATTTTACTAAGGCTTATGCCCCCTGAGTAAGTGTGAGCCCGGACGGGGTCATGCGCTACCGAATTTTGCTGAGAAATTTTCTTTAAGGGTAAAAGTGTGTGTGACTTAAGTTTACTGATTTGTAGGGGGTGAATTATGCTTACATTGATTAAGGGTATTCATAGCTATATGGGTTTCGTTTTTTTTTTTGTAGATTTAAAGGTTTGGGGAGGTGCTGTAACCTGTGGACGTCACCCGTAGGTGCCGTTAGTAACAGGTCTATAGCATGTTTTAGGTTGCTGGATCTGGTGGTGCGCATGGCCTCGCCTGTGGCCAAGCCAATTCTGTAGAAACAACTCAAATGTGTTTTATTAGGGGCTGATGTTATAAAGTTTTTTTTAATTAAAATTGTCTTTATATATATTTTATAAAAATTATCTTAACTCAGTAATAATTCAATATAAGTGAAATTTCATTCAGTCCTTTTACTGCCATAGCCAGTGTACTACTAGTTCAGTTGTCAATATGAGCACACTATTGGTTCAACCATAAACCGTATTATATATGTTTTATAAAAATTATCTTAACTCAGTAATAATTCAATATGAGTAAAATTTCATTTAGTTCTTTTACTGCCAGAGCCAGTGTACTACTAGTGCAGTTGTTAATATGAGTACACTATTGATTCTTACTTCTAATCATAAATTCTGTTATACATTCGTACGGCCGTGCAGCCATGTTGACCTGGCCATGGCGCAGTCCTATCTGGGGGATCTTTTCTAAAGGTTTGAATTCTTGTGATAATTTCATTGGTTGCAAGCAGTCATAACTGGACTGGTTAATGGTTTGGTTTATGAAAGTTTATGGAGGCTGGGCACTTGACCCTTTTACTGTAGTTTGGGATGGGGAGCTAGGTCACTGATACTGAAGATGGTATTCTTCGGTGGCATGGTTAAATGTCTATGAGCTGCCTGCCAGGTGAACATGTGTGTAGTATATATATATGTGTGTATATCGATATGTGTGCGCTATGTGTATTTATGTAACTATTTATTTATGTGTATTGATGTATTTATATTGATGGATGTTATATATTATTTATATTTGGGGAGATACTATTATGCTGATGTTTTACATGCATTATATTTTGATGAGATGTTACGTGCATATTTTCAGAGGAGTGTAATGACAGGGAGTGATACTTGCATGTTAATTGAAATAGTGAATAAAATTGTTATTGTTGTTTAACAACGAGTTTAATTGCAAGTCCCGTCATACCGGACCCAGCGCAGTTTTGGCTTCCCTAGGCTCTGGCCTAGTTTTAAATAACTAGTGGCCCCTCTTTCAAAAAAAAAAAAAATAAATAAAATAAAATTAAAAAAAAAAAAAAAAAAGGTTTTTCTTTATAAAGTCTAAAGGTTGAAAGAGGGGTTACAGTCGTCAACTGAAAAGCCTTGTGGCGTGGCGTGGGTACATAACAGCTGTTGCCGGTTGTAACAGGCCTAAAACTTAGCCTAAAAATTAATTCGAATGTTTCATGGTAAGAAGTATTCTTTTCAGAATCAAAATATTCTTTTAGAGCTAAAATATCTTTTTAGAGTCTTTTCTGTCTTTCGCTGGCAGAAGAAGACAGTCCCGGTTCAACGGGATCTGACTCCACTATACTTACACAGAATAAACGAGGACACAAATAATCCAATTAATAATAATAAAGACAAACAGAGAAACACATAACTAAACGAACAAAACACAAATAGGTAGGTAGTAACTGCTACACGTTGGTTCCGAAACGATCATAGCTGCTGACTAGCGTTTTGCCGGTTTACACAGCGGCAACACATTGGGTGGACGAACGTGTCCCTCTGCCGTTTGTACAGTGACAGCAACTACAAAGTCAATGACCACACGCAGTAAAGCATTGCCAATGTCTGAGCCGGCAACGCAAGACGGTCCTAGTGCACATCAGTTTGAAAGAAATGCTATGCCTTTCTTCAAGTTCCCCTACTAATACTATTCGGATTTCAAATAATTCAATAACTAAACTATTTATACTGTGATTAATTGATATGATATTCTTTCGTTTCCAGGACTGTTGCCGCCGGCAACAGCGGTTACATGGACGCCACGCTACAGTTTATTATGGCATTAATGTGGTATTTATAACAACGAGAAGTCTAACGTAAAAACCTTTTACATGATTGGCCCTTAATATTCATTTCACAATTCACTTATCTTCTCCTTCTTCTCTTGAACCCAGATGTTAATGGGCTTGCAGTTTCTTCCCTTCCGAAGATAAGTTCCTTAATCATCACATACCTTTTATCTTATCCATCATCCATATAGTCTACTCCTATCTGGGCTTTCCCTTTCCACTACGACCCTCAATAATTCCCTCGATCAGGTTTGAATGGCGGACCATACTACTTCTCCTTTCCGCAATAATTACAGTCAGAAGCCGAGGCGACGGAGAGGTGTGGGACGTACGAGGAAGAGCTTGAGTGACCAGCTCTAATCTTTGCCTGTTTGAGACCGGAACAAATCATCCTTGGTTTAATCCTTGCAGATGATGATGATTATGATGGTGATCCTTCTTTCATCCACTCTCTTCAAAACCTCATCATTAGGTATTCTTTCTGTCCACAGTATTATCAAGGTCCTCATCCAGCACTTCATCTCAATAGCTTGTAGGTAGCTTCCTTCAAATTTCCTTGGGATCCACGTTTATAAGCTGATACATCTTCCATCTGATTTAATGCAGCTCTCAAGATATGTAAAGGTCGACTTACACTAGCTTCCTACCGTCCAGAAATATCTCAGCCTTCTGTTTTCTGTTTCTGAAACATTTCATGACTTTTGTTTTTCTTTACTTACCGTCATGTCATATTTTTCTTTTAGAAAAACATTTCACACTGTATAATAACAACGTACCTGTGTAGTTTTAGTGATGTTGTGGTAGTATATGGTGCCAAAATCATGAGTAAACTCCAGTCGAAAAAATCTCTCTCTCTCTCTATTTATGCACCTAAACATTCAAAGAATTTCGACGAAACCGAAACATCGAAGGATGATAATGTTTTTAGGCTTTTGAAACGTATAATGTGTATTACGTTTGGTGGATTACGTAAATCATTTCCAAACCACAGACGATCACAAATAGAGCATGTAAAACTAAATTTATTCTCACTAAAACGTTTGCTAAACTCAATGTCAGCAGCGATTACTTCTGTCTTGATGCGTTTAAATATCAAACTTCTAGACTGTGGGGAATCGAAAGTGTGGAAGCGTTACGTTTTTCGATGACGATTTTTGTGGAATGACCCCCAGCCTAAAAACATTATCATGTTAAAAACATTTAGGCCGGACCTGATCGGCACTGAAAATTTCACATGTAGAGTTTGACAGAGAAACGTCGGTCACGCTAAAACAATAATTAAACGTTTACCAGCAATCTGTCATCAACATCATCATCACTGCTCCATGGACTAGGCCTTAGACCTGTTACGAAACCCATCTCTTCCTTGGCCTACCGACATCTCTCTCACCAGTAGGGTGATAACCCAAGGCAGCCACAGGTAAACGGATATCAAGCATGCGATTTGTGCAATTGGAAAAATAAAAATTGGAACTTTCGAATTGGAACTTTTGGATTGGAACTTTTGTCACCCAATCGATTCAAGTATTCATACCATCTCCTTCTGTGGTCTTCAATCTTCTGGTGCAATGATACAATGTTTAAATTACGTCTAATATCCTCATTCCTTCTCCGATCCAAGAGAGAACAACTTTGCATCCCTCTTAGAAATTTCATTTCGGCTGCCTGAATCCTCTGCACGTCCCTTTTGCCAAGAGTCCATGTCTCACTAGCATATAGGAATGTGGGGGTCAGCCACAGTTTTATAAAATTTCATTCGAGTATCTTTCCGTGTGTTATTCTTCACGTACCTATTAATCGTTCCACAGATGCGTCTAAATTTTGTTAGCTTACTGTCCCAATCAATATCAGTTCCATACGAGATATTACAACCCAGGTAATTTGGGTACAACCTGATCCAAAATCTGATTTAATTAAGAAAGTTGTGTTAGTGGTTATAATCACAAACAGAATTGACACTGTTGTTCACCACTATAGAAAAATTATTCCGATTATAGTAGTGTGCAATAAATTATAAAAAAAAAAGAATTTTTCTATACTGGTTTGTGACAGTGTTAATTCTGTTTGTTAAAATCTGATTATTCACGACTGTGTTACTTCTTATAGGATACCTGCTCTGAAATGCCATCGTTTTAGATTTTGTAGCAGAGATCTGTAGTCCATAGTCTTGTATGATGCTATTGAACGTAAATATCACCCGCTGTAACTGGTCTTCTGTTTTCTGTATCATTACCTTGTCATCTGCATAAAGCAATGCAGAAGCAATACATGAATATTTCGCTGAAGAGATATTCCCGAATCAAGTTTAGCGAATCTGTTAAAATGTGAATTATTTGAAGCGAATAAAGTAGCGATTAGTTGGGAAAAATAGTAAACTGCGAGAACTTATTTCCGTTATTACGTCGTCGACAGATAACGTACCTGTTGACAGCGCTTTATTATGTTGGAAAAACGGTCACAAAGTTGACGATGTGTTTCCTTTCTTCTTTGAACGATTTATTAAACTGTCAAACACACACAATATTTATGTAGCCAGCACTTGTTTCTTGTATTAGAATATACACGTTTCCGGTATTGATTTTCCCACTAGTTAAATATGGATAGGTTGATTGCAGGGTAACGTTCTAGGAATGTTTGCACACGACCAAGATAAGGAGAAAAACTTTGCACGAATGATACTTGTCTCAGAATGATTTATTACTGAAATATTTATAGTTAAACATTTATGTGCATGTTCACAAATGTCTGCTGCTGGTTGACAGGAAGAAAACATTCACGCAGCGTAGCTTGAAAATGCTAATTTATATTCTTCGAAGTATGCAGACTTTCTTAATTGCATTGTACGTGGAAAACAAACTACTAACTAATCCGTGAATTTGATTCTGACTCTGAGCCTTCTTCTTATTCTTTTTCCTATGGCGCCACGGCCCATATTCGGGCCCTGACTTCCACAGCTGACTTCTTCTAGGCATCCTGGTTTAATGTCCCCCCCTTCTCACTTTCTTCACAAAAGTATAGCATTTATCGTTTTCCTGACATCCATTACTACACTATATCTCCATCGTACTCTCTGTTTTCCACTCAGGGGCGTATTTACGGGGGGGAGGGGGAGGGCGAACGGGCTAGGACCGCCCCAGAGAGTCGAAAAAGTTGACGAATTTTGTTAAAAATCTGTTAAAATTTTAGGCTGTTTTATTATTTTTTCAGCTTTGTATGTTAATCTAGTAGTAACTCTTTTCTCTTATTTTAATATACAAAGAGGTTTACACATCATTAGCGTGTACGTTTGAAATACGAAATACAGGAACATCAGTTCAGTTAATAAGTAGCCTATTTCGTTAACAATGTTTTTATTGTGTTATTACAGTTTACTTTAATGGGACTGATTTCAGCCACTTTAAAGATGGCAATGTTGATTAGTCTTAACTTGTTTTTTCCTGTATATGAAGTCGACCCGACTCCAAACCCCCCTATCAAGGCCAAATTCTAGATTGTTTCCACTAGCTGTTTTCTTCCTGGTTGGCTCCTGTACATTTTTTTGTGACTCTGTTGTTTTCCTGCATTCCCAGTATGTGCCCTGCCCTGACTATTGGAGACGCATTTCTGAGTCTATTTCTGCAACAATCTCTGAGAGAGTGTTTGCATATATACTGGTGTCCAGGTGATGGAAACATCTGGAACACTTTGGAAATGAATAGAAAAAAAAATCATTGTAGTTTAGATGATTTATAGTATTGTTTTGTTTACCAACCTGAGTTCGATATACTGACTTTGGGGACACTTACTATACCAAGTGTGGTATGCAGTGCGCCAGCTGTTGTAGTACTTCTTTGAAAAACGCTGCCGCCAACGTATCCGGCCAAGATTTGACGCAATTAATGAAATCCTCACTTGTGTCAAAGCGCTGGGTAGACCAGACCAACATTCAAGTGACACGATGGCATCCTTGTTCGGATTTAGTCCGATGGTGTACCCGTTTCGGTAATAGTCGGCAGTGACAACCCGAGCTCTAGCAGCCGCACAACATACAAAATCCGCATTTTTTGTGTTTCTACGTAAATACAGGTCATAAGTAGGCGTGGGCGTGAAAAATTCACGCAAAAAATATTTTTTTGCGAAAAATTTGCAAAAGACAATTTATGGGATCCAAATGTAATGTAATCAGCGGTTTTTTCAGTTTTTACCTGGAATCCACGTCTAATCTAGCTCCGTGAGCGGCAAGTAATGTAGTTTTTTGACTATGTAAGATAAAATTGACGTTGTCAGGATAACATGTAAACTAGCCTGACTACTAACCTTCCTTACTTTTGGTGATCAGGTGGATCCTCCCCGGTGAACGGAGTCATATCGACGTCCACACCGTGGGCACGGCCCCGCACTACCCCGGCAGCGCCGGACGGTTTCGTCCACTGAGAGGCTCGCCGTCCGACGCCGTCCAGTAGTTCTGGGTACAGACCCGAATGCACTTAGCAGACGATGCAACTGATGATAATGTGATGTATTTATAATATACACACACTTATTGTTTACTAATGGTACCTATAATCTCAATCTGCTATTGTAGTGTATTTATTGTTCATAGCCTAAAGGTATCATACATACAATTGGCAATAAAGTTTTAATTACTCACATTCTTAAAAACGATCGATTTCGGTCATAGACCATCGTCAGGTCATATACAGCACACTTGCGGTCACAATATCGTAAAACAGCCACTATTTACAAAAACGAATTCGTAGACATTGATTAATGAACGTGATACGTACGTCGTTGTCCAAAGTTTCCCGAGAACTCACTTTCTACTCTCGGGATGTATGGTACCTTTAGGCTATGAACAATAGCAGATTGGAACGATGCAACGATGCCAACACGGGGTATCTTACAGCTGACGGAAGGGCCACTAACTGGCTCCACGTTTCGTTGGATGGTACAAGAACAGAAATAAATAAAATTGAACGCGCGTTTTGTATATTACAATTTAAAATATATTTAATATTTATAAAGACTTTACCTCAAGATGTTTCTTCTTATTTGGGAAATGTTTCGGGATGCCTTGTGTTCCCATCCTCAGCCTTCCTGATTTTGATTCCTGATTAAAGGACCAAAGGCCAACAGGAAACCACAGCAAAAGCCAACCAACCAACATACAAATACCTCACAAGGATCAAAGTCTTTATAAATATTAAATATATTTTATACATCAAGAAACAGATTGTAGCAAAAAGTGTTTGAACAATTTAAAAGTATACTGGTCGGACGTGTGTGCGTGTGGCGTGTTCTCATGACAACCAGTCAAACTGAGGTTAATTTCAGAATAGTTTTGTCAGTTTACATGTTTGTTGTCCGAGGATTGTAATTCGATTAAACATCTCGAATCGAATCAGCCATACAAATGGACCCCCAACGAACTAATAATTCATTTTCTGATGCTAATACGGTTATCGTAATCTCGCTGGTTCGGTCCGACACGGCTACACAGATTAATGTTTGCGTGCCCGGCGCTAACCCTGTAGGCGTACGCTTACCCACAACGTTCATACAACTACTACACAGCCTAAGTGAATTATTAATTATTACTAAAAGTGATGTTGCTTTGAAGTACGTTCAAGTAAAACACACACACACACGCGCACGCACGCGCACACACACACACACACACACACACACACACACACACACACACACACAGAGAAGATTAAGTGGATCACGCAGGTTAAACGCGGCCACGAGACCCCTCGCAGAGTTGTTAGATGCTTAACGACAAAAGTTTAGGTTGTCGCAGCAAACTTTGGCAATAATGACAACGTAGTGAAAACTTGCTACAAAGCTGACCGAAACCTACTTCACCACGCGTAGCGTAGTGTTTCCCAGTACTTTTTAACTCATTGTTAAATCTAACTAATTAACAATACTGAAGTTGTTAATAACCGGTTCAGAGGGGCGCCAGTAGTGTCCGGCGCCTGTGTGTGGAGAACTTTAGTTGGGGCCTCCATACCCCCCTCCGCCACAATAAAAAATCACTTTATAGAAACGTAGCTCTAAAAGGGACACAAAGTTGTTCTCTTTTGGATCGGAGAAGGAACGAGGATATTAGACGCTATTTAAACATTGTATCATTGCACCAGAAGATTGAAGACTACAGAAGGAGATGGTGTGAACTTGAATTGCATGTCTGACATCCGTCTACCTGTGGCTGCCTTGGGTTATCATCCTACTGGGAAGAGAGATGTCCGTAGACCGAGTAGGTGATGGGTTTCGGAACAGGTCTAAGGCCTAGTCCTTGGAGTGGTGGTGATGATGATGAGAAACGTAGCAGTAATGAAATACGAAATATATTAATTATAAGCTTATTGAACAAAAACTAGGGATTACAAAAAAAAGTATAAATAAAATAAACATACAAAAAGGTACTATTGGCGCACCTTTGTCTCTTCTTCCGAGGATCACTGACCACTTGCATTAGTAAAATCATCATTCATTGCCGAGCAAGAATTTCTGCCGATTTGGCTTCAGATAAATACCTTTTAGCCATAACAAGCCTAAAGAATAAATAAACACGCCACGACAACAATTATAAGTATCACATATACATAGATTATAAAATCCCAAGCACATTCGCCTTTCAATCCCCACAACAATGAATATTCCTGTTCACTTATCGCAACAATTACAAAATCTCAAGCACACTCAACTGTCAAGTATCGCAGCGTTTACATATCACAGGAGCACTGAATGAAACTGCCTTGTTTCAACTGCTGACTCATAACTAACGATAAGCAATTGACTTTGTATGCACAATGCTTAGTTCCGTTAGTTACAACCATAGGTATACGAAACGTTCTGAGCACTTCTACCAATTTAAAATGACGTACGACTTAACACAGTCATAACAATTTGGTGACAACACCCGTCTAGTGCACCGGAAAGGTTAATACAATTAACTTAATGAATAATAATTTTTTTTTCTAACATTTCCTCCTCGCCTGACACTTTTGGCGCCTTTACTCTCCTGTCACGTGTGTGCGCCACTGAATAGGTTGCACTTTGATGTAGTGTTCACAATTATCGGCATTGTAACGTATTTTGGTCGCGTAAAAATTAAGAGAACCTCACGTAATCGCAACCTGTATGGTTTAATAATTCACTCCCCTGGCAGACTCGAGCAAGTTGTGAGCTGTTAAAAGAGAATATTGAAATTATAAATTCAATTCTTAACTTATCTTGAATTCCTCACGCTTCGACGGAATATCAATCTGGGGGAAGCAGGAATCTGTAGGATAATAGACAGTAGGAATCACAGGGTTTACCTGCTCTCTCTCTCTCTCTCTTCTCTGGCACTACGGTCTTTGTAGGACCCTGGCCTGCTCTGCTCAATGATTCTCCTCCATCCTTCTCTGTACAGAGCGTTACTTCTTCAGCCACTCGCATCTCCTTCAAATCCCCTTCCACATCTTCACGCCATCTCCTCCTTGGATGTCCTATCCTCCTTACTCACTCCGGCTTCCTTTCCAATGCCATTTTTGGGCTTCCAAAAAGTGTACTACCTTGTTTCCACTTCATTGAAGATCGCCGCCGTTAGTGTGTGCGGCCACCTGAACACGTCAATCGTTTCAGGTAATGTGAATATTGAACCACGGCCCAGTTAACATGTCTTACAACTCCGCGTATGTCAACTCCGTCCCGTGAGAGTTTCCGTTCACTTGTTACCACTTTATTGTTGGAGAAACCGGGGGAGCTTACCTATAAATCGGAGGGTTTAGTTTATCTCTACCGAAACAGCCATTGTGTCTAATCATTGACGCGGAAATAAGAACAAGACTTCTGATGGTTTGGGTTAGGTTAGTTTGCAAGTTCACCAAACTTGAAGCTGGGATTGTCGCCACGGTGTCAAAATATTAACTATTCTTTCCGCGCACAAAATACATAACTCATGTTACGTGGAAAATAATTACAGTATTAAGCTGATATTAATTAAAATTAATAATAACAAATTAAACACAACACGCGTTGATCGATGTCACAACGACTACGCTAAGTAATCGTTTCGCTTGTTAGCATTCCATGCGTAGCGCAGCGTCGCGTCGCGTCTTCCCCCCGACCGACGAACGAGTTCATTTCATTACCACACTGACAACGTCGCTTCGTACAGAATATTAACAAGTCAAAGTTAAATTAACTAAAAGTTGGTTCGCGACGTGCACGACATGCGGAAAATTATATCGATTTAACTTTATTTAATGTAGAATGAAATTAGCTTTTTATTATATTATTTCTTTGCTAAAGAGTACTGTGTCGTTATTGCATATATAGTGTCAATAGACCGACTTCCAGGATCTTCCGTGAGACAATTCATAGCGGCAAAGCGTTTTTGGAATTTCCAACCAGGCGTAAACAAGTCCGGTTATTCACTACTTGAAAGAGTTTAATAATTAATGTCTCCTGGCTACGTTACTAGCATATCGCAGGGTGAGACAATGGTGGGGGCTTAACGTTCAGCCCGATTTTATGTCTGGGTTGTTCTCCATAAACTGGTTGTCTTACCGGACTAATGGGACCAGTTTTTCTGTTTGAGGATTTCATAAGGATCTTTAATGTGGTGACTTCTCCTTGCCTTCCACATTCTACCCCAGTGACCAACAAAGGGTTATCCGCCTTTAGGTGAAATTTCTTACTCCAGCCCCAGATGATGACATAAACAAGTGTGCAATTGTCCGCAAAAGGGACGGGCACAACCACTTAACAATGGGGCGTCGGTAAACAAGTGCCGACTAGTGACATTCACTGCCGGACAAAAGGGAAAGTTTCGGAAGCTCACTCAAACAAAACAAAACTACATTATTGTAAACTCGAATAATATTCTCGAATGTTGATTCCCAAAATGGCGCTAGCCGGCACAGTGGTAACGTTGAAGACTCACACTCGCAACGGCTGTGCTGTAGTCGTGGGATCGAGTCAAGGTTTCGACTTAGTCTGCATGCCCGCACCTATCGTCGGGGACAAATAATACAGCGGTCTTGTCCGGCACACATGGGTTAAACAACACACAAAACTTTCTAGATGACTGATTCCTCTCTGCGGTGTGGAACAGGTCTCAGGCCTAATAACTGTAGGGAGAAGAAGAAGAAGAAGAAGAAGAAGAAGAAGAAGAAGAAGAAGAAGAAGAAGAAGAAGAAGTTGATTTCCGAAGTGCTCCAGTCCTTGCCATCTTATGGACAATACAACAGCGCCACTCACCTCTGCAATTTCACGTTCTCAGATACTCTCATTGCCAGAGTCAGTCACGGATTAGTTTGTTTTCTCTTGATTATAGCGTGGAAATAAAGCACTTACAAGCAACATTTAAGTGAATTTCTTCTCTCAACCAGTAGCGGACATTTGTGGCCGTATATACGTATATTGTATGCCACGTCACAAATAGAATTGGTCACGGTGAAAGGGTTCCAGAACAACTCTGTAACTCTCGTTTCATCATCATCATCATCATCATCATCATCATCATCATCATCTTGAGAAAGAATTAAACCAAAAGTGATTTGTTCCGGTTCCGGTAACATCACGCATTTTTTTGCATTACATTCAGCAATAAAATCGTTCAAAATTGGTACACTTCTTCTTCTTTTTCATTGCGTGGTGTATCGATACTATCGCGTACTCAAAACATCGAAAATTTAGTGCAGGTACAGTTAATGGGAAAGTACCCAGTTACTTACATACAAGTGTGTAAACAGCTGACGGAGCACGCACTTACTTGTTCTGCGGTTTTCTCGAGATGACCAACAAAACGGCGACTATGGCTATTAGGAAGAGGAAGATCAGGAAGGTGAAGATCCACGAGTCGGAGTCCATGCCGAACACGATGATCAGGTCGAATATTAATATCAGTATGTACAACAGGCCGACCATCTTCATGACGAACATGCCGGACTCTTCGGTGGCCGGGCCGCTGTCCACCCACGGGAAGATCGCTGGACACAGGTACGTCGCCGCCTGAAACCACACAGGACATCGATTAGAGAACCCAGCAGAAACGTATAAAGTATCGAACAAATGTAAATTAATCAACAAAATCTGTAGAATCCAATAAACTACCACAATTATTGATGTAAATATCAATTACGTGCGGACGAGAAGTTGAATATTTAACAAAAACCGTGAGACAGTTTTTGTGATGACGACATAAACTCACCTACATTACTCGTCTTTCAAGCAAGCAACATTCAAATAACTTTTCTAAAGCAATGGAGACTACCATTGCTCTTATTAATTTTACAGATATTCCGTCAGCTGATTCAGAATTAGTTTTTTTCCAGTTACATTATGAGGGAAAAAGTAGAAAACGACCCAAAATAAACGAAATCTATTGTTTTTATTTCGTAAACATGGCAATGAATGATGTATTTTTGATGGCAAAAATAACTTGAACAGAAAACGTATTTTCACGATGGACACTGAAATACAATATTCTTTTTTTAGTGTTGTAACTTTTTTAAAAAAGCGTAACTAAAAATATATGTTTTAGTTTAACAAGGGAAGCGAGTTCTCAGTTTTAACTTGACCGTTTGGCATTTGTCTGTCCGTCCATCTATTTGGGGCATGTCTCACGGTAATTTTTGAATGCACTAAACGATTTTCATAAAACCTGGCATGCATGTCTACATCTTTAACCTAAAAACCCATATTGTTTTTGAGACTGAGTATCCCAAAAATAGGGTGGCAGGGGTCAACAGTTTGAAAAAATCTGTACATGTCCCTGTGGGGGTTTAAATTGAACAGAATTTTAACCAAAAACCAAATATAGTATTCAGGTTTGAAGGTTTCAAAATTTTTGAGCAGCGGGGGGCACAAAAACATGGACGTGGGTTATTATAGTAAACTGAATTTTAGCAACGATTTGAGTACTGTGTTTAGGTTTAAAAAATTTTAAAGTTTAGTATACCAAAAAAAGTATTAAAATGTAAAAAAAAAATGTAAAAATTCATGGCAAACATTAGATCAAAGGTGATAACGTTAACCCAAATCCAGCTGTAGTGTTTGCTTTAAAAAAGTTTATCTTTAGAGACACCACAAGACAAGAAACGTAAGTCAAAATTTAGAAAAATTGTAAAACTCTGAACTAGTTCCGGAGCTCAGGGAGCTAATTAGTTACTGTTTCTGATTCATGGTGTTTTATCCGAACGACAGATTCAGTTTCAATAGTTAAATAAAGATACTTATTTAATAAATACACTATCCTTGGTGTTTATTTAGTAATACGCCCACAGGTGTACTGACTGTCGGTTTAATGATTTGAATTGGCCGATCCCTCGATGGTGACTCACAGACGACATCTACTGTATTTGCAGAACATCGCAAATGGGACCGACCATTGTATTAGAAATGTATTTTGTACCTGTAACCGACGACCGATGGAACCAAGACTTGGACCCGCCAAGCCGGGCGTACTGCCTCCACCGCCGCCCCTGACGGTTCCGTAAAACTTGTTCTCGCTGCGGTCGGCCACGAGGAACTGGTCGTCGCGCATGGACACGTCTTCTGACTCTTCTCCGGGATACGTGTCGTCCGAATCCGGCGAACTGCAACAATAACGTTATATTTCATTGATGTAATGATTCTTTTATTATCTTGGATTTCGATGTCCATGATGTGTCCGTTACTTAACTAAATACAACTATTACATTAACGACTCGGAACACAAAGTTTTTTATGAGTAAAAACATAAAGTTTTACCTTACAACCTGAACCGGTTTTCACTTTTAAAAAGCTTCTTCAGAGGTTGCCGCTGGTAGCGCTGTCCGTCCTGTTGTGGGCGACGGAATCGAATTTCGAAAGATCGATGTTGTGTGTGTGGGGTGAGATATGTTCGAATAATGCGTGCGATTTGAATTGTGCCTGTTCGTTTAGATGTCGTTTTTATTTGTTTTCGTGTGTTTCTATATTTCCAATTGTTCTAGAGTGTCTAGTTTTCGGCCTTTTGTGTGTACGTGTAGAATGTTCATGTTATTGTCGATGTTTTTGTATGTGTGGTTTGCTTCAATGAGGTGGTTTGCAAAGGTGGATTCTGTACCAGAGTGTAGTGTCTTTGTGTGTTCAATGTATCTCTGTTTGAAGCTACGTCCTGTCTGGCCTATGTAGAATTTGTTGTAATTTGAGCAATTTATTAAATAATAAATTAATATATAATAAATAATAAATAATAAATAATAATTTTATTATATTATTCACCCACGACTGTCAATGGATATCTATACTAATAGTAATGCGATGTATTTATAATATACACACACTTATTGCTTACTAATGATACCTATAATCTCAATCTTCTATTGTGGTGTATTCACTGTTCATAACCTAAATTTACCATACGTATGATTTATAATTAAGTTTTGTTATAAATGTGAGTAATTAAATCATATTAAATTAATTAAATCACAGAACTTTATTATAAATCATAGGTATGGTACCTTTAGGTTATGGACAATGAATACACCACAACAGAAGATTGGATATCTATGTTCGTTTTTAGATTTGGAATGCGTTGATGAGCTGAGGGCCTACTTGTCGGCAAGGCGGCGCGGTGTGTCGCAATTAATGGGTGACAGGAAAGTTATTTTCCGCAGGGCTGTTGGGCCGTGGTACTCTTCTTAAAACGCCAAACGTTTCGACTGCAGCTGTGGATCAGTCATATTCGATGGTCTTCTGTTGACAGTCGACTGACTTCACTGGCGACTGACGACTGACGGGGGAAAAGGACTATGAAGATGACTGCCGCATCTTCTGGCATTCTAAGAAGAGCACTGCGGCGCAAGACCTCGGAAGATAATTTCACTGAAATTAACTCCGGCCGTGAAGTGTTTTAATGTTGTTGTGACTTATGACAGACACAGGCTATCGGTGCGCAACGTGCACTGTGCAGCGGTGACATGCTACGTGACAATTCAGTGCCAGTACAAATCACCGACAGAAAAGTGTGGTTTTGGGCTATATCGGAACGAGCAGACACAGTACTCAAGAAACGATACTCACAAAGAGTCGATTTATTGATACTCTAAATACCTTGGACTTCACCTTGATCAACGACACACGTGGTAGAGAAGCATATCCAAATCAAACGAAGGCAGTTAGGTCTCAAGCTCCGATAGATGTCCTGGCTCCTTGGGCGGGCGAAAGTCTAATCTCTCATTAAACAACAAACTACCACTATACAAAACCGTGCTGAAACTTATATGGTCCTATGGACTTCAGCTATGAGGATGTACCAAGCCTGCAAGAATAAAAACTATACAAAGATTTCAATCAAAAGTGTTGCGACCTTTAGTGGATGCCCCATGGTACGCCAGCAATCAGACACTTCACACCGATCTAAAAATACCTTTCATAACGGACGAAATCAAGACGATTGGAACAAAATATAGCCTACGAGTAGTAGATCATAAAAACCAGCTAATAGATCAGCTATACAACAAGGGTCTCGACGTGAGAAGACTCCGCAGAACGTGGCCTCAAGATTTGCAACATCCTTAAAACCAATCTTCCATAAGAACATCAGTGGATGTTTCCCTTTCAAACTTAATTCCTGTATCTCATTTACTTAATACTCTGTTACAGATGTAGATTGTAAATTGTAAACTCTCTCTCAAAAAAAAAAAAAGATTGATGTTCGCAGATGTTAATGATGATATAAGTGCTTAATCAAGTGGTTCGACAACTAAAAATTCCTTCACCTTGGAATGTAACGCAAAAAACGGGTTTACTTATAAACAAAAATAAGACTAACTAGATGCCGACCGATAAAAATTATGTTAATACACCGTAAATTTGTGTGGCTACGTTTCCAAAACACTTTCAACATTGTAATTATAGTACTAATTATGTAATTTAAAAAATTACAGTCAGTATAATTTGATACCGAATGTGTTTGTTAATTACAAACAGTCAGTCGTGGATGTCACTTTTACCTGATCTTGAAGTCAGCTACTACAATCTTACCACCAAATGGTCTATATATTCTTCTCTCACGTATTGCTTGATTATTCAGATACTCTGCGGTTACTAATTGTTGCCTGTTGAAAACAATATAATGTTGTCTAGAGAGGAAAAGAGAATGCTACCTTTATTCTACTCATCAAAACTTTAAATGCAGATTCCATGAACGGAGCTTGATCGGAATATTTTACATTTTACGCCAAATACGAAGTTGAGTTGTAGTGATCAAGCTTTTAACTGTTGTGATCACTAACGTCAGTGGGACCGGGCACAGCAAAGAGAAAAATAAGAAGAAGGAGGAGGAGGAGGAGGAGCAGAAGAAGAAGAAGAAGAAGAAGAAGAAGAAGAAGGAGGAGGAGGAATCTGAGAAAAGTTACTAGACAATGTTTATCATATCTTAGTTTTTAATAAGAGTATTATGGAATATTAACTTTTTCTGCTCAGCCGTTCAATTAAGTTATGGAATAGATTGTGATGTCCGTGTACGAGAACTTTATTATTTACTGGATAAAGTAAATAGTCAAGTTATGGTGCGGTACCTGCGAGTGACCCGGCGGACCATTATCCTCTGTTGCTGTTGCGGTGGCACCGGTATCTGCGGAGGCGTCTGCTGCTGAACATTGCCCAGCGCTGATCGCAGCACTTCCGGCGCCAGCTGATTACCGTACGTCACCTGTACAACACAACAAACAGATGTCGATCTCAGTTAGCTACGAGATTTAACATTTGTATGGGTCAAACAAAAACAAAAAAAAAAAAATGGTGCAAAAACGAATAACAACACAATAATAAAAAACATGATAACTTATAGCTCGATACAAGAATACTGAATAAGTATCGCAATTACTAAATCTAGTATACCTCTAATGTTAGTACGTGATATCACCTACAGTAAAGGCAGTGACGCAGATGTAAAAAACACCAAGTTTAACTTAGTCTGTGTGCCGCACTTTGGAATTTAAACAGGAAAAGAGATCACTTGAAGTTTTATAGGCTCTCAGAAGTTCCTTCTATTCTGTGCTAGTCTGAGATTTCTATAACAACTACAAGAGATGTAAGTAGGGTTGAATCTTTCGAGATAAAGTTCCTGTGCTATGTGAATACATAACGAGAATACATAGACGGTGCTAACACCATAACGATGAATAACGAAATAGATGGCTGGGTTATGTGGAAAGCATCGCCCACATGGCAGTGGCGTAACTCTTTATTAGGGGCGCCCCACAGGAATCCTTTGCGGCCCCCCCTACTACCCCTTACTTAATTTATGCCATTGTTTCCTCTTGAATACTAACACCTACTTATAGCTTTGGCAGCTACCAACATTATATAACGTAAACAGAATACGTTCTCCTCAAGACTGTGTAATATCTCTTGTTCTAAGGCTACGGCAATCTGATCGGTCCGTCCTATAAACCCTAAAAAGCTTTCAACAACTTTAAGTTGGTGGGCTTTCCTACTTCATCTTCAGAAATTGAGAAATATCTGATTATTTCATTCACTTGATCTTTTCTATTAATGTATTGTGCAGTATTCATTATTACAGAAAAAACTGTGCAGATTCAATCTGTTTCAAAATAATTTTCAATTTTTTAGATAAAAGCTGAGCGAGTTCATTTTGAATTCTGAGACTGATATATATTTCTCACTGTTCTTTGGACCACTTGGAACTCTTTGGATCTCTTGCAACAGGGGATCGTATTTACTCAAAAGATCGATAATTGGCAAATATTTTCCGCTATTGAGCTGGCCTGACTTTTCTTTGTGGCTTCTAAACACTATAGTTGGAGATGCCAAAGTTTACAACGCGATCCAATACTTTGGACCATTTATTAATTTCCTTTCGTAGCCCGTAATGAATAACGACCGACGCAGGGCCGGCCGGTGGCCTCGGTGCATTCTTAACTGGAATCACCATCGTATCGCGCAGTTTACCAAATAATTTATACTCTCAAAGCACTTAAGCACTGCAAAAAATAATAGTAAAAAACTGTATTTGTTTCTAATGTTAAATACATACGGGGAACACATAAGTTCAATGGTTTGTACCAATTAAAACAAAAAATTAAGGGAAATGTTGCGCAGCCCCCCCCCCTAGTCCGCAGGCCTCCCCGCATTGCGGGCTCTGCGGGTCTGGCATTTACGCCACTGCATTGTCCAGGCAATCATAAGTTTATAAGTCACAAGGAAAGCAATCTTTTTGAACACCGGAAAGACATAACTTGAATTTGGTGTTCGGAACGGGTTGTATAGCCTAAGGTTTGAAGAGTTAAGAAGACAACGAATTTACAGTTCTGAGGTGTGGCGTTTATAGTAATAAAGAACAACTGGGAAGACCGCGGGAATTTCAAGAAGGGGTGCGATCAACTTTTAGCATTCTAAAGATTATTCTGACCGATGACTTAAAAAAGCAAATCAGCCATTCTGTTTTGAAAATACCTGTCTGCTTGGCGATGGGTGCAAACGGTTAGCAAGAAATGATTAGCGGCACCGGACATGAAGAGGAAGAAGAAACATGAAACGCCCATGACGGTGGTATTAACATAGATATGGAACCAGATGGATTAGAAAGAAACCATTGGTTAGATCTTTCAACCAATCCAAAGACTGGCTGAAAGAAGAAGAAGAAGAAGAAGAAGAAGAAGAAAAGAAGAAGAAAAGAAGAAGAAGAAGAAGAAGAAGAAGAAGAAGAAGAAGAAGAAGAAGAAGAAGAAGAAAATTATGCTTACCTGTCCGTTGGATAGTGTTTCCTTGCTGGGCGACCCTTTGAGCGGCGTACGCAGCGACTCCGGCAGCAGCTCTATCAGGTTGGTAGAGTGCGGCTGGTAGCGCAGTATTAGCACACACGTCGACACTAGCGTGTACGCTAACAGTGTCCCTGCAACACACACACACACACAAACATATACCACGTATATTTTTGTTGTGTGAAAATATTTACGTTACTTTATAAAAGCCTGAATACTTGTTTTACACGAAACGCCACATATAACTTCCTTGAGTGTATCAATTATTGTGTTTGTTTCGCTAGTAACTACACAACTTACCTATAGACATCATCTCGACTAAGACGTCCAAGCGTATCAAGAGGGCAGCGAACGCGGCGGCCAAACCGGAACTGAACGTCGCCACTACCGGCGTCCCCGTAGCCGGAAGCACCTGCGCCAGTGTCCTGAAGCAATACATGTATTGTATTATAGTATAACACAACACATACTCTCTTGAGGGGTTTACTGTAAGCTACTGTTTGTTATCCATGAAAAGACGAAATAAACCACAGTATAAAGTTTACACGAGGCTTCGTCAAAACGTTAGCGCTATTTTTAAGTTTTTACCGCTAAAAATTTGGGATGTTGTTTCCGTGATGTCGGTACACCTGACTGTAACGATTGTGTAAGTTCTTACCCATATTGAATGCGTACATTAGATCTGACACATAAATAAGGACGACGTGTTTTGGTGTGTTAGGCGATTTCTTTTAAAATTGTACAGTGTAAGGTTAAAGAACTTACATTCGTCATCATCATCATCATCATAATCATAATCATCATCATTTCCTGGTGCTGCAACTAATTACAAAGTCTTGACCTCCTCCACGATCTCTCTCTCTCTCTCTCTCTCTCTCTCTCTCTCTCTCTCTCTCTCTCTCTCTCACACACACACACACCTTTCACATACTGGACCATACATTGTCCCCGTAATATCTTTCTTTCATTATATCCGTCCTGGTTTCCAAGGCTACTGTTGGAATTTAGTTGTTGATTGAGACCACCGTATAGGGGAACCAACCCTATGCCGGCTAGATTATATCGATTATACCTATATCGACCTTCTCTGCTCTAGATCCGTCGTGTTCTGTTATAGGGCCACCTCGAAAAGGGTGTGGTTTCACCACGCACGACGGTCATGAGTAGGTTGAGGCTCTGGTCGAAACGGCTTATGTTCCGCATATCCTACTCCTGGATGTGAAAACATCCTTTCAGTGATTCAGATATGTTTGCAGCCAATGAAAGGATTAAAGAATACAGAAGAAAATGGATTCAACGCATAGATAGAATGAAAAAAAGTAGACCACCGAAGATAGCAAATGATTACAACCCTAGAGGCAGAAGAAAAGTTGGTAGGCCTAAGAAAATGTAGACTGTGGAATAGGAACAGGCCGCTAAAGGCTAAAATCGTTAAGAAGATGATGATGACCTTTCTTTCAAAGGTTGAAAAAATTACATGAAGAACTTGCATTAAATTTTATATAAAGAATCTGATAAACTGTTCGAACGTGGCAAAAGTGATGCAGAAAGCTTTCGGCGAGTCTGTCATGAGTGCACGGGAGGTTTGTGGTACAAAAACTTCCAAAACTGTGACGAATCAGTTTAAGATGATAGCAAGCTGAACATATAACTGTAGAAGGATTAACGGAAAAATAAGACATTTTGATCTCCGGATTATATGTATGGTTTACTTGTGGGCAATACGCAATATTTTCCAAAACAAGAAGCACATTTTTCTTCACTTGGTAACAAATTATTACAGAATGAGATCGGCTTTACAATACACTAATCGGCTTAACTTCATGTAATGTCGTTTTTAGGTGTTAGTTTTGATAGGACATTGAACTTGAAGGAACATGTGAAGTGTCTTTTTCTGATACTCAGTGTTGTCTGTTTTGTTATCCGGAAAGTTAGGGAAGTTGTACGTACAAAAACGTAGATTGGTCGGTGTAGTCATCTCTCCCCTCTCTCTCTCTCTCTCTCTCACACACACACACACACACACACACACACACACACACACACACACACACACACACACACACACACACACACACACACACACACACACACACACACACACACACACACACACACACACACACACACACACACACACACACACACACACACACACACACACACACACACACACACACACACACACACACACACACACACACACACACACACACGCACACGCGCACACACACACACACACACACACACACACACACACACACACACACACACACTAATCAGAGAGTTGCCGTGTGGTTTGTTTATTATGTTGGTATGACGGTTGAATCCTTGCTTAATGAAGGAAAGCAATAATAGGAGTCTAATTGAATATACATGCCAGCCGGTGGATAATTAAAGTAGACAGAATAGACATGCCGTGATTTCGAGTCCATACCCTCTCTCACCTACAACAACTATTATTATTAATTTTATTCATTGGGTTTGTGTTCGTTGTCGCTGGCTGCCAGAAACTGTTAAATTGATATAGCAGTGATTGGACACGACGACGCGCTCGGCTAGGCGTTTTGTTCACTGCTACCATTATAATAATCAATTTATCGATTCTATTTAATGATAATTTCTCTCTCTCTTCTCTCTCCCTCATACACGCACACACAGATGGAGCAAATTCGATTTAAGTTCGAAGAGCGGGGCAGAATCATTAAACAATAATAAATTACAAACCTAAATAGAAAGAAACACAATGGGGAGACTACAAGAAGACACAAAGTAAGCTGATAATGGAAACGTTACGTATCGGGACAAACAATAGTACTTAGAAGGCGGAGAAATACAGGGTGGCGCAGGGAAACGGGAAAATTTAAAGTTGATGTTGGCAGCCCTGTAGATGTAGCGGAAGTGAAACTGTCTAGCAGTAACGGACATTTAGTTACCATGGAGCAGTGGAGCAGTGGTGCAGAGCGTGCGGTCGCCGTAAGGGCGTTTTACCGACATGGTGACAGTTTGACAGCTGCACGAGAGTTTCGGCGCCACTATCAGATCCCGCCCCGCGGTCAAGTTCCTTCGTTACACGCAATCGAAACGCGGGTTCGTAATTTTGAAGAGACTGGTTCAGCTTTGAAGAAAAAGCCTAGTGGGGGTGTACGGTCTGTACGTACCCCAGAAAACATTGATGCCGTGCGAGCTGCCATCTTAAGGAGTTCTCGTCGTTCGGTGCGAAAAATTGCCTCGTCATTGCAGCTCGGACGTCGGAGCGTTCAAAGAATACTCCGTGAACTTCAATTTCATCCGTACAAACTTCAGATTGTGCAACAACTGAATCCTAATGATTGTGTATTGCGCCTGCAATTTGTGAACAATTGTTAACTAAAATCAATGAGGATGGTAACTTCATTCATGAAGCCCATTTTCACTTAAGTGGATACGTGAATAAGCAGAACTTCCGTTACTGGGCTCAAGGAAACCCTGCTCAGCTTCACCAGCGTCCATTACACAGTACCAAAGTTACTGTATAGTTTGCAGTGTCGTGTCATGGGGTGATAGGCTCTTACTTTTTTGAAGATGAACGAGGCACTGCTGTCACTGTGACGTCTGAACGTTATGTCAACATGCTAAGAGACATTTTTGGTTCCAAGACTCCATACTTTTCCAAATCTTGACATTTAGCACACCTGGTTTCAACAGGATGGAGCCACCTCACACACTACCAGACAGTTTATGGCAGCAGTGAAACGTTTGTTTGGGGATCGCATAATTTCAAGGAATGCTAATATCGCTTGGCCGCCCCGATGTCCAAACCTTTCAGTCTGTGACTTCTTTTTATGGGGACATCTGAAGAGCATCGTGTACCAGACTAGACCAAGAACCCTTGCTCAGCTCAAGACACAGATTGAATCGCCAAAATCCCAGGTGACACATTGCGCCGCGCTATGCAAAATCTACAGAAACGACTTACTGAATGTGTACGGCAAAATGGGCAGCATTTAACTGATGTAATTTTTTAAAAAGTGATAATGCCTAATGTAATTTCCAGTCTTGTAGAACATACTTTGAGCCTCAAATAAAGTTTTGTAACGTTCCTTCATTTTTTTCTAATTATTTCAAATTTTTCCGTTTCCCTGCGCCACCCTGTATTATAATGATGACTGATGACGATGACAACGGAACGATGAAAAAATAATTATACACACAATCAATATAATATTTGTGTTGGAATTAACGTCTGAATATTTGCGTAAAGTATTAACTTGGCTGTAAGGTATTGTTACGACGGTCTTCTTGATCGTCGTATGGTACAGTGGAAAACAAAATCCAAGACACCAATGAAGTCACTAATCACCAGCTTTAAATATCACAATTAAACAGTTTGTAATTAAACAAGTTATTCAACAAGATTATACTCGTACAATAAGTCAAGTTAATCTGTCCACACAAATACTAATGTCAACCATAAAGAATTCCGCACTATAATCACTTTTCACTAATACAGTACTTGAGACGCACTATATAAATCGCCCGACATAAAACTGAAACTACGCGGGAGGTTTGGGCTGTTTGTAGTCTGTAGGGTTCCATAATATGGGTCCTTAAAAAGCACTCGAAAATTCTAGAGGATACTTCAGCGCGGCCCTCACAGAAACACGCACCGTTGGGCTAGTTGAGAAGTTTGTCGAACAACACTATAGAATGTACGAGATTGTTCCGTATTACGTAACACTGCCTCTATGTGTCACGTACGCACACACGCATTACAGCTGGGCTCTGCTGGGATAGCCGAGAAACGTGTAGACGTTCTGTGATGGCGTAACAATGTTTACAGCAGTTTATATCCATCTGTTGTTGAAGTTATTTTGATTATCTGGATTCAAAGACGGAATAGAAAAAAGTAGAAAAAAAAACAGAAAAGAAACGAAAAGAAAAATTAAGGAAAATACAGTACTTTAGAAAAAGGAAGCAAGGGAAGAAGAAAAGAAGTAGAAGGAGAAGCCGGAGGAGGACGGAGGAGGAGAATAAGAATAAGAGTAAGAATAAGAAGAAGGCATCAAGCACTCAAAATTGACGGGTATTTATGGTCATTATTAGGCTTTGATTTTGGCACTTAAGGAGTGTCAGTTTAGAATAGAAAGCTGAGAAAAAAATCTTCATAACAGAGTAGACACAAAAGGAGAGTTGGACTGTCACTTAAAAAAAAAGATAGGCACTTGTGTATATTCAATTGTTTATTTATTTTCTTGAATTAATTTTTAATTTTTTAACTTAAGAGAAGAAGGAGGAAATGGGGGTAGGAGGAGACGGAGAAGAAGAAAAAGAAGAAGAAGAAGAAAGAAAAGGAGGAGGAGAAGAAGAAGAAGAAGAAGAAGAAGAAGAAGAAGTAGGCTATACACCATACTAGACTTAACATTGGTTTCGAAACAACGATATCTCGCATAGCTGTAGATTTTAATTTGTAATTATATACTTCACAAGAATGACTTATTGAATACCTTCAAATAAAAGTAATCTCTCTCTCTCTCTCTCTCTCTCTCTCTCTCTCTCTCCCCCTATACACACGCGCGCGTGCGTGCGCATAAAGAATTTCGACGAAACCGAAACATCCAAGCATGATAATGTTTTGTAAACAAAAGATTTCTAGACTGCGGGGAAGCGAAAGTGTGGAAGCGTCACATTTTTCGATAACGCATCACGCATTTTTTGGAATGACCCCCAGCCTAAAAACACTATCATGTTAAAAAGTTTACGCAATGTAGGCCGGTGTTGGTTAATACAGAAACCTATTATATTAAGTTTTATATGTATGCAGTGGAAATTGTAGCACTTGTAGCAAAGAGATTAACTTTGACGGTAGAAATTAATTAGCATGCAGCAGAGAGAGCGAGCGAGAGCGAGAGAAGATCTTTTCTCTTTGGCGTAACACAGAAACTGCCGCGGAACTGTGGCTGGATGAGACATTGATGCGGCAGCGTTGGGAAAATATTCAAGTTGGATATGTATGTAGGTAGGCCTTCGTAAGTTGTCGGCGCACAAGTTTCTGTGTTGTGTTGTACGCTGTGTTGTACAGTAGTTTGTTCCATGAATAAATTAACGCTAACCGTGAACAAGGAGTGTAACTTGTAATGATGAGCTATGTTAAGAAAACTTTAACTCAACAGAAACCTGAACAGCAGGGTTGTCATGTAAGTAAGTTTTGCAAGGCGTCTTCTTACAGCAGCAACATCAATACATAGAAATGTGGCAGGAAGCTGTAAAATCGGCCTGTTTACAGAACTTTGTCTTTTTGTCGAAGAAAAGATATTACAGTAATCCCCCGTTATAACGGACTAATAGGAGCTCTCTGAGGTGTCCCTTATATTGAAAGACCATTGTAACTGTATACAGCAAGTAGACCTTATAATACGGATATGACTCATTTAAACTACGTGGATAAAAATAAAAACTATTTATTTTACTATATTTATATAAAAGAGATAACTGGACAACAGAATAGCAATACAAATACACTTATAACTTATACAAAACGCATCTGTGGAACGATCCATAGGTACCTGAAAAATAAAACACGGAAGGATACCCGATTGAAATTTTATAAAACTGTCGCTGTCCCCACGTTCCTGTATGCTAGTGAGACATGGACTCTTCGTAAAAGGAACGTGCAGAGGATTCAGGCAGCCAAAATGAAATTTCTAAGAGGGACGCAAGGTTGTTCTCTCTTGGATCGGAGAAGGAACGAGGATATTAGACGCGATTTTAACATTGTATCATTGCACCAGAAGATTGAAGACCAAAAGTGAAGATGGTGTGAACAGTTGAATCGGATGCCTGATATCAGTCTACCTGTGGCTGCCTTGTGTTATCACCCTACCTGTTAAGAGAGACGTCGGTAGACAGAGGAGGAGATGGGTTCCGGAACAGGTCTATGGCCTAGTCCTTGGAATGGTGATGATGATGATGATGACTTATACAAAATACTGTACACGTAATTGTAATAAAAACTTAGTCCACCGAAAAAAAAACAGTTTAATTTTACACAAAATGTTCATAATTATAGTAAAAACTATGTCCATCTCCTTTATAAACAAGGTGGCTATGTGTCAGAATCACTTTCCGTAATCACTCACTTAAAAAAATTACAAATTTTGTTAGAGATTGATTATAGTTAATTTCTTTACTCTGTGAAGCAAATGAGCATAACAGAACGACATGTTTTCATTTTTTGATCGCTGAACGTACTTAGTGACAAAGTTCAAGTGGTCTTTACTTCGCTCACTTCAAATTTTTGAGCTTGATTTCTTTAATTTTTCAACACTCCATGTTTTTTCTTTACAGCTGTCCGTTATAAGCGGGGTCCGTTTTAACGGGGTTTGTTATGACGGCGGATTACTGTATTTCGATATGGCGAGGAGGATTCATCGTTTGCCCTGTCTACCATAAAAGGCTGCCGAGACACGACAAGTTTCTAACTAGTATGAGAAGCCTGCTAACACTAGGAGTGTTATCCTATAAAATAAACTGCTAAGACTGTCGTGTTCAAGAAGAACTAGGACAATCCCGGACATAAAAATCTAAACGTCTAAAACAACAAAAACAATCGGACACATTTGATGTATGAAATTTGTAATAAATTACTGTTTTAAAAAAATGAAAATGATTTAAAATAAGTTTTTTCTGTTTGGAAGAAAAGGAATCTTTAGTTTATAAAATAAAATTATAATTAATGTATTAATTTACAAAACGATACTATTATTATTTATTGAGAATACAAATTAATCACCAGATAAATAATCTAATACAAGGAGCAGATGTAGTAAGGTTTATAAAGAGCACAAGGATAGCCTGGCTGAGATATAGAATAAGGACAGAGCAACACAGAAATTCCATAAAGATTTTAGATTGGAAAAAGTAGGTAAGAGATCAAGAGGAAGTGCAAGGAAGAGATGGATCTAGGATGTTGAGGAATGTGGGGATAAAAAGATAGAGAAGACTTCGCAATGAAAGGGCTGAATGGAGAAAAATCGTTGAAGAGGCTAAAACCCATACTGGGTTGTGGAAGCATAACTGTTCTAATGTCAGTAGAAGAAGAAGACTGTTATTCAATATAAAATAGTATGAAGTTTTAAACAATATTTTATTTATATAGAAAACTGTTATAAATTAAAAAACTAAAAATTAATTGAAGAAAATAAATGAAAAACTGACAATATACAATTGCCTTCTTTTTTTTTTCAAGTGACAGTCCATACTTTCCTTGTGTGACAATGCTGTTACGAAGATTTTTTTCCCAGTTTTCTGACGTAAAATGGCACTCCTGAAAAGCCAAAATTATAGCTTAATAAAGACTATAAACACTTGTCATCTTTGATTACTTGATACCTAACTTTCTTCCTCCTCCTCCTTCTTTTCTTTTTCTTCTTCTTCTCCTTGTTCTTATTATACTGATTAAAATTAGCGTTACTAACAGTTTTCTTAAAGATTGATAAAATGATAAAATCCCGGACTTGAAAAATTTCCCGGTGACACAGATAAGAGGACGTGTCTGCTCTAATGTCAGTAGAAGAAGAAGACTGTTATTCAATATAAAATAGTATGAAGTTTTAAACAATATTTTATTTATGTAGAAAACTGTTATAAATTAAAAAACTAAAAATTAATTGAAGAAAATAAATGAAAAACTGACAATACACAATTGCCTTCTTTTTTTTTCCAAGTGACAGTCCATACTTTCCTTGTGTGACAATGCTGTTACGAAGATTTTTTTCCCAGTTTTCTGACGTAAAATGACACTCCTGAAAAGCCAAAATTATAGCTTAATAAAGACTATAAACACTTGTCATCTCTGATTACTTGATACCTAACTTTCTTCCTCCTCCTCCTTCTCTTCTTTTTCTTCTTATTCTCCTTGTTCTTATTATACTGATTAAAATTAGCGCTACTAACCGTTTTCTTAAAGATTGATAAAATGATAAAATCCCGGACTTGAAAATTTCCCGGTGACACAGATAAGAGGACGTGTCTGCTCTAATGTCAGTAGAAGAAGAAGACTGTTATTCAATATAAAATAGTATGAAGTTTTAAACAATATTTTATTTATATAGAAAACTGTTATAAATTAAAAAACTAAAAATTAATTGAAGAAAATAAATGGAAAACTGACAATACACAATTGCCTTCTTTTTTTTCCAAGTGACAGTCCATACTTTCCTTGTGTGACAACGCTGTTACGAAGATTTTTTTCCCAGTTTTCTGACTTAAAATGCCACTCCTGAAACGCGAAAATTATAGCTTAATAAAGACTATAAACACTTGTCATCTTTGATTACTTGATACCTAACTTTCTTCCTCCTCCTCCTCCTTCTCTTCTTTTTATTCTTCTTCTCCTTGTTCTTATTATACTGATTAAAATTAGCTTTACTAACCGTTTTCTTAAAGATTGATAAAATGATAAAATCCCGGACTTGAAAAATTTCCCGGTGACACAGATAAGAGGACGTGTCCGGGAAAATCGGGACGGGTGGCAACCGGCTGGTAAACGCCTTCGCTTCTGCCCCATTCCCGAGAAGAAGAATAAAAAAAAGTCCCCAACACATCTCATCAAGTAGTTGGGAGCTACACCGTTTGGTTGTAAGCCCCTTTATTTTTTATAAATTTTATCAGGTGTGATTAATACTTGTTAGCAACACGAGAAGATAGATTGTAAAATTTTGTAGACTGTAAATTCCGATGTTCAACTGAGTAAACCTGAACGTGTTTTGCAGAGCGCGTAGATACCTCATTGCAGTCTTATTTGAACAGACACGCGATATATTTTCTAAGCGCAGGAAGGAAACGCGAGGACGAGTGAGACTCGGTAGGACGTACTTCCCCTGGTTGAAAGAAGTCAAGTACCTCGGTGACCACCTCGATCGTTGGCTCCTCTGGGCTGCCCACGCCCAGACGATGAGAAATCAAGCGTCTGGCGTCTCTGTCTCCGATACTTGTCAACAAGGTTATGAGCCGCAAGCTAGGTAAATTGATCGTCAACGCGTATCTGTTGGCTATGCCATCCCCATCTGGGGTTACCTTGCCGCTGTTCATAAAAGAAAGCTGCAAAACGTTCTTGATGGGGGACTCCGGCTAGCGGCTAAAGCCCCCTATCGGTTGCCTTCTCGTTTTTCAAGAAGTGGACTCAGTGTCCGCTCATTGGATGACGCCGTGCGGCGTCTTGCACGAAGATTTTACGTCCGAGTGGCAAGGACCCAGACAAACCCCCTCATAGCCGGCCTTGCCAAGTACTGTCCACGATCAGGTAATTCTTGGAAACGGCCTCGGCAAATACTGTACTAGAACGGCCTTGTACGACCAAGCCGTTGTAATGGCCCCTGAATTTAAATAAAATATTGCGTTCTGGACTGGACCACAAGGCAGGAGCTCCTTCCGGTAGCTCGGAACGTGTAAACCAAGGTGACGTCTCGAACGCGCGTCCCCACAGTCTGACGGTGTATTGTTCGGCTAACATCTTCCGTACTTGTCCCTTGTCGTCTTGCGACTCTGAAGCAGATTCGCGGTGGTTGGGATCGAAACGTAAGCCGACTATGTCGCAATTTGTCAGCAACCGACCGCAGCCCGGTTTTACATCAAGTTAATAATGTTACAATAGTCTAGACATAAAAAATTCAAATTTAAATCTATGTTTAAAATTCGGAACGGCAATATAATTATTAACTCTGGAAAGGCTTTTCGGCAAACTTAAACAAATACGAGCTCTAATGTTTTTATTATATTTAAGATTTGCTAAACAAGGTGTTTAACACGTCCGGTTTGTGATAAATTTTACGCGTAAAAAATCTATAATAAATTGATAAAAGTATGTCATTATATTTCAGTGTTTTATGTTTTACAATACGAGCTCGCAGTTTTGGTGGTTACATCAACTTCCTCTTCAAACATACAAAATGGGGCTTCGATCATTAAAAAAAATTTTTAATGTTATACTGAAACAGTATAGGGATTATATAGCGGATGTGGATTACAACATATTGATGTTATACACGCCAAACTGCTGAAAGAAAAGATTTACCTCTAAAATTAAGTCAAAAATTAAAAAGTCAAAGTTGTAAGTATGAACACTTATTTCACTGTACTATGACATCGCAATGCTATCGCGTTACGCTTCATCAGTTTATATTATGTTTGGCGTACCTGAATATGAGTCCGTCCTGCGCCATGGCGTAGACGATGCGCGGCATGGGGAACATGGAGCCGAACATGGAGACGGTGAGGCCGGCCAGCGCTCCGACGGCGATCACGTACTTGCACCGCGGCGCCCCCACCTGTCCGAACATCTCCACCAGCGCCGCGTCCGGGTCCACGTCATCGTATGGCACTGCAACACACAACACGTCATAATTATGTTAATGTTTAAGTTAGGCGTATTAGGTCAGTGCAGGGACGAACCTAGGATTTCATTTGGGGGGGGGGGGGGCTTTTTTTAACCACATATCGTTTTCTTAGGGTATTCTTTTTCTCACATTATAATGAAAATCGTAACAATAAATAAAAACTAATGGGTAAATAGTAGCTGTAATTCACTAATTTCATTAAAAGCAATTAAAAACATACATCAGATAGGCTTACAGTTTGTCTTGGAAGCTTAATAATACCTTTATGTGGAATAAATATACTTTAAAGAGAACGTTAAAATTAAGAAAGTGAGGGTTAACTGCATGTATATTGTAATACACTTCTTGATAGGCCTTTATAAAAGAGTTAAATTATTTATTTGAAAATTATGTTGGCCTAAGAGCATGTGAGAAATAAGATTACAAACTACCTTGATCAATAATAATATTAATAATTTATTTAATAGTCTATAACACTTATTCCAGTGTACCGACTCTTGATTATACCTCAGGGCGCCAGTAATAATAAACACAAATTAAATATTCAAATCAACTTTTAATGAATCCTTTGCATTTATGTATTACAAAATTTCTTAATATAACTTGGATCGTTTTATCTTACAAATTAAATATTATTAAATACCAATGAGTTCTTTTCTGACAGATTGAGTCACTATATACAAACATATATATTTATCAAACAATATATAATCAAATGTTCATTGTTCGTTACTTGCGTAAGAATCCTTCCGAAGTGCGTAGTCCTGAAGATGTTGCAGATCGGTGAGTCGTCAGCAGCCGTTTGTTGCGTGTTAATCCTGGTTATAACTGCACTAATTCACTTTATCACAGATATACACTGCACTTGACATATTGATTATACATATAACTATGTCGTATAATTATACACTCTGGACACAAAGATTATTGAATTGACCTTAAGTGCATCTAACACAGTTCGCGTCGCGTGTGGCTCGACTATCTCACACCGTCGTGACTTTACTCCGAACTCATTCGCCTTCTTCCGCGATTTACCACAACGTATTGAATTAATGGAACTTTATATGTATTATTACTTCTTGTTGTTTGTTATTACTCCGATCATCCACTCATTTACTTATTACGGTTTATGAAACTTTATAACTTTAATATTAGTACTTATCGCGTTCCCGTGTTACTTCTGCGAACTTACTTATTCTTTACATTAATTATTAAAATATATAGTTAACGCAAAACAGCGTACGCGAGTCTCTTTCTTGTAATTCCGCCGATATAAAGAAGACTAACTTATTTCTCTCTAAGTTCATAATATATACTTGCTTTGAATTTCCCTTACCTAGCAAAACGTTCCTATAGGTTTAAACTACCGCTAAATACAAATTCGCCCAATCTGCTTACCGAAAACCTACCGCGCAACATATGACGCTTTTTCTGATTCGCCCAACGTTTCTCCGCGCTCCACGTGCTTAAAAAAATAGCGTCTATAGTTATCTCTCTCACACATCGCTCTCTCTCGTCTAACGGTATCTATTGTTACATGCACTTAAGTTTACAACGTTGACGAACACTCTTACTAACCTAGCGAATAATACATTTTATGACAGTTCTGTCCCAAAACGTGACTTAGCCTAAAGTTACATTCATTATAGTCGTCAGCCCCAAAGCCGGCGTTATTAACCTACCGCTTTACTATACAGATTTTTTACAAGTTAATTTTCTTTCAAATAATGCCGCCCAACGGTTCAGGCGTCTCAATACCTCTCCGCTTTCTAAAACACACCCATTTCTTTGCGTTCAGCATAGTTGGTTGAATAAAATTAGCAATTGCTCAAATTTTTCGTTATAACATAAATGTGTATAGGGTTGTAGATATAAATTTTACAGCATGTAAAATAGTGTTAAATAATTTTGTTAAAATATATAATGATTGCTAGCTTTCTTCAAAAGGAAAAATAAAAAAAGAAAGAAAGGTTAAAAACGAAGAAATAAATATTACTATATACTTTGATGAATAAGTGTTTTATTTATCCTTCTTGATATTTAAAAAAATATGTGGATTACACATGTTTCATTATATGTTTATTACATGTTTAATTTAAAAAAATCAGAAATATTTAAATAAATTTGGTCAAATAAAGCGCGTTAATTACACGAGTGCATAGGATAACACTGGAATTGTTCAACTCCTAACGTCACGTGACTTCAAAAATCGTCATACGCTCCATGGCCTGTCGTTTTCATACGCCTCTGTTTACGGCCAACTAGCGGGTAAAAGCAAACAGTCCCTTCGTTGCGGAATTAAATAAAACAGCTGACATGGCTCAAGCATAGCGTAAAGCACGTCGCCACATGAATCATCTGTTTCAAGTTGCTTGTAACCAGCGGAAAATCGTGTCCTCCTATATACTCTTTCAACTCGACTTTTTTTCATTTTTCACCATATCTTTTCATCTGTTATATTTATTATTGAGGATAAGGTCTATTATTGTAGATTATTTAAACTTGTCATTGACCTAAAAAGTAATTTTTTAAAATTGACAACACTTGAAAGATAATT
Source organism: Magicicada septendecula (assembly GCA_034769895.1). Taxonomy (NCBI): domain Eukaryota; kingdom Metazoa; phylum Arthropoda; class Insecta; order Hemiptera; family Cicadidae; genus Magicicada; species Magicicada septendecula. The sequence goes on from CM068367.1 coordinate 35,612,079, forward strand.
AATTACATTTCAAAAAACACGAAACCAGTTTAAAATTTTTTGATTCGTTTTTAATTTTTTCGGATTTCCTATATCCTCTATATATCCCTATATCCTCTATAGGTCCGCCCCTGGGTCAGTGAGTACTGAAATGTGCAACAGAGAGATCAACTGGGAAACACGTTTTGCTCTTGTCGACTTTAAAGAAAGCTATGAACAATGAACAATTTTGCGGTACTTTCCCAGTATCCGTACCCACACTACATTTTCGATGTTTTGTATATGCGATTGTATCGATATACTACGATGCGAAGAAGAAGAAGAAGTGTACTAACTGTAAATTGTTCTGTTTCTTAATATAAAGCGAAATCCGTGTTGTTTTCATTTGTGAGGTTAGATAATAATGGTTTTTGGTTTATAGATTACTGTTTAAAGAAATAAAAGCCATGATTAGGAAATATATGACGTTTAATGTGTTTACCCAATGCTTGAAAGAGAGAAACATTAAAACAAAGAACATAACGTATTTTTAACAAAAACAACAACAGAAAATGTAAAATGAAAAATACAATTATTTTTGAATAGCAAGATTAAAACAATTAAATCGGTATGGAGAGCCATACATGACTGCCATGTTCTAATTAATTATAAAATTATTTTTAATATGTACACTCAGAACAAAACTAAATATATGCTTTGGTAAAAACGCTAAGAAAGATGATCAAAATACGAATTGTACATAGTTGTTAATATTTTAAAAACAAAGAATTAATTTAATTAAATTATCTTTAATTTTAACAATGCGAAAGAAAGCGAATACCGCCCAACGTTTGTAATCTGAACTTCTGAAAAAGAAAAATTATTTTGTTTACGTATCCGTGGTTACGATATTTTGTTTACATAGAACGATATCAATTGTTAATATATTTTATTGAAACTTAAGTTTTTGGTCGAATAAATTTATACAAAATCAATACAAAAAATTACCCTCTCCCCTTTCAGCTACCCTTTTCATTTATAGATATTTCGTCTAACTCACTACAGTGGATTATTATGATCTTTCACTAAGCCGAGTATTAGTAAAAACTAGTGCTGCCACAAAAAGGGAGACATGTATAGTAACTGGCAAAGGCCAACCTGCCTTACTGCGAGTTGTTTTTTTTTTTACGTGGATTTCACAAAAAACGAATGTTATTTTATAGGCATATTGGTTTTCATGTGTAATTGTAGTTTGCATGTTGACCTAACAACGTCAACTTTTGGTGTCAAAGGCACACATCGGAGTTATATTATTATTAATAAAAACATTTTTCATAAAAAGTATGCTAATGAAACATATGTTCATATGACATTTGACAAAATGAGGTGTTCACAATAGGCCTTATATGAAGAAAAAAGCTAGACTGATGCCACGATATTGTAGAATATGATTAGAAAACATTCGATTTTGGACGGCTTCAATCTTCTTCTGATCGGTCTCTTACCTTATATATATATATATATATATATATATATATATATATATATATATACCCTAATCACTGAACAATACTCGGTCGAACAAGATTTGGTATTAGCTGACCGGAAATGACGATTCATCCACAGAAGCAAACCTAACTTCCTCCTTGCTTTAGAGGTTATTGTATCTACATGGATAGTAAAAAGTAAATAATAATAATAATAACAACAACAATAATAATTTAAGTCCTCTTGACGGTCAAGTGTAGATTCAAAAACAGCCATTTCCTTATATGGATAACCATAAATCTGGATAACAAGATATTTTATATTTTAAGTGTTGGGCATCACTTTTTAATGTGTAGTGCATGGCATACTGTTTAAAAAAACACAATAATAGTTTTAATAATAAAAAAAAAGTTGTAAAGTACAAAACAGAACATACTAAATAATTACTGCAGATGCTGTCAAAGCAAAGTTATATTACATCGAATTTTTAGGTTTTTTTTTTGCTGACACATATTTTTTTTTAACTGCCCACTGCAAATTTGAACAATTCGGTTAATTGGACACGCAGTATAATCGGCGTTCTACTGTAGTATCAAAATTTCAAAAATAATGTAGTAAAAGATTTTAAGGGTGTGACCTGGAGGCACGCCCTTATGACCACACATGATTCGATGAAACGGGTCAAGCGTGCAGACTGAAGTAGGCCGTGTTGTGACAGACGAAGAGGGGAGAGAGAGAGAGAGAGAGAGAGAGAGAGAGAGAGAGAGAGAGAGAGAGAGAACGTAATGAAAAATGACACGTTTCAAAAAACGTAGCAGCTGGTTGGTGGTGAGACTGTACGGCCAGGTAGCATTGATATATGACGAACACTACTCCATCGTTTGAAGGACACGGCACACCGCACCGCTTGCGTGTGCGTACGCGTGCGTGCGTTCGAAATGTCAAAGTAAATATATATATATACAGTATATGTGGTGAATCCCCGGTGGGACCGCGTCTCAACATGTAACGTTCGTCAGAGGAAATGTGAAATCAATTGTAGATTTTCGGAGATATTTCTTCTATTTTATTTGCCACTCCTCTGTTATCTAGTCAGAGCTGCCCTTAGCGGCCGCTAACCTAACCTCGGGGCCTCATATAACTCCTTTTTCTTTATTTTGTAAGTGCCGCTCCCTCTGAAAAGATAGGCAACCATAATGGCAATCCGGATTTTAGATGCAGCTACTGTAAATATTCGACTGAGGTACCACTACAACCATTTTTGTGGGTTGTACAAGGAAATACGCCTTCTGCCCTATCTTCTGTCTGTTTGAATATTAACGGTAAAAGGTGATGTTTTTCTCCTCTCATTACATGCCTTACATATTGGAGTTTTTCGTACTTTTATAATATTCATTAGTTTTATGTCTTCCTCACTCTTCTCAGTATCTCGTCGTTTGTGACCCTATCCTTTTTCTCCTTCATTTTAAAGACTAGGATATAAAATCTGTTCCGACACCCATCTCGTCCTCGGACACCCACATTTCTTCCACCAATGGCTTTATATTTCAGAGCCGCTTCTAGCAATCGATCCTTCGCCATTCTTTGCACACGATCACACCATTGTCTTCTATGAGTTTTAACAATTGCATTTATATCTTTTACTTCTAGTTCTGCTAGTATATCCTCGTTCCTTCTTTTCACTTGGAATGAATAGTTTAAAGTATTTTGATGAAACTGCATTTCAACACTCTGAATGCCGCATTCCTTTTTCATCATGACCTACACCTCACTCGCATATGCCACCATGGGTATTGATTTGTCTTATCAAAGTCTTAGCCAGACTGGCTAAGGAAATGGCGGGTGGCGATCAACATGGAGAAATCCGAAGCGATTGCCTTCTCCCGTCAGCTCATTTCCCGATGCCAGACCCTGTTCATGAACGGGAGCCTCATCGCTTGGAAACGTACTATGAAGTACATAGGCGTCACTGTTGATCGACGCCTAAGCTTCAGAGCCCACGTGACCAAAGTACTCCAGCGAATCCGCGTGGTAAAAGCCAAGCTTTTCTCCATTCTCTCCAAACGAGGACCACTGCCAGTGTCTGCTCTTTCTCAGAGGTACCCTGAGATACGCAGTGCCAGCATTTTGGTCCCTGCTTCAGTCCGACGTTGTTGACCGTATGGAAGCTCTCCAGTCCTGGCCCTCCGCTATATCTCCTACTCTCCCTGGTTTGTCAGAAATGATGTTATCAGGCGAGGGTTAGATTCCTTCCCTTGACGACTTTGAGCGATCTCTCACGCACAAACTCTTCAACCGTTCCTCAACCTCAACCTAAACCTCCCCTCACATCTGTCACCTCATTATGGGCACCCTCCGTAAAACCCCCTCTGTTAAACGCAGACGCCCACGAGCTTTGTCCGACCCCCCCATAAGCTCAACGAGCCCTGCAGCCCTTTCAAATCTAACCAACAATCATTCAACACACAGGCTTCGTGTCGCTGCATGCCGATCGACAGATGGATCGGGAGTTGAGCCCGCCTTTTGTGGGCGACGTTTTTCCCTCCACTCTCTCTCTCACGCCCTAGCATCGCCAGGTGGCAACCTCTCGTGACTCTTACCGGGCGGGCGGAAGTGTAACGACCCGTTGGGGACTGCAAAACTGCCTGCTCACGCGAAGGGTCCCCAGAGACTCCCCCTCAGTCCGTAGCAAATCTTTCCGCGATTCAGCCAACCATAATGCTCCATCCTGTCCCTCCGCAAAATAAATAAAAAAGGAGACTCCCATCCTACATAAAACTACCGAGAAAGCTACCTAGCACTCAGAGAGCACCAGTGAGTCATCGGGCTCCCTCGGATACTGCAACCACTGGGGCACACCTGCATTGTGCCCCCTGCACCTGGGGACCTCGGAAACTTATTGCCTGGACCTCAACGTGAGGTACGTTCGGCCTGCCATGCCGTGTCGAACATTTTTACTACTGACGAAGGCCTCCGGTGGGTCGTCAAAACGTTTAGAGAGAAAAATATGTATCAATCGATAAGCAATCGATCGTGGTGCAAAAGTCCGGTAGTTATCGATTCTTAGAATGTTGGGTCCGGCCATGATACCTCGGTAATAAATTTATTTAAATAATTTTCTAATTCAAATGACGGATAATAAATAAAGTTGAAACATCCACACGTTACCAACTCACAGTTATCGCGAAAACTATTTACAACAAGCTTATCTGCTTAATGAGTTTTCAAACGTGATATAGCTGGAGTAGTGGCAGTGGTGGGTGTTTTCAGAAGGATTTTACGTTTCACACAATCGCGTCAGCCGTGTGTGCTCAGCGATCCGTCAGCAATTAACTCAACTGTTGTGCGCTAAACGAATTGTAGCAATAAAACCGAATTAACTCAACTGCCTGTAAACAATAATAATGTTTATATGGAGTGAAAATAATACGCGCTATACTGTGACGTAACAATGACGCGTTGTAGGAAATATTGTATATAACAATATTAGGCAGTTCTGCCAACACGGCAGCTACAAAATTTACACTATTCAATTGGGACGGGTTTTAATTGTTGCTACACCTGGCGCTGTTTATTTATGACTTTCAACAGTTTGGCAGCTGGGTTGGATTACCCCAGCCAGCGGACTATAAGACTCGGCAGCATAGGGAGATAAACGGCGTGTTAGGTGAAGGTGGAAATACTTTGTCCAGAGAGAAATAATTTGTCTTGTGCACGGATATTTTCATGTTGTTTATATAAAGAGAGCTTACAATCCGAACATACTTATTGCAACTGAAACATAGAGTCTAGTCTCTTTTTTTTAGTCGAGTCCCTTTCCTTGTTTTCCTTGATAACACTCGACGAATTGTAACAAATATTGACTGAAATTTGGCCAACTTATTAGAAGAACTGGGTTGTCGGTACTGGACGGGGCTGTTATCGTCCGCTAACCTGTTTGTACTCTTCACTTCAAGAATCGTTATTTTTATGGCCACTAAAAAGGTGCATCTATTGTTAAGATAAGAGGGTTTTACAGTATAGTTAGTGAGGCGGCCCCATCCAGAGGATTGGGTGGCGTTTTAGTCGGTTAAAAATGAAAAAAGACATGAGGCGACGGGTAGGAAGGATGCCGGTGAGTTCCTCCGAAGGATGTCGCAGTCTGTGTAACAATGTTATATGAAAACACTAAATTTCTCTTATCAAAAAATGAAATAATTATTTTAGTACAAAATTATGCCTATAAATGAATAATACTAACCATTATTATTATATAACGATAATATTGTCATTAACATATTACATAATGTTATGTAATCGTTGCGGTGTTATCATTATAATAATAAAATTAACGTTTTTGAACCAACTAAAGTTAGGCCTACATACAACAGACTAAAATGGCACTTAATCCACTGGATGGGGCCGCCACAGTAACTCTACTGTAAAACCTTCTTAACAATAGATGCACCTTTTTAGTGCCCATAAAAATAACGTTTCTTGAAGTGAAGGGTACAAACAGGTTAGCGGACGATAACGGCCCCGTCCGGTACAGTACCGACAACCCGAAGAACTGCTTCCCGGGCTCTCAGGCCGTGGTCTTCTGTTGTTAACTCCAGACGTTTCATCCTCGCCATTGGAGGCCAACTTCAGTGTCTGAAGGACGTAACGTTTACTGACGCGGTGAAGGCTTTACTACAGTACTGTGGTGTTAATGACTGACACGGTCTGTTTTAAGTGGCGGAGTATGTGATGACTTAAATTTAAAAAAAATAAAAAAAAAATAATAATAATAAAAATATAAAATGGGAAGTTAATGAAAACCATTAAATCGCACTATTAAACCAAATACCCCTGAACTAACTCATAATAGTAATGAGAATTAAAAAGGGAATTTAACTAAAATAATTAATTAAAACTGAGAAAGCAAAAGTTAAAAAATAAAACTGTTAACCCTTTATTAAATTTATCATGCTATGACCTGTGTATACCGGATCCAACTTGCATACCGACCCGGCATTAAATAAAAAATACCTGTAAACTATAATGTAAATAATTAATAATTCAAAGTCACTAGTAGTAGTTGTAATAAAGTCTGTAGACAAGCAAAGTCTCGATTGTTTATTTTGTCGAACTGTAAGAATGTATTACTAATTAAAAATTTGGAACTATATTATGGCGGAGTATTCACTCCGCGTCGTTACAATTTTCCTGTTGTAACAATGTAGGACTTCTGATGCGACTTTCAAACTGTAAACAGCTCCAAGCGGGGCTCTGCAAAAAATGTTTTATTTTATTTTATTTCGTTATTAGCTACCACTAACAGTGTGGAGATATAGATCTATGTAACTAAGATGTAGTGTGTTTTTAAAACAAAGATGTGAAAGAAGAAAATAAGTGTATAAGGTGACATCTCCTATTAAAAAATAAAATATGGTTCAAGTTAAGTGTAATTCCAACATAATGTGAAACGAATATGTAAACTCCGATACTACTGCGCTATTACATATGTGATGTGAATAACTGTGAATAGTGAAGACTAAGACCTCAACTGCATTTACACTACCGCTGAGAAAACAGGACGACTTCACGCTAGATGACACCATAACATCCACTCCATCATTAGTTGACTCCGAGGACATCCACTGGAAAGACTGCCACGATGACAACCCACGACTAAGAGAGTACAGAAGAATCACGCGGCAGGACATGGACAGATAACATTTAACTAGAGGTGACGCGGAAGCTCGTCTTCCGTGAATAATGTATCTTTTAAAATATAAGTAATTAATAAAATGAAAAAGACTTTTAAATGACAATCTCTAAGCGTTAAGCATTACTATGGTGTAACAAGTAATTTCAGAAATCATACGTTGTAACATAACTCTTGTGATGTAACTTTGAAACATCGCTCAACTAAATGAAACCATTCTTCAAATGGTATTTTAAGTAATAATGTAATTGACTAAAGAAGTAGAGTAAATTTGAAAATTCATAACTAGTTTAAAGAGACTCGGATCCGAGGTAAATACATTATCTGTATGATCATTTTTGATACAGAAAACCCCTTTACAATTCTGTGTAAGTAAAGATTTTATTTGTAATGTATTATCAATCATACGTAAATAAAGGGATGTCACCTTTGTTACATAGTAAATTGAGTGCATAAATCAGCAAAATTCCCTCCCCTGTTACCTTTTATTAGAGTTCTTATAATTATTGTTAGTGATGTGTTTAATTTTTCAGTTTGTTACAACGAAGGCAGCCTGTATAATTGGCCAGAGTCTATTATCACGGGTTCCTTGGATTATAACGTAGCCGACACGTTATACAACAGAAGAGCACAGCCCGGGAAGTAGTTCCGTCCGTGAAAGCTTATCAATCAATCAACTTGCCAACGAATCGATTGGCCAACTTATGATCAACTTCATGATCTAAGTCATAAATAATGCATCAGCCAAGACAGAAGAAATGTCACACCCTTTCTATACCCTCACTATCCAATACAGCCTTAGTTCGTAAAGGGTATTTACTCATAAATGCAATAGTTTTTGTCTTCTGCACAGAAAGTTTCATGTTGTAATTTGAACAGACTTGCTGGCTGTAACTGGAACATTGATCACTGAACTTTGCGTTCATTGTTTTGGGTGATCTCGTGATCATCCGCAAACAGCATTGTATTCAAGCACGTTCTGTTGTTTATTTTTGTCCCTGCATCTATTCGGAATTTCCACTTCTATGTCATCTGTAAAGGTATTAAACAATGTTGGAGATATGGCACAGCTTTGTCGCACTCCCTGATTACTGTGAATCCCTTCTGCAAAATCCCCTCCCGTAGACAATACTATCCTTGTACAACAAGTAGGAGCAAATCAGATTTAGGCTAATACAATCTAGTGTTGTTTGTACACTCACATATAAAGTAATAAATGAAACTGTATTGGAATTCTGTGAGAGAAAACAAATGGTTAAAATTAAATTGAAAGTCACCAATACAATCATTGCATTCTATTTCCTATAATAGTATATGAATGAATATGTGTGTGTGTGTGGTTTGTAAACAAACGTTATGATTTGTCCAATTCAAAACATCGCCGCTACCATTCGTTCGCAAATTCGATTCTATTAAAAAACATCTACCCCCTCTCTCCCTCCCGCTGATACTCACACGTCTTTATTGTATTAATTTCCTGTTTCCAATTGACCGACCGACTAGATTTCGTTAACAGGTTTTGCAAGCACACACACACACACACACACACACACACACACACACACACACACACACACACACACACACACACACACACACACACACACACACACACACACACACACACACACACACACACACACACACACACACACACACACACACACACACACACACACACACACACACACACACACACACACACACATTGGAATAATTTAAATTTCTTTTGTATCATTAGGCCGTCATTTAGTATTTGCTTTCGGTATATCGGGAATCGACACGCAGGTTTTTACATCTGCCAGTTGTCTGCATATCGATTAAAAAAGTAAATATCATAGATGAAATTTTAAGTAATTTTTATTCAACTACGCAACTGTATGGTTAGAAAAGAAAGAATTCTTAACAATTCAGATACGCTGGTGACGTAGTGATAATAATTATTTCTACTCTGTTACGGCGGTTATCTTGGCCGAAGTAAATATTAAAAGAATTAATTATCGGGCTGTTGGGCTGTGGCATGGCTGGCTCTAGTAGAAGGCTGGAATATTAAACGTGGCAACGTTGCGTCTGAGGCCTATAAGCGTAGTGTAATAACTTAGCTGAAGTAAACAAGTTATATTTTGATTTAACTTCATAGCATTACTAAAATCATGAGTACGCCTATTTATAGCTAAATCTAAATTATAGGTCTGTGCGCACTTAGTACTACAGGCCTACCTTTAAGTTGAAGAAATTAGTAAATTTGTGTTAGGTCTAATGAATTAATTTTGATCGAATTATTGAATTCGTATCATATGAATGAGTTAAATAGTGTATTTCTTAACTAATATAACTGTATTTTACATAATAAACTTTTAATTTGCAAAAAATGAAAAATTATAAAACTGCTGTTAACCGACACTTAAAAATGACGCGATTTGATTATTTAAATACATAAATTAAGAGATCGTCTAGTTAGCCTCAAATATCAGTTAGTTCCAGTGTTGCCACGTTTAATATTCCGACCTTCTGCTAGAGCCGGCCATGGCCGTGGTCGATTGCTTGATGATGATTGTGATATTTTTCGTCTCTAGACATTTCAGCTACCGATCGGAGGCCTTCTACAGTAGCAAATTATTCGACAAGGGATGGTAGACCAAACGTACCCCTAGTTACATATAAGCAATACATTTTTCGGGGAAGCGAGGTTCCCTGTTGTTTGTAACTTCACTAAACGTTTTGACATAAATGTGTATTATGATTGTATAAAAGTCCGACCAAAGGAGCCAAATGATTATATTACGGCAACTCAGCAATCCGCTTAAATTTCGAACACGCAAACAGTTCACACATAAAATGGAATTGTTACAAAAAATCTTATGAATTTTTTTGTCTAGTATTTCTTTTAAAGTGGAACGACAAGAAGCAATAATACGAAACGTGACAATCTAAGGGTAGAAATGATATATGGTGTACGTTTATTGGTGGAGAGGGCGCGAAGGACAAATGTGTGCAGGGGTTGAGCCAGTGGGTGAAGTTCATTTTTGTGTTCATTGTTGATTTACTACAATGCCACAATAACGGTGACAGTGTTGGAGAAGAAGAAAAAAATTTGCAGAACACAATGGTAATAGTGCACATTAACATTAATAGTCATGGAAAAGGGTTTATTGTCTATTAAAATGATGTGTTTTTTTTTGTGTGAATATTATTTGTTCAAGCTGCTTTTTTTTTGTGTTTGCAATAAAAACAAAACTATTAAGTTGTTCTTACACAACCTATTTTTTCATCAAAGACATCAAACAATTAATAATAATTTGTTTTCTTTTAATGAATAAACTTCGTATTTAGGTTGCCAACGTATTTAAGTGATAAATGGGATTTTTTTAATATAGTGGAATTATGTAATGTTTAACTTAGATGAGACCAAGCGATTGGACAAATATTAAGGCGTGGTAGCCAAATAAAAAATATCATTAAGGGCTCTATTGAGAGCAGAAATTCAAGCAATAGGGCTTGTTCAGAGTGCATGACACAAGTAAAGCAAGAGCTACAGAAAGTTGAAGAACTTGACAAAGATGGAAATAAACGGAAAGCCGCAGTCAGCCAGACTTTGGACTGATAATCTTATGATGATGATGATGATGATGTAATGTTTCTGGAAAACTTACGAGTATAGTCAGCTCTCGATTGTCCGGGATAATGGAGGGATTACACGATTGATCCAAAAGCTCGGATAATCTACAAACTTTTTCCTAACAATCATGTACCCATGCAGGGGCGTATTTACGGGGGGGGGGGGAAACGAACAGTACCAGACCTCCCTCAGAGGGTCGAAAAAGTTGACAAGAAATTTTGTTAATTTTTTCATTTTTTGTTTTTTAAATTATTTTTTCTCTTATGTACGCTAATTTAGTAGTAATTCTTTTTTAAGTATACAAACAGACTTATAATATAGCATCTGCATATAGGCTACGTTTTAAATATGAAATATGGAAATCAACTCAGTGACCCCGAAAGAAGTTGTTAATAAAATGAATAAAATGGCCAATAAATAAACTCTAAAACATTTTCAAACAGTGTAGGCTATATTTTTTGTGTACAAAACATTCTTGGTTTACCTTCTATTTTTTTAAAATTAGAACTGTAGTTATTATTTTCAAATGTAAAACCTCAATAAACGTCTTGTAAACATGTTTCAATAATGCGTATTTGTATTGTGTTCTTACCGTTTAATTTCATAGGATTTATTTCAGGATGTTATAACGTTTTTCATCTATTTTAAAAATTACAATATTGATTATTCTTAACATGTTTTTCTTTTATATGAAGCTGACAAGACCGGGCTCTCCCCAAGCCCAGATTCTAGATACACCACTATACCCATGAAAGTTATGTTATATTGTTTGAAAGAACAATAAACGTTAGTAATAAATATTTATTACTGTTACTGACTCATGACGTATTATTTATTGCAGAACAACGCGTTCCTGCAAGTAGTTTTGTACAAAAGACACGGTTAATTACAATAGTTCCAATGGAAAATTTCATTTTAATCTTTGGGGTACAATTTTAACGTACTGTAATTATACTGAAATTAATTAGACTGAATTACAGTATATATTTCAAGTATTAGACAGTAATAGACAGACAGTATTAGACAATTAATTAGACAGTACCTTCAAGTATATATTTCAAATGAAGATATATCCATGTGTGTTCAGAATAGACTTTAAAAGACAAGAAGTAAATCTTATTTAAAATTTGTTTGAAACAGTCTTTTTCAAATTTTTCTTCTTCCTCGCATTTTCAGTTACGAGGGGGGTCTAAAAATAAGGTACACTAGTGCTGCCGTGCGAATAGAACTGCAGTTATGATCCCGACACTGTTTTGTTGCAAGATATAGATGGATCTAATGTAGGTGACAGTGGTTGTCTATTGTTGTCGTCTGTGGTGAGATTACGTCGATAAGTTTAAAAAATGAGTCTGATTCAAAACCCGTCCAGTGTAGCAGTGTAAGCAGTTATTACATTTCTGAACGCTACAGAAAAGAACGCTAAAGCTTACCAGCTGATAGCAATACGATGCATTGCTAAGCTACTGTTACGTTGCTGCTATGTATAAATGGCTAAAAATGTTACTACATAATTTTAAATACAGTATACTTATTCAATTAGTTAAAAGAGGATAAGCATTAGTATCCTATTCAATTAGATAAAAGGATATTAGTAGCGAAACCAGTGATGCTAACTGCATGTAAGCGGTATTCTGAAGTAAAATAAAACTAAAATTAATAATTAAAACAAAGTTTTGACTAAAATAAAAAATGTTATCATATTATTATCAATTAATAGGAAACATAAATATGATTTATTATACAGACTGTATTTACAGAACATTCTATATGACTGACAAGGAAAATGGAGGCGTCCTACACGCGTTCGACCGTCATAAGGATTTACGATGTAAAATTAACGCACATACAAGACCGCTGAACTGGCACATTTAGTGTGTAAATGGGAGGCAATGGAAATGACAATAAACGGTGAGAGAGAGAGAGAGAGAGAGAGAGAGAGAGAGAGAGAAAAACAGAGAGTAGAGAAGTGTTGTGTGTAGTGGGCGATGCCCAAGTGTCACACAGACAATGGAAACTAACAAATCAGCTGTGAAGTGAATTAGAGAGAATGCCGTTGACGCCGCGGCACTGACGACAGCCAGACATATTGATGCCATCAGCTGACTGTGTTCCTCGTGTACAGTGATACAGTGACGTCATTTAACACATCCGGTTTATTAAATAAAATAGAGCGATGAAATATATCCATATTGTGTTGGACGGTTGGTTTTAATTTTCGCAAGCTAGTATAAAAATATTAGAGCATTTTGTCTGTACAGCTCACTCTAAACTATGCGAGTTTTAATCTGAATGAATACTCCTAGTTTCGCTGTATAGTTTACGAACGAAGAACTTAATTTTACATAGTTAAGGCGGCCCCTGCTCTTTGGGTGTGAACTTTGGATGACAACGAAGAAACAAGAAAGTAAAATACAGGTCTCGCAAATATTGATTTCATTACAGTGTAATGTATTACAGTTCATAGAACCGATCCTACTAACTAACTTACATGAACAGTACGCCTACTGTACTGTACTCGACTTTCTGATAATTTGAGTTTCGAACACGTATTCGGGAACCCATTATGTTAGAAAGTCGAGGACCTCCTGTATTGTAGTCTATAAGAGTGCCTTTTTGTCTAATTAAAGTTTGTAATTAGTTAATTTATTGGTGTCAGTTATACTGTTTTCACCGTTCAACAAGACGATCCATGAGACCGTTGTACGATCTCTGGGTCTCTCAGTTTTCCCATTGCCAAAACACTTTTGTGGGCGGGTGCATTGTCGTGATGAAAGATGATTTTTTTCTTCTCCAAACCGCGTCTTGTCTTACGAATTTTTTTGTCTAGTTTGGTTAAAAGGTTAGAATAATATTCTCCGGTATTGTTCTACCCTTTTCGAGGTAATCGATTAACAAAATACCTTTAGCATCCCAAAACACCGATGCCATGACCTTTCCAGCTGATGGGACCGACTTTGCTTTCTTTGGCGCTGAACAGCCAGCTTCTGTCCACTGTTTTGACTGCTGTTTAGATTCTGATGTGTAATGGTGAATCCACGTTTCATCCATAGTAATAAACCGATGCACAAAATCAGTTTTATTTTTTGTAAAAACGCTCCAAGCACTGTTCACAGATTTTCATGCGAACGCGTTTTTGATCTGCTGTGAGCATGCGCGGCACCCATCTTGCGCAAAGCTTTTTCATACGCAATTCTTCATGCAAAACATAACCTACACGTTCTTTCGAAACGCCCACAGCCTCAGGAATTTCACGCACTTTAATCCGTCGGTCATCCAATACTAAATCGTGTATTTGTTCGATGATTTCTGATGTTGTTGCACTTTTTGGGCGTCCCTCACGTGGTTCATCGTCAAGGCTGGTATGGAAACGTTTAAACTCGGCAGCTCATTTCTTAATTGTCGAAAATGAAGGACATAAACTTTTGTGAACTTCGAATGAATTTCATTCGGTATCAAACCTTCTTCAACAAAAAAGAAGGTACGATAAGTTCTTCAGGTAGAAGGTAACTTGTATCACTGTACGATATTCAATTTTATCCATTGTACAAAATATACACAATTACGCTACTTCAAATAGCTGTATACAAGAAACTACGTGATAGATTGACTCGCAATTTCACATGAATTGTTGTGACAGGCATACCAACGTAAGAAAAAAAAATCTTGCTCAGAGTTGATGTCTGTGATCGAGGCCGAGAACTTTTCAGACCACCATAGTAACAAAATGCTTACGAGTTAGCTACAGAAGGAATAACAAAATGATCGTAGAAGCTTGTGAAGAGATGTGAAAGAGAGTTGAGGAGACAGCGTTAAGTGTTAATGAATCATCATCATCATCATCATCGTCATCATCATCATCTAAAGGCCATGCCTTGTCAGTTAGCCACATATCTCTCTCTCTCCATCATTGTCATCTTTAAATCGCAGTACGATAAGAAGTTAATCTTCCTTCCCATGTCTTTGAAGAACGCTGCTCTTGGTCGTCCTCTTGGTTTTCCCCTAACACATTTCCTTCAAAAATATTACTTAAGAATTGATTGTGTCGTAACACGTGGCGTCACGTATTGTGCCCAATCAATTTTGCCCTTCTTCTTCTAATGAAAGAAAGACTAAATATGTGACATTGTCAACACCCAAAAGAGAAAGAAAATTACAAGACTCCGAAGAAAAAGAAGTTTATTTGAAGAATTAAATAACTTCATATATTTAGGAATTGATCAGTAGCGTATCTAAAATTTGGCATTAGGGGGGTCCGGGGTCCGGTCGAGTCGGCTTCATATAAAAGAAAAAAAGTTAAGACTAATCAACATTACTTTTAATATATTTAAAATGGCTAAAAAAACGTGTGATTGCATCTTGAAACAATCCCATTAAAGTAAACGGTAATAGCACAATAAAACTCGCGTTACTGGAACATTGTTTAGAATTTACTGACTGAATTGATTTTCTGATTTTCCTACATTTTGTATTTCAAACGTATATAGAAATGTTCTGTAATAAAACCAGTTCGTATATTTAAAGAAGCAATACTAGTTGAACAAATAGTAAAAGAGCCTAAAAATTAAGAGATTAACAAGAACTACAGGTACAAAAAGTTCTGATTATCGAATTGTTCATGACTCTGTAGGCTACAGAAAAGTTTCAACCCAATGGGTGCCCAAAGAACTGACTGAAAAAACAAAGTAATAACGAAATTGTACGGTTATCGGGAGTAATACAAGTATCCTACTATATAGTATAGTCAAATTTTTTTGACCATTTGGGGGGGGGGGCCGGTCCCGTTCGTCCCCTCCGTAAACACGCTCCTGGAACTGATACTGATAATAAGAGTAGAGTAAAAATTGTGATTGTAGAAACAAAACAGGCAGGAACCTGAGCTGAGTCTACATTGCATACCTGAGAATACTAAGAACGGCAATATTAACTATGGAGTAGTTGATATATTTCCTTAAAAATACAAATTTGTATCGACTTCTAATACGGCTAGTGGCTACCTATGGTCGTGAAACGTGAACAGCAGTAAAACAGGGAGAATTGCTCACGACATCATTGCCTAACTTACAGTACTTGATTGTTAACTAAAGGGCCCCTAAACCCTTTGGAAAACTGATTTGTATCACTTACATAAAGTCAACTATAATAAAAGTCAAGTTATTAGTTTTCAAAATTTAACATGTTAGGGGCCTCTTAGAAGATGCAGCATGCAGCATTGTGGAGGCCCCTGACAAGGAGTGTGTTTGCCTACCTATGAGCGTTAGCATCATGGACGAGGTGACGTAGCCGATGAGTATGATGGCCAGACTGGTGATGATCGCCAGCGGAATGGACCGCTTGGGGTTGTTGGCTTCCTCGCCCGTCGTCGCGATTATGTCGAACCCGATGAACGCGTAGAAACACGTCGCCGCCCCCGTGAACACCTGCAACAACAATAACAGTGCCATTGTTACAACTTATAGTGAATTACCGTTACCGTATTCTACAAAATATTGTCTTGGAATAGATGAAATATTTGGTACTTATCGGACGTACACTACATTTTCGATGTTTCGAATACGCGATAGTATCGATACACCACGCAGTGAAGAAGTGTAACAACTCTAAACGACTTAACTGCTGAATGTAATACGAAAATATGTAGTTTGTTAACGCGTGAGGTTAGGTCGGAATATTTCGATTTTTTTTAGTTTATTGTTTAAAGTAAAAAAACTCATGGTTGACAATATATAAAATATATAAGACTGTCATTTAATTAACGATAATAAGACTGTAATTTTTTAATAACGATTGTAACAGATTGAAACTTGGGTAACAATCTACAAAAAAAAAGCAAATATGCGAATAGGGTCTATTTCATTAAACGCATTATTTATATTACCGTTCATTACATTCATGTTCACTACTTTAATATTCTTAACTGTATCATTTTGTAGAGAAAATGTTTGCCTTTTTTTTACCCGTTGAGAATACAAACAAACCGAAATAAGATTTTGACTCAAGTAAACTGCATTAAAGAAAGAAAATAAGAATTTCGACGAAACCGAAACATCGAAGCATGATAATCTTTTGTAAACAAAAGATTTCTAGACTGTGGGGAATCGAAAGTGTGGAAGCGTTACATTTTTCGATGACGCATCACGCATTTTGTGGAATGACCCCAGCCTAAAAACATTATCATGTTAAAAAAAAAAAACTAAAGACAACTTGCACTAAACATTGTTGTGAGGTTCAAACGTTTTGTTTTCTTTTTCTGAATTCATAAACAATCTGAGCAGACATTTAAAATGTTGTTCATAATCATAGGCGTGCGCATGGGAGGGACCAAAGGAACCTTGGTCCCCCATTAGTAAAAAAAAAAAAAAAAAAAAACGGAAACACAAAGAAAGATGTGAAAAGACTTTGGGCTTTTGTTTATTCCATTCCTTCTTCTTTTTGTTGTTGTTTAGGTTACAGAAATAAGATAATGATATGTTTTTAATTAAACCAGTTTCGTTTTTATGTTAATTTTGTAGACCGTTTGACTGAGGATATTCCACATCCGCCGGTACAGTGCCCCCCCACACAATCGCCTATGTTCATAATGGATGTGTATTTTATTACTATGGGATTATACTAAAACTCTACCTAAGAAACCTAACTTTGCGTTCGAAAACATTACGTTTTTTTTGCAAACGTATTACGATTATAAAAGAGTACCGGTACACATCTTTCCGGATTGAATTGTAACCGTATATATTGTAACATAAATATTCTAAAAACATTGTAAAATTAATACAGGACCAGGGAAAAGTGAACAACCCCAATTAGAATTCGGGGACAAGTATAATTTGCAAATATTTTACACAAAATTTACCGTTCCAAGTAAAAAACGAGTTCTGTCAGAATGTATAGTAACCTGCATGGATAGTCACTTTACTTCGAGTTGGGTTTTTCTTTTTTGACAGTTTACACAAAATCGAGTATTATTTTAAAGGTGTATCGGTCCTTTCAGTTTACCTGTTAACCTAACAACACCAACTTTACCTGCCACAGGGGAGGTTTAACCTATAATATTGCTAGAAACGTTTTGTATAAAACATATATTACAACGAAAAATTATTACAACCAAAAACAAATAATTTTATAACATAAAACAATAAATTAACATAGCTTCCATTATTTTAATAAAATTGTATGCGATATTCACTACATATCAATACCGACTATCGCATAATCGAAATATTGAAAATTATCGGAAAAGTACCAAACATTTTATAAAGTATATTTTTTTGTTGAACATCCGCCAGCATTAATAATAAATAATCATAAGCTTTTGACTACAAACGATAACAGATGACTATTATACTAATGTTCTGACCTGTAGGCGTCTTCAGATCGGTTAATAAAAATGAATAGCAGAAGAAACTGTACATCATAAAACAAAGATATCGTCCAAAGAATTAACATAAGATAACAAACATGACAAATCATGCATTGAGTAAAAAATCATAAATTTCAAACCGCTTCCTAACAAGATCGTCCAACCGAATGTGAGAAGGGATTCTACAAGTGATCGACAAAACTGTGCCCACAGCCATGGAGACGTGACCAATCCTTATTTTGGCTCTTTTATATTCAGGAATCTGACGATTTTAAAAATAAAATAAGTAATATAAAATATATTTTATTACTTTTGTTTTATTATGTAATTACAGAAAATTTGATGCCATTTATAGGTGTAAGTTCATTTTTTAAATAAGACCTCTTTCAAATGTCCCCCATCATTTTGTATATACTGCTGCAGTTTGTCGCTTAGATTTCGCATCATTGCATTCACCATGTTGTTTGGTATGGCTGCGATATCTTTCTGTACGGAGGCCTTGAGTTCGTTAATGTCGTTAGGTTTATTAAGAAACACTCTAGACTTGAGGTATCCTCAGAGAAAATAGTCACATACTCACAGATCTGGAGATTGTGCTGGCCACGCAACATCTCTTTCTCTGAAAATCACGTGGCCTGGAAACATCTCTCGAACTACCGCCATGGATGCTCTGGCAGTGTGGGCTCTTGTTCCAGAAATAACGGCATGTGATCCCAAAATTTCCATAACACCAGAAAGTTACATGTGGACTGGGAAGAGGACACCTTACACGTATGTAGTTGCTGAGACTACTGACCAGCAACTGAGACCAGTAACAAAAATTTTGTTTGTTCATTGTGCCCGATAAATGAAAGTGTGTTTCGTCGTTCATTAGCAGGACCATTTCATGAGTCAACAAGTTTAGAAAATTTGCACAAAATACTGCCCGATTTGCTTTGCCACGGTTATTTAACTCTTGCAACATTAACATTGTATACGGATGAAAGTTCAAATCTTTGTAAAGAATTCTTACGATACTGGTGCTTGGTTTCTCGGTGAGCGTTGAGGTACCTAAGGGCTCCTTAACACCGCCTGCTTGACCCTATCAATGTTTGGAGGCTCTCACGGTGTGCACTGGACCTGGTGGTTTTGTTTTTCGTTGCAGAAGCAGTAGTTCGGAAATTGTATATCCACAACATTATCGTATTACAACTAGTAACAGCACTATTACGACGGAATAATCGCTGCGTAATGACAACTGAATCACCATTTTAAAATAAGTTTCCACTACGAACGCACGATGCGTAGCAGTCCACTGCTCCATTGTAACTGAAATGACATCAGGTGTACAAGGCCACAGTCGGCCAGATTCCCGCTTGCACGCCAGTGTTGCCAACCTTTGTCAGTGTTGCTTTAAAAATCGTCAGATTCTCGTGAACCACCATACGTATAATCGTATAATCCCATACTTATGTAATAATATTTGTTTTACTATTTAATTTTACTTTACTAAAACGGCCAGACACTGTTATTGGTAGAAACATTGTAATTATTATATTATTAACAATGTAATAGAATACAATACCCATTTTAATATATGATACTTAAAACAATGATTTTATATTGTATCACATATTACGTATCTGAAACGATGTAATTATTAGTACTGTCACGATGTCGAACCCCGGCGTTAAGGTGAAATATTTTAGTATCTATTATGATCTTAGTAATATGAAAATATCTATATGTACTGAGGAAGGTTAGCATTATAGTCTGTATAGCTTTTGACAATGCAAAGATAATAAATAATCTTTACATTGCATCAAATATATCTGTTCGAATGCGTACTTAACACAAATCACGTGGAAAGTGTAAGATTTGTTTTTAGTTAAATGTTACGCCCGTTATTTGTGGGGAGGGGTAAGCTCTCCACGACTTTCCTATATACGCATTGTGTGGGTAACAATAGCAACAATGAAAAAGTATGTAAAGTATAGACGATATTATGTTCAGTTATGATAATAATACTACTACGGTTAATAACTGAAGCTTTTAGCTCCATCAATCGGTTATAAAGCACTTATTCTGGGAGGTAGCGTATATCAACAAATAAAGTCCATTCCTTTCTTCTGAGTACTGCCCGTAGGCTGAGAAACAAGGGCTTACGACCCTAGTTGTCGATCCCAACACTTACAAATAATAATAATACTAACAATAACAATAACAATAATAATAATAATAATAATAATAAAATATAATAATAATAATAATAATAATAATAATAATAAGAAGAAGAAGAAGAAGAAGAAGTAGGAAAAGTATTTGAGATTGTCTCTTGTGACCCAGAGGGTTGATGAAGAGATAACGTTCTCAGGTGAGATGTAGTTTCTCAATTATTTTCACGGTGGAAGGAGCAAAGAAAGAAGAAGAAGAATAAGAAAAAAAGAAGAAGAAGAAGAAGAAGAAGAAGAAGAAAAAGAAAAAGAAGAAACAACAACAACAAGAAAAGAAGAAGACTGATAAGAAGAAGAAGAAGAAGGAGGAGGAGGAGGAGGAGGAGGAGGAGGAGGAGGAGGAGGAGAAGGAGAAGAAGAAGAAGAAGAAGAAGAAGAAGAAGAAGAAGAAGAAGAAGAAGAAGAAGAAGAAGAAGAAGAAGAAGAAGAAGAAGAAGAAGAAGGACAAGAGGAAATTGTTGTATGATAAATTATGAAAATTTTAAAGAGAAAGGGAGAGATAAAGAGAGAAAGAAAGGTAAGAATTAAGAAATTAGGAAAAGGCAGAAAAGTAGGAAAAATAAAAGGAAAGAAAGAAGGAATATCGTTTTATGTTTTACCTGTAAGAAGAAGAGGAAAGAAGTAGAGAGAAAAACAGGAAGAAAAAGAAGAAGGAAATAAAAAGCACTAAATAAATTCAAGTGAATTGAAAACAGTCAAGAGGTATAGCGTACGCGATAGTGTCATAATATGGCAGGAAGTAGGTTATTAGAAAACCGTATGTGGAAGGAAGGTACACTGACATCGTATGTAGAAGAATAAGGAAGATTGCTGTCTCTTGTGCATGACGTGTTATATAATGCATTAATGGAAGCCATATTTTATTGTAGCTTAGCTTAGAGCGTGTCAAGTAAGTAGTGATACATGGGAAATAGTAATTTATGTATGAAGCTAGATAGATATATATAGCTAGAGAGAGATAGAGAGAGAGATAGACAGACAGACAGAAATAGAGAGGGGGTGAGTGAGATAGATAGATATATGTTAGAGAGAGAGATATCATTAAATGCTCATAAATGAATGTACTGCCTCACTAAAAGTATCACGTAATGGAAATGTCTGGGGCAGACGTGGTCGATAACGTCCACAGACCCGCGGACACGTTTGTCGCCAGTATACCACAGATTTCAATACAATTTGGCTAACCTCTCTGTTATTTTACCCATAGAGGAAAACAAATATGATACACGGCTAACTTTATTGCTGTCTCCCTCCCGAAAAAGTTTAGAATAAGTCTGTAGATACATAATTCAAAAGTTTCGCTTCTTTTGTGATTTCTATTGTAAGTACTATACACAGTATACAACTGTAAAAACAATTCAAGTACTACATAAGTACCACGAGCACAAGCACTACCAACACCACCGCCATCATCATCACCAGCATTCATTGATTTTGAGAAAGCCTTCAAGAGAGTAGACAGAATGCTATTATTTTTATCTATTATAGATAGAAAAAGCTACTATTTTTATAGACAGAAAGATAGATAGAATAGACGGTGGATAGATCCATCCATTCGCCACATTCCAGCCCTCTGTCTTCCGTAATAGTCTTTACTTCTGTGTCCCAACATTTCCTTAGTCTAGCTCTTTTTCTTAAAGAGCCTAATGGCTAATTACTTGGTGAGTGGGATGACACTATGATTCGGTAAACGGAGTACTTTAGTGAAATACTGAATGTGTTTGGTTGATACTGTTTATATAATATATGCAAGAATCATAAACCACCATAAATCATACTTCCGAGCATCTTATTTTGGAAGAACAGAACGGTTTCGGGAATGGCAGATCTTGTACAGACAATGCTTTTATTATTATTACACAAATCATTGAAAAACATCGTTAAGTTACTAAAGAAACGCAAATAGCTTTTACTGAATTTGAGAAGGCCTTTGCTTTAGAGTAGGTAGAAATATGCTGTGACAAGTATTAGAAGGACTGGAATACCTAAAGCAACTTACAAGAACTATACAAGGCCAAAGAACTGTATAACGGAACAAAAAGTTAGTATACTATAAAATAGTATAGTTTTTATACCTATTTAATATAACTATTAAAAATAAGTATACGATCTTCCAAAATTATCCGTCGATCAAGGATATTAGACAAGGATGCAGTATATCACCTAGTCTTTTTAACATTTATATCGACGATCTAGTAAGGAAATGGAAACAACTAGTTCACCCTCGTATTAAGATATCACGAGACAGGTATTTGAGTGCGCTGTTGTTTGCTGTCGACTTGCCTGCTATAAAAGGTAATGGCGTTTCGACCCAAGGAACCCATAAAAACAAAATAATAATTAATGATCAAATTGTGGAACACGTAAGCCGTTTTGGCGGAATGATCTTGCATGTGATATGAATAATGATCTTGTTGTTAAGTTAGGCAAGTTTCAGACGATCTGTGAAACAATCAGTCATGTTTTCAGAAACAAGAAGGAAAAGTATTTTACATTGTCTCTTGTGACCCAGAGGGTTGATGAAGAGATAACGTTCTCAGGGGAGATGTAGTTTCTCAAGTATTTAAACGCTTGAAGAAGCAAAGAAAGAAGAAGAAGAAGAAGAAGAAGAAGAAGAAGAAGAAGAAGAAGAAGAAGAAGAAGAAGAAGAAGAAACAACAAGAAAAGAAGAAGACTGATAAGAAGAAGGAGAAAGAGAAGAAGAAGAAGGAGAAGAAGAAACAAGAAAAGAAGAAGACTGATAAGAAGAAGGAGAAAGAGAAGAAGAAGAAGAAGAAGAAGAAGAAGAAGAAGAAGAAGAAGAAGAAGACGAAGAAGAAGAAGAAGAAGAAGAAGAAGAAGAGAGGAGGAAGAAGAAGAGGAAATTGTTGTATGATAAATTATGAAAATTTTTAAGAGAAAGAGAGAGATTGTATACGTACCGTCAACAGTCAGAATTAAAGTTCTACAAAGTTATGGCCGTTTTTTACACTGTCCTATGGGTGTGAACTGTGGACGTCAACTAAGAAACAAGAAAGGTAAAATATAATCCTCGGAAATGGTATTCTTAAGAGGAGTTAAAAGATGTTCTGAACATGATCATATTAACAATAATGACATAAGATAAGATTTACAAGTTTTTAACTTAAAGACAGATTGAAAGGTTATAAATCACGATGGAAGGAACACTTAACAAGACTGACATATTCAAGACTGGGCAACAAAGTCTAGAAATACGAGTATAGAACTCGTATGAACCGATAGAACACAGGTATGTGGGTAGACCCAGGAATAGATGGCTGGATTATCTTTCAAGGCGGAAAAGGCAGCATCTTATCTGTGACGTGATGTGAAGATGATGATCCCGTTTTGGAGGTGGTCCAGTATTTGCAAGGAGCATTGAGGGACATTAATTTTGTCAGATTAGGCCTACTGAAGGTACCAGGTGTGTGTGTGCTCTGAATAAAATTTCTTATAACTTGATACACTACACAAACTTTTACAATTTTCTTAAATTTTGACTTTAATTTTTGTCCATAGTGCCTCTGAAGTTAAAACATTTCCAAAGTAAACACTAGATTCTGATTTATGTTAAAATTGACTTTAGTCTGATAGCCGGCACGGATTTTTACAACTTTTTATGGGCCCTGAAACCCAAACAATTTTCTAGACTCAGTTCTACAATTTTCTGGATTCAATTCTTTTCTGGGCCTTGGTGTCCTACAAGTTTGAAATTTCTGATACTGAACGTTATGTCCAGATTTTGATTAAAGTTCTTTTTAATTTGATACGGTACGCAGATTTTGGATTTTTCAAAATTTTAGCTCCTCACATTTTTGCCTGAGAACAATCTCAAAAACAACAGGAGTCTGTGGGAGGTAAAAGTGCGGACACTCTTGCCGGGTTTTACGAAAATCGGTTAATGCGCTCAAAAGTTATCGTGTGACATACCTCAAACAGAGGATCGTTTGGGGAAGGCAGACAAATCCTAAACGGTCGAGTTAAAACTGAGAAGTCGCTGCTTCGCTCGTTCAAATTTAGATAGACCAATGTGTAAGGAGGGAGGGAGTTGTTAGATAGAGAGAGAGAGAGAGAGAGAGAGAGAGAGAGAGAGAGAGAGAGAGAGAGAGAGAGAGAGAGAGAGAGAGAGAGAGAGAGAGAGAGAGAGAGAGAGAGACAGACAGACAGACAGACAGACAGACCGATCGACATACAGAGGGAGAAAGACGTATAAGAATTGAGACGTGCTGTTCCAATACCCAGGTAGTACAAAGAGAATGTATTTTTATATATACGGCATTAGGTACATCACGTTTGCCCGAGTTAAATCCACCCCCTCCCTTGGGCTGACGTGTTAAGTCGCGAGGCTTTGCCAGTTTCCCGTTTGTGTAAATCCATCTCTGTTATCCTTTGTCGACGACTTCGCAAACAAAAATGTGTCCATTTAAAAGTTGCCAGCGTTAATACCCATAGTTTACGTTTGTTGTCGTAGTCGTTTTTCGACTCTATTTTAACGAAAGCTCAGGCCAGTCATCTCGTACAAGCGGCCGAAGGCCCGTGGCTGGATATACTCTTCAAGACCGCCAAAAAGTATGTCGATGTACGGCAGGAACTGAATGTTATGAGTATAGTCGATAGGATTACCGAATATCGGCCAAAAACCGGTTGCAACATCGAAACCGAATGGATGATTGCCGCATCCTCCAGATCAACTATGGAATTATAGGCCGAAATGACGGAGAGCTGCGGGACATCCCAAGAAGCGTTGGAGTGTGACCGGCTCTAGTCTGTCTGCTTCGGACCAGAAAGAAACCATTTTTGGTTTGGTGAAGATGATCTACTTCTTCTTCTCCTCTTCAAGGATGAGGTTATATAAACCTGTTCCGGCACCAATCTCATCCTCGGACGACCCACGTCTTTTCTACCAGTGGCTTTATAGTTCAGTGCCGCTTTCGGCAATCGAACCTCTGTCATCCTTTGCAGATGATCCCAACATTGTCTTTTGTAAATTTAAATAATTTCATTTATGTCCTTTACTCTGAGTTTTGATCTGATATCTTATTCATTATTCTATCTTGCAATGTATAATTTAAAGTATTTCCAAGAAACTGCATTTCAGCACTCTGAATCTTGCCGCTTTCCTTTTTTTTCATGACCCACGCCTCACTCGGATAAATCAATGTGGGTATTTCAATTGTCTTATAAAATTTAATCCTTGTGCTGTGTCTTGTTTTATTTCTAAGATTTCTCTGAATCGTACCACAAATATTCCTAAATTTATTTTTCTTATGACGACGATGATGATGATGATGATGCTGATGATAAGTAGCGTGTGGTGACAGCTATGGAAAACAAACAGAAGAAGACTTGTAGTCGCTGTGGAGAACACAAGCTTTTAACCTATTTCTATGGGGATAAGAGAATTAAGGATGGCTTTAGTAAAAAAAAACACGCCTAAAGTTTTACAACGTGACGACCTTTCCCATAATTCTTTATGGGTCTAAGAATTGAATTTTAATAAAATTCCAGGCCAGTCGTATAGAAGCGGCGGAAATGAGATTTCTCAGGCAAGTGGCGGGGCATACTCTTCAAGATTATATAAAACTGCAGATATATACGACAAGAGCTGAATATTATAAGTATACTCGACAGTATTGCCCAATATCGGCTAAAATGGTTTGAACATCTATTAACCGAATGGATGACTGGTTATTATAATTGTGCCCAAACAACTATTCAGTTATAAGTCTAAATAACGGAGATGTGTGTGGAGCGTCCGAAGAAGCTTTGGAGTGGCCGGCTCTAGTCTCCATGCTTGGAACAAACCATTTTTGGTTTAATCCTCGCTAAAGAAGATGACGATGATAAAATTTGTGCCAACTCGGAATGTTGGCAAAAACCACGTTATTTGGCGTAAGTTATCGCGTCGTACGCATTGGTCGGTGTCCCAGGCAACGGATTTCTGCATACAGTTCGTTACTGAAGTCACGTGTGTAGTGTGAACGTTGCTGAACGGCTTCAAACACTATTTCGCTTTATGCATTTTTTAAATTTCGTCTCTGTTGTATGGTTTTGTAACTGCTTTGCAAAATATTACGGTCAATTGTTTCTGTTACTGGTAGAAGAACGTCTATGCACGAACACTTATAATTCTTTATATACACTTAAAATCATATACAGTGGAAAACGTTTAACGTGAAATGAAGGGGACCAGCTGTTTTAAACATGATAATGTTTTTGGGCTGGAGGTCATTCCACAAAATCGCCATCGAAAAACATAACGCTTCCACACTTTCGATTCCCCACAGTCTAGAAATTTGATATGTAAACGCTTGAAGACAGAAATAATCGCTGCTGACATTGAGTTTAGCAAACGTTTTAGTGAGAATAAATTTGGTTTTACATGGTCTGTTTGTTATCGTCTGTGGTTTGGAAATGATTTACGTAATCCACCAAACGTAATCCATATTATAGGTTTCAAAAATCTAAAAACATTATCATGCTTCGATGTTTCGGTTTCGTCGAAATTCTTTGAATGCTTAGGTGCATAAATAGCGAGAGAGAGAGAGAGAGAGAGAGAGAGAGAGAGAGAGAGAGAGAGAGAGAGAGAGAGAGAGAGAGAGAGAGGGTGAGAGGGAGAGAGAGTTTTAAAGGATAATCTTCCTTCCAACGTATTGACTAAATTTTCCTGTTATCCAAATTTCGTGTTAAACGGACAAGTGAAACACAATGAGGTAAATAAAAATAGTCTATAGAATACTTACTTTTTCTATATAAGTAACGCGATGTTTCTTGCAGTAATTATATAATTTGTGATGTTTTCAATTTGTTTCTTCTGCAAGTAGTATAATTTCGTATATTCATTTAAAAAAAAAACAAAGAATACAAAGAAAACATCACAAAGAATACTTACTGTATTGTGTAATAAAATAAAGCAATAAAGAATGTTCAGAAGGTACTTGCATAGAAAAGTTTTATTTATCCTCTTGGGTAACTTCTCGTTAATTTTTGAAAAAAAAAGTAAATTTTTCTTAAAATTTAGTACACAAGTACTGTAGCTGTTCCTTACTGTACAATTCTGCATACTTTATTTTCAGTACTACGTTATAATTTATCAATATTGTCAAAAATTTCACTTTCCGAGTTGGCTTCTAAATATCAGTGAACAGGGCTCAGCAAGGAAAGCATATCGGTAGCGGTAAGAACTAGTAAATTTCGACTGTCATTTTGCGTGTCAAGTTTGTCGGCACTGTCATCACATTCACAGTTTTTATCTTTCACTGTTTTGAGGTTTGCATGTATAGATTTATTTATGAATGTAGCAGCTATTGAAAAGCGTGAAAAAATTATTTTTAAGAAAACTCTTTCGTGTTAAACGATATATTGTAAGCAGAATGATAACTATTGCATACCACTATATAAAAATTATCCCGATTAGCGCTTTTAAGCTTCACTGCTCATCGTCACCCCTGCCGGGTGGGGTGGGATGGGGTGAAGGGTTTGTTTTCAGGTTATTTGTTTCAATTCCGATCTGACGATGAGCTGAGAAGCTTGAATGCGCTAACCGGGATAATTTTTATATAGTGGTGTGCAACAGTGATCATTCTGCTTGTGATTTCAACCACTAACACAACTTTCTTCATTAAACGATATATTGTAGGTAAAAGTTTTGTATTTTTTATTTCGTATTTCGTAAAACCGTACAAACTGTATTGTACAATATAAGCAGCGATCGGGACGTGAGTCATATTCTGTGTTAACCGATAAAGACACCGAGTTTGTAGTTTGAACAACATTTTTCATAACTTGATATACCCCACTCAAACGTTTACAATTTTCTTAAAATTCTGACTTAGTTTTTTGGCTCGTGGTGCGCCTAAAGATTAAAAACAATAGTCAGAGTAAACACTACACCCAGATTTGGGTTAAAATTCCCTTCAGTTTTGATCTGATATCCCTACATGAATTTTTGTCATTTTACAAAAATTTTAATCCACTTTTTGGACCCTAGCATGTACAATTTGGAAATTTCCAACAGGTTATTTAGATTTTGGCTAACATTTTCTTTAATTTGATATCCTATATACATTTTTAAATTTTTGACCTTTCACATTATTGGTACTTTTTTTTTTTGACGGGAGGATTGTCTATAAGAACAACAGAAGTTCCGATAAGAAATAACGGTGTTGCATTCCACTATATAAGAAATTCTAATATCTCTGGTCTGATGATAAGCTGTAAGGCTCAAAAGTGCTAATCGGGATATTTTTTATGTAGTAGTGTCTAACAGCTTAATTTCTATTTATGATTAAAACAACTTTTTTTTAAATTTTCGTATCGGCCATCTAAGGACCACATGCTAATTTCAATTCTTTTCTCTTTGTTCTTTTTTCCAATATTCTTTCATCTTCTCACTGTGTCTCTTCTTCCTGTCTTCAGTCCACTTTGAACCTGCGTTTTCCTTTCTCCTACCCTAGACTCCCTCCATTTTTAACACGTTTGCCCGAAAAATTTTATAACGTAAAAATTACACTCTCAACAATTTTACGGGGACAAAGTCATGTTGTACCCAGGGAGAAATATAAATTCGTAGAATGCGGGGAAATAATAAAACTAAAACTACCGATTAGAGCGGCGGTACTTCAAAGTAAGAAATATAAAATGTTGTAGTAAGGCGCGGTAGTTATTCATAAAGACGACCTTGAGTTGACGCCCGTAAGTCGGCTAAAATCTATGAAAAGTAACATAGAGGACGAACCGTCATAAAACTGTATTATTTTCAAGGGTGTCAGAAAACTTCCCTAAGATTGTAAAAAGTTAAGTGCATCTAACAAAAGAACCGTTAGGTTGGACAGAGAGCGATAAGAGCGAGATGGAGAGAGACGCTATGTTTTCCTACCACGTTTTCACGCGCAAATAGTTGACGTATAACGGAAAGGGTCATTTTTTACGCGGGACGTGTTCACTTGACAGATTGGGTAAATTTGAAATTAGCGGTATGTCAGACCAATCGGCGTGTATTTTGTAGATAGTTGGTGAGGGTAGTTCGTAGCAATGTATAAAAAACGAAGTGTAGGAAGTTAAGTTAGTCTACGGAGAGATTACAATACTAAGACTCGTATCTAGCGTGTTAAGAAATTGTCAGTACATTTAATAAGTATATTTCAATCGCAACGGAAATCAGTTACGGTAACGCGATATTAAGTCGTGTGGAAGTTACGCATCATAAACACTTAATAAGCGTTGACAAGAATAATTCTAGAGTAAATAAAGAAGATAAATTAAAACCGAGTAATATATCCAAGTGTTACTTAGTACAACATCCGAATTACATAGCGAAATTTAATGTGTCAAACATCATAGTACGGGACAGTCGGTCGAGAGTAGTTATCAATCCGGTGTTGGACGGACTTAGCTTTAATAAGGATATACTGAGTATTCAACAAGTGTATTAGTATGCGGCACCTGTGTAATTATCACTAAGTTGTTTAAGTGAATTGTGTAATACCTTTGAAACCGGTGTAAATAGTGCAAACTAACAAGGATAACTGTTCAACGGTCAACCTCGGACGACCAGCCTGGAACTCACAGAATTTATGACATCGCATCGCAGAGTGAATTCAACATACACGTAAATAATAAAATGAACACTCATTTTACTATTGCTTATTAATTTTAAATGTATGTCAATCATATTTGGTGACTCAATAAGTTTAAGAATCCATTGCCAAGAAATAAGCATGAACAAACTTTATAGTAAATTTATTTAATTTAAAGTTTAAAGTACTGACTTATAAATGTTGTAATATGTGAATGCAAATCGTTAATAAAAACTTAATTAATAACAATCAAATTGTGTTTGTTTATTACTGGCGCCCTGGGATAATTCTTAAGAGTCGGTACACTAAAGTAAGTGTGACATCCTGTTGCTGAGAATTAGTATGTGATAAATATTAATATTGTCATTGAGTAATTTAGCTTGATAAACGCTTACTTTACACATGCTCGTAGGCCAAGTAGTATGAAAAGTTGTAACGTGAAATAGTAGTAAGGCCTATTAAAAGTGTATGACAACGTCTCTTTCAATTGCTTCTTCTGCGTGTATATAATTTTTTTCTAAATCCTTTTAGACTTCTTTAATCCAACTTGATGTTGACTTCTTCTGCCACAGATATTTGAAGATTTGCTTTGTCAACCTACTGTCGTCCATTCTATATAAATGTCCAAAAAATAATAGTCTTCTTTTTCTCATTGTTTCTGTTATATTTTCTATACTTTGATATATTTCATCATTACTTCTTAATTTCCAACCTTCTGAGGTTTTTCGTGGGCCTAATATTTTCCTAATAATTCGTCTTTCCAATATTTCTAGTTTGTCTAAATTATAATTCAATGCTAAACATTCACTTGCATATAGGCATTCTGGCTTCACTACTGTACTATAATGCCTTATTTTCGCATTTTTAGATATGCACTTTTTACTGTAAATGTCTTTAGTTATACCATATGCCCTTTCCATCTTATGAATCCTTTCTTCTATAGGAGATTTTTCCAAGCCATTCTCTTGAATTATCTCTCCTAGATAGTTAAATTTTCTAAACCTCTCTATTCGACCAATATCTGTTACCAGGAATTTTGGCGCGTTTTTAATGTTTGTGAGAATTTGTTTTTTCTGCAGAAATTCTTAAGAAAAAAGTTGTAACACGTGGTTATAACAACTTTGTTAATTAACCAACAAGAAGTCAGTAGAGTAAAAGTATGGACGTGTGTGCCAAGTTTTGTGAATATCGCCTGATGGATTCAAACGTTATCGTGAGACATACCCCTAATAGACAAATGCCAGACGACCGAGTTAAAAACGAGAACTCGCTTTCGTCGTTAAACAAAGACATTTTAAATATTAGTACAAATCTAGCGTAAGTTTGTTTGTGACAGTAGCCAGTACTCACGCCAGACCATCCTTTGGGCAGGAAGCCGCCGTGCTGCACCCAGTTGTCACTGTTGACGTACCACAGGCCGGCCGTCATCAGGAACACCCACGCCGACAGGTTCACCGCGTTCAGGATGTTGTTGAAGATGAGCGACTTCTTGACGCCGGCCGCCATCAGCAGCATCATCAGCAGCGTTATCACGAACGCTAACACGTCCGGCGGGCGACCTGCACACAAAGAAGGAGAAAATATTATGTACACAGTTGATTTGAGAGACATCAAGACTACTGTAGGGGACTGCCCCAATTATGTAAAGTGGAGACCATTCACAAGTACATTTGAATTTAAAATATTATAAACAGGCAAACTACAGTTTAAATGAAGATCGTCATCATCTTCACATCACGGCATAGGCAAGGTGTTGCCTATTTCATCTTCAAAGATCCTCAGTCACAAAGATTCTATTCCGCCTAAAGATCCATTTAGCTGATACCCAAATTAACGCACACGCTGAATGCAGACATTGTTTTGGGTTCAATACAAAGTATCAGAGATGCTGTTACTTGACTTGGATACACTTACCTCTGTATAAGGTTACGTTTGTTTCCAAACATTACATTGTTATTTTTTATTAGCAATAGTACTGCAGAGAAGTGGTGATACCATTTTTAGGATGGAAAACAAGAAACACACCAATTTACTAGTGTCTTTACTAGGCTCAATTTGACAAAATGAATGTACCTCAATACTCCTTGCAAATATTAGACCGCCTCCGTCCATACGTAATCTAGGTCAGTAATCTTGAATGTCTGAACTATAATGTGTCTTACAATACAAACAATGAAGGTCGACCACATGTGTGGGTCCATCAGGAGAACGACAGGAGAATTGACTAGTAAAGAAACACGCTTGAAGTTCTAAAAGGTGTGTGACGATTTAAAAGGAATTTAAATAGCACAAAAAAATTTTTATTTAAAACGACACGTGAGAAAATATTTAACTCTTCCCTGTGTACTTATATGCCTGTATCAACTTGTAAAAATCTACTACGGACATGAAAATTACTCTGTATTGAAGCGAAAATTAATAATTATGATAATTAAATAAAAAGACGTAATAATAATAATAAGAAATACCTAACTCAATAAAGAAAATGTAGTATTATTAATAGTAGTTAATTAGTATGAAAATAATAATAATAAAGTACGAACTATTTTTCTCTCTCCGCGCGAACAGCTCCCTCTCCCTACTAACCGCCGCAAAACCTACCCCAGTCGAGACAGAATCAGAGACAAGGTAACAGCTTTACCATGTGTCGTGAAGAAAAAGTGTAAATAAAAAAAAAATAATAACGATGTAACTGAAGGTAATCTTTCGTGGTGACAGACTCCACAAGTAATTGAAATGTGGTGAAAGTAAAACGAGTTATGTAGTTGAAATGTAGTGAAATAACTAAAAGTAACTAACTTAGCCGACACATCTCTTTAAAAAAGGAAACGGAATGTTTGAATTGTAAAGTATGTTCTATCCAAACATTATAGAGTAACATTAGTGGAGTTAAAAGCAAAATGTAAAATGTAAAAAAGTGAACACCGTACATCAGGAGCGAAGCAACAACGACAAACTCACGAGCTTCAGGTAACAGCATCTTTTCGTCATGATCGCAACTAAGAATCTACAAAATAAATGGAGACACCCGAACGACATCGTAGAACTTCCAGGAAACGCAACCGAAGAGTAACAACAAGAGAACCTGCCGCTGATCACATTGTATCAAGGTGAAACCAAACCATTATATTTTTAACAATGG
Source organism: Magicicada septendecula (assembly GCA_034769895.1). Taxonomy (NCBI): domain Eukaryota; kingdom Metazoa; phylum Arthropoda; class Insecta; order Hemiptera; family Cicadidae; genus Magicicada; species Magicicada septendecula. Next base: position 35,645,123 of record CM068367.1, read on the forward strand.
CAACAAAAGCAGTATATTTTTGCAAAGACTTATTCTAATCATGTAAATGTTAACATAGTAGTATCTGTAATTACAATAATGAAATAGTAATCTGATGATAGTTAAAGGTAAAAGGTAATTCGAAATTTGAGCAAACTAATATTCCAATAGCTTGCATAATGTTGACTTATTGTAGAGCATTATTAAGTTAAAACCCGGATCCGAGGTATTTAATGTAGTTAATAAATATATATTTTTTTGATTTTGCTCACCAGAGTAACATGTTAAAAAGACGTAAGAGCATTCGATGCAGAACTTTTGAGTAATTTATTTTTTAACGTAATAAAACAAAATAACAAGAATATTTAAATTATTATTCAAGAAAATATAATAAAGAGATGTCTTTGCTAAATAACCAGAGAGTGAGTAAATTTGCGTAACCTAACCCTAATTCCTGTTCTACATATTTCCAGATTTGTTGGTAAGTAATTATACTAACATCGGCAGCCGGTTTGATTGAAAGTAACCAATTAAACTGGTTCCCTCTGTTATAATGTCTCAGACAGGAGAGGCACTATAGGTGAGGCCCTCATCACAGCACTTTTCTGTAGTTCTGAGAATTGTACTTTAACGAAATCCCAGACCAGTCACATTCAAGCGGCCGAAATGAAATTTTCAGGGCACGTAGCATCAGGGTGTACTCTTCAAAAGAAATGTCGATGTATGGCAGGAACTGAATATTATGACTATACTTGATAGGATTGCCAAATATCGGCTAAAACAGTTGGAACAGCTTAACCGGATGAATGGATAGACGTCATCATCATTTTCACATATCGGCATAAGCGAGATGCTGATGTTCCGCCTTGAAAGATTCTCCAGCTATCTCTTTCTGTTGGGAATATACTGGAAAACTCTGCATTCATTCTTAAGTAAATGTACCTGTCATTGTAGAAGTGAAAGTTTGTATTGTGCGGTGGGGGGTCTAGCTGCCTGGGCGGAGCCTCAACCCGCACACATGCGCGTTTACTGTGAGAGTCTAGAAAAGTAATGTTCTCGAAGTTTTAAATAAAAGGAAAGATCTGGAAGCTGTTTTTCTATATAAATAGAGACGCACTCGACAAGTACAGTTCAGTTTTAAATGTGCTCTTGTAATGTATATTTCGTGTGTACTTGCTACTAAACTGTTCCTTCAGTAAAGCGTGTGTTTGCTCCTGTACTTAAATTATTCATTATTTTTACCCATACCTCAACACTTTCTGTGCGCACCCACATAACTAAGTCCTATAAGGTTTAGATTTACAGACTTGTTTGGTAAGCCTTGAATCTGACATTCTTTCTAAATGTTATATCCAACGCCGTTTTTAAGCTTTTAATACTTCATTCAAGTTGAAAACTTGTAACTCTTCTCTTATGACCTCATTCTTTGACCGATCAAGTTTAGAACGCCTCTTAAGAACGCCATTTCCGAGGTTTGTATTTTAATTTCTTGTTCCTTGGTTGTTGTCCATAATTCACACACATAGGGCAATACAGGGACCGCCATAACTTTGTACAACTTTAAGTTTGTATCTCCATGTACCTTTTTTCTAAAAATACAATTGATTGTCTCACAGGTTGTCTGGAACTTAACTAACTTAACATCATTATCATAATTCTTATCATAGCCAAGTCATTTATTGGCTTTAAATGAACCATCGTAGGTTTGTTACGTATAATTCGTTTTCAGAATAAATCACAGCCAAATGTTTACGACAGGTATAAGTTAGTATTCATCCGCGTGGGAGACAGGACAGGCAACTGGCGTAGTAGGCCTATGCTGTGATATCGAGACGTGTTATGCAAGCGGCTAGGCAAGTATCGTAGAATGTTCTCGCCTCTGCTGTGGCGGGTGTGTGTGTGTGTGTGTGTGTGTCTGTCTGTCTGTTTGTTTAACTAGACAAATTAATTTTACAGTTTATACTTTTGAAAAATCTATGTATTCCATTTTTATTGCAGTCCGCTGTTTTATGGCATACTGTAACTACATATATGCATTTATAGTTTTCACTTTGATTACGTACAAATGTACAGTCATATATCGAAATTCTTTTTGCTTTATATGTCGCGCAGTAGACAAAATTCTATTGTCTGCCTTTTTGTTTTATTACATTGAAAACAAAACTCTGTGCAGACCTTAATAAAACCCGCAGGGTAGTAAACTAGACGAAGTTAATAAAGTTCGACAAAGAGATTCCGCTTTGCTTTGCTGTGGATACACGAATTTAAGATTGTACATATTTAATGATTATTAAATACTTCGTTTATATATTTTACATCTATTAAGCTATTAAACTTTACATATTTTTTGTCACTAGGGGAGGGTTGGACAAAACGGGGTGGTTGGACAGAACGGGGTACTCAGTCCTGCAGGCTCGGTAGGTTCTGCTATCTATCGGATTGCCATGAAACTATGCCCTACTAGGAGCTAAACGTTAGCGGAGACAGTATGTGTGAGTTCATTGTGTATGGTGGACGTGTAGTTAACGGTTTTCTTCAATTCAGTGCTTCAAGATTTTGTGTCTTCGATTTTTTGTGATTTCTACAACAGATTGGTGGTTTCTTCACGCATAGTAGAGAAACGGTAAGCATACTATTTTCTTATGTATACTTTCCTGTGTTTAATAAAATATTTTTACTGGAATTTTGCTTGCTTGGTAAAGTGATGCCTTGAGGTTTTGTTCCACAGTGTGCAGTTGGACAAAACGGGGTACCAGAGGGTCTGACAAAACAGGATACCCTGTTTTGTCCAACCATTTTTATTATCACTATATCCAAAGCTGACATTACTTTCGAGCTTTAATTTTTTATTGTATACGATAATTAAATAATAAAATATATATATAAAAGGGAAATTAATTTGAACACTAACTTAATTACTATAATCAGACAGTGTCTTTTGAGTGTACAATTAATTTTATTTGTCATACTTATTCAAAATAAAATATTTAACATTTCTGTATTGAGTAAATTAAATTTATTATTGCCGTTTTGTGTTATACTACTTTTTCTTTATTTCAGTTTATTTGGAAATAAAAAAAATGATACCAAAGACAAAAAAAGCAGGAACCAACACCACAGAACGTAACATTCATAAGGAAAAGGCCGCAGGACAGAAGACTGGAAAACAACAGAAGGAACAAGATCCAGAAAAGAAAAAATTAACAAATGCTACCAAAAGGAAGTTATTTCCTGCGAAAGAAGTGAGCGAATCGAGCAGTGAGGATGAAGAAACTGATGCAGCCTGTCTTTACTGCGATGAACTTTATTCAAAATCTGCATCAAATGAAGGTTGGATACAGTGTGTAGACTGTAAAAACTGGGCTCACGAACAGTGCAGTGGAGCCGATGAAAATGATGATATATTTATGTGTGACTTTTGTGATCAAAACTTGCTTCTTGAATAAGAACACTAGAAAGTTATTTTTCAATTACAAATAATTAAATAATATACTGATTTTTGGTTATGTTTTAGATTTTTAGTAATTGTAACTTTAATTTGAGGATTTTATTCTAGGATTACCATTTTTGTTTAAGTGATTTGTATTGTTTGATTCATTGCTTGCATTTTTTGAATATGTATCCTATTTTTATTTGTGTTTTGATGATGATTTATTTGACTTTTTTTTATAAATAGTTAAATATATATTTATATATATTAAATATTAATCAATGTGTATTGTATGTAAAATTGTTAATAAAATTAATCGATAAAATAGAATTGCACAAAAAGATAGTAAAAGATAGTGAAAGAATAGTAGTAGTAGTAGTAGTAGTAGTAGTAGTAGTAGTAGTAGTAGAAGAAGAAGAAGAAGAAGAAGAAGAAGAAGAAGAAGAAGAAGAAGAAGAAGAAGAAGAAGAAGAAGGAACGGATTATTAATACGGAGAAAAAAAATTCATATACTGTTGAATATTGGCTGTACAATGGCTTACAGCAGCAAGTATCGTCTTCGTATAATATAATGATACCCCGTGTGTATGTGTGTGATCGCGCGCGCGCTTCTACGGTACGTGAGGAGAAATTCTGCACATTACATAATACAGAAAACGAGTCGCGTATTCTCTGTGATGATACTGGTGTAGCTTGCAGTAGGAAAACACACGCGCGCGCGCGCACACACACACACACACACACACACACACACACACAGTATTATTAGATAAATAAAGTTGATGTGTGTCAGTGTAACTCATTCTTCAGTTAACTCACGCGTCTACATTTCCTTTTCTTCCGGTCTGTCTGTTTGTCTCTCTCTCTCTCTCTCTCTCCCTTCTCCTTACTCTTTTTCCCTCTGTAATATATGTGTTTGTTACACACACACGCGCGCGCGCGCGCACGGCTATATATTCTCATATTACTCGGTACTGTGGCATCTGTAGCAGGTCTACAATTTTCACAACAGATTCACGTATCCGTATTTAGGGGGTGAAAATTACGGCCAATGAGAAGCAAGACAGAGAAATACAATCCAGAATTAATTTGGAAAAGACTGACATGGAATGCTGTGGGATAACCAAATTACAGCAGAAACTAAAACAAAAATATATTTAAAACCATCGTTAGAAGTATCATTACTTACGGCTCAGAAGTTTGGACTACTAATAAACACACAAGAACAAAAATAATGACAGCAGAGGTGAACTATTGGACACGTCCTTCAAGAGTATCCTGACGTGAGAAAATTAGAAATGAAGTCATTAAGGATAGAATGAATGTAAAAAATTAAATTCTTGATTTTATCCAAACAAACAAATTATAATGGTATGGACACATGAAAAGAATGGCACAGAAAAGATTGTCAAGGAGAGTTATAGAATAGACTCCACCAGGAAGAAGGAAAAGAGGAAGACCACCAACCATCTGGATAGAAGAAATTCAGACTATATTGAGGGAACGAGAAATTGAAGAAGATCTTTGGATGGACAACAAGCAGTGGAAGGTGAAAATTCAAGCACTCCTGTAACCTTTGGTTCCGGAAAAATGTGTAAACATTGTACAACCTGAATAAATAAATAATAAATTCACATGTCCCAGTACTAATTTACAAACTCCTCTTTCCGGTCTGTAAAGAAAGTGTTGTCTTCCCTGGTTTCCAGTCTTTGTTGCTGCCTGTCATGTATTATTTCGTGTATCAACGCTCGATGCAGCATAATGTTATTTACCGACGCCCCCTTTCTTGTCAAGCAGCTGCATTTTGTGGGGTGCCCTCGTCTCTGTCTTTCTGTGAGACAATGGCTGTTCCAGTGCTATTATATGGCAGTGAATCCTGGATTACAAAACAAAGTGATAAAAGCAACATAAAATCAGCAGAGTTGAGATTTTTAAGAAGGGTTAAAGGATGCACAAGAAGGGATCATAAAAGAAATAAAGATATACGGGAAGAATTAAATATATTGCAACGGTACAACCATTAACGGTACTGTGCATTGCCAAAATAATTTAAATAAATAATAAAAGTAAATAAATATGGATTAATAAACATGATTCAGATTGCAAGCTGTATCGTAGTTAAAAATAGGGAACGCAGAATTCATGCATGGACACGCACATCTAGCCCACCTGTCGCTAGCGTTGTGTACACGTGTATTTTGTTTGTGTGTGTGAAGCCTGTCCGTTCCTGAACTGTAACCAACCCTTTTCAAGTAGAATAGTTTTTATGTTTTATTTTAATTATAAGAAAAATATATACGATATGGTAAAACAAAAGAAACCAAAGTGTATAGAAATTAACGGTGAACAAAGGGTTAAAAGACCGTGCCAAAGTGACGGAAAGTGTAATTACTGTACGTAAAAAGTGAATAGCTCTTTTTGTAATTACAATAAAGAAATGTAATTTACGTATAGTAAACATATAAAAATTAGCGATCGATTGAGCATCGAGTGGTGTGAAACAGACTTCGTAATTCGCGAAGATAGGCGAAAATAGTGAATTGAACCAGAGTGGGGGAAAAGACGCTTCGACAAAATCTGACAAGTTGAAAATTGTTCAGACCTGAGCTTTTGAATGACCTGGCTATAAATACCAGGTCGCGCTAATAAAGTTCCTTCTTCTCTATTCAACCGTTGCCACAGGAGGCTGTCAGTCAGAGACGCTATTTTAAATCCACAGTGAGAGTCACAGGACGATCTGGAGGTCCAACCAGAGCAGCAGAGCACCTACGAGGAGGTCTATGGATACACCTGCAGCATATGATGTGAGGCGAGACCACTATTAAGCAGCATATGCAGTGGAATCCGGGAAGAGGACTCGAGAACGGAGGACACGGAGGACGAGGACTGAGGACCAAAGGAGGACATACGGATGAGTAACCACTCAAACGAGGTGATGAAAAACCACAGTACTTACAGACATTTGAAAGACATTAATTAAAGTTAGAATGAAAGACATTCAACCAGTTTATTAAAATAACTAAATTGTACATATATGTAAAAGCAGAGTGAAATTTAGAATAACATCTCTTGTATAAAATTTAGTAATTGAGAGTAACGTAAATAATAAGAGAAATATTTGATTTTTAAGTTAACGTAATTAATAAAGTCTTTGTTAATAAAGGAGAATGCATATGCAGTAGAAAGTTTTAAAGCCAATTAATACTAAAGAAATTGGAATACAAGTAAATTCATTATTGAAGTAAATTAATCAGCAACTGCAAAAGATGATCACACAATGAGTAAGCCGAGAGCAAAAATATTTAATTAATTAAGATTAGATAATAAGATTTATGTATAACCTATTGTATGTAATTTGTTAGCTACAAGTCGTGTGGGAAAGAGTCGTACAAAGGATTTAATAATGAGTACTATTTCAATATGCGAAATGAAAGAGTTTGTTTAATAAAAAAATAAATAATGGAACAATTTTAAACTTATATAACGTATCATCTTCTTATTACGATTACACCTATGAATACATTAAATTTATGTTGTGTTGTTATATAATTTACCGTTCCAAAAGCGTGGGGCTACACAAATCAAATTACATTAAATTTGTGTGTTGTTATGTTATAATATATATAATCTAAACGAGAAAATTGACGAATACAAGGGAAGATGAAGATAGAATACCAGTCATTGTAAACAAGTACAAGACTTCTGGAAGAAGTGATTTAGGAAGACCAAGAAAGAAATGGATCTGATAATGTGAAGTCCTAACAGGCACATTGCCTAATCTCATTGCCTAATCTCTGAAGTGTAGCAGGAGTAGTAGTAGTGGTAGTAGTAGTAGTATTAGGAGGAGGAGGAAAAGACGAAGAAGATTAATATCTCTAAGCAAATCAGCGAACTGTTTGCCTGACTTTTGAAGTGTAACTCTCTTTATAGGAAAAATGTTTTGAAGTTAAATACATACTTGAATTCTTGCATACACGGTAAAAATTTAAATATAAATTACTGATCAGTATACCAATGAGTATAGCGCTTGACTGCTGAGGTAAAGTCTCGGATTTGGTTCCCGCCCAACACCATACAGTCAAAGTGTGTTTTCAGTCTCCAGGGGTGGATTCAATCCCAGTGAATACGAGACACAACATACTGAAATGATAATAAGAAACTGAACCTTAGTGCTGGTATTCCAACTTGTAATTTAGATTCTAACATTTAATATATACACAAAGATTTCAGTTGTGTATTTAATTATAAAATACTTCCCTATATAGAGCTACACTATAAAAAATCAGCAAAACAGCTGGCAAATTATTTGGAGATATTACACAATTTTAACTTCTTTCAATTCGAAATTATATTTCATTCCCGCAATAGAAATTCAACATTATATTATATTTTATAATGGGATGTGAATAATGCATATTCAACGCTGAGTTTACTTAGCTCTCTATATAAAAGTCTTAAAGAAAATTTCTACGTAAGTATTAATAAAAAAGAGCAGTTGAAGAATTACAAAGTATGAAGTGCTGCCAACAGCAGCTCGACTAGTCTTTGAATAAGAATCACTCCCATGGGATGTCTGGTTACAATAATGTCCATGTGATTTATGGCGTTCCGTCAACAACACCTGTTGACTAGCAGCGGCGGTGGCGGTCTAGTATTCTCTTCTCAATTGAGCTCCGGTCGCTTTTCACTGCCGTATGAATAACATGAATAACGGTGTCTCATAAATGGTGCAGTTAATTGTCTGCTTGATGACACATTCGGGACCCTGACCGGCAGTGTTCCCGTGGCCCAGTAAACTAGTTACGTATCAAAAGCAAATAGTGCATAATCTTGACGCTATAAACTCAGTATGAGAGGAGCCATATTATGAAGTTAGCATATCGTCCTGTTAATCGCCAGTATTTAATGTGTTGTATCCTCTCAAACTAGTTGTAATTTTATGTAGGAATTGCTACCTTTTTCTTAATCTTCCTGTACTCTATAATTGTTACATGTCTTTTTCTTCCCAATTGACAAACATTCAGGACCACTTTCGCTACAAAAAGAAAACTACCAGTTTTTTACTTTTCAACCCAATAATCATCCTTGCATTGGAAATGCCGCCAGTCCAAGTCCAAGTCCATGTCGCGGGGCAGCGGCTTGACGTGGCCCGGTGGTCGCACTGTCCTCCGGGCGAACCCGATGATTGTCTGTCGTCAGTTCGTTGCCATAATTAGCCATATCGCGGTTGCAGGGAGTAAACCTCCTTGACGTTGTTATTATCTGGAGGGATGGAGAGCTGAATACATTTGAACTCTGGACTATGAAGTGGTGTGCAACGGCGGAATAGGGAGTCTCTAGAGACCTTCGGTTGGAAGGCAGGGATTACTTGCCCACAACGGGTCGAACGTCTCAAACTGACCCAGGAAATCTCTCTAGAACCTGCAATAATGCAATGCTGGATCACGTGAAAGAGCAGAGCAGGAGGAAGCGCACACAAAAGCGGCAAAAGATACGCCTAAGACAAGTCACAACCTCGATCTCTCTGTCGCCGTGCCCCGGCAACACGGCTCCGGCACGGACACGCTTTTAGCAGGAGGAATGGGAGGCGAAACTTGGCAAGATCGAAGGCGTTTGTATCGTCTAGGTGGTGGGCATACGTATGTGCTAAGGCAACGGAGATGTGGGTGGGGAGAACAGAGGCTGGAGTAAACAGTTTGGGGGCGGGGAGTGTACGAAATCAGTGAGAGAAGAAACCTTCAACCCTCTCTTCATGGCACCATTTCTGATAAACCAAGGACAGTTCGAGATGTAGCGGACAGTCCTGGATTGGAATGCTTCCATTTTGGCAACAAAGGAGGGTCTAAGCAGAGATCAGAATGAGGGCGCTGCGTAGTGAAGAGTGCTTTGAGAAAGAGCAGATAGACTGAGAGTGTAGTGCGCACTGGCACTGACCCTCGATGGGGAAGCAAAGGAAAGGATGTGGCTTTGACGCCACGGGCGCGCTGGAGACACTGGGAGACGTGGGCTGTGAAGCTTAGGCGCTGGGTCAAGAGTGACGCCTAAATACTTCACAGACAGTTTCTATTCGATACGAATCCCGTTTAGGGAGAGGATCTGGAATCGGGTAGCTAGCTGACGGTAGAAAGCAATCGTCTCAGATTTCTCCGTGTTAATTGCCACCCGCCATTTCCTCAGCGGAAATGGAGCGAGCTGACGTTGGACCATTCCAGCAGCATAAGCGAGGTTAGCCGAGTTGCAGTGATACATCGTCTGCATAGAGTGAAAGAGTGACTCCAGGCTGTACAAGCAGATCGTTCGTGTATACAAGGTAGAGAACGGGGCCAAGGACAGTACCTTGAGGAATGCCTGCGCCGATTGGTCAAACTGATGAGTACGACTCATTGACGCATACCCTAAAGAAGCGATCGCAAAAATACGACCGCAGAAGACTTTTGGGGCGGCGGGGAAGAAGTTCTGAGTAACGGACTGTGCCCCTCAATAAGTACTGGTGGCTAGACAAGGTGAAAAGGCAAATGTCCCGTGTGGGGTTACCTTGCACGCTGTCGTAGATCGACGCTCTAGAGCGTTCTCGACCAGGGACTTAAGCTCGTGTGTAAAGTCCCCCGAAGATTCTCTTCGCGAGCTTTGAGAAGAGGCCTAGGTGTCCGCTCCCTGGATGACACCTTGAGACGCCTGGTGCGTAGATTCTATGATCGGGCTGCTCGTGTTACCTACAATCCCCTATTCGGTGGACTCGGTAAATCTTGGTAAGGCCAGGTGAGTCTTGGAAGCCACCCCCGTTTGTTACTCCCGCTGGTATAATCCACCAATCGAGGGTTGCTTCACGCGCTCCTACAATTAGTTAACACATAAATAGAACTCAAACTGACCCAGTGGAAGGAGTCCATTTGGGGATTCGGGACACTGCACACCTCGCGCAACCCCCCCCCCAGTCGTCGTGTTTGGATGGAATTAATTCTAATTTATTCTTTAGTAAGCGTTAAGACCCTCTCTACTGAAGGAGGCCGTTGTAAATCCTGCCGAAACGTCTGGCGTTTTATCAAATGAATATATTAGACCATGGCCTAATAGACCGGATAACAATTTCAGTTACTATTGAGTTGAATCATTATTATATATATAATATAATATATATTATATTATATTAATCATCATTAATATATTCAGTTGAATCATTTTTGTAGGATTTTATTTAATATTTAATGTTTTTAACAATCTACTATTTTTAATATGTTTACAAACTTACGGCTTTAAATAAGAATTGTTATGCTAATTTGACCATTAAATTGCTTATTTTTTACTTCCACGTTGCGTAAGGAAATGGAAGTACTGTATGGTGATCGCGAAAAATCGTGTTTGAGATAAGGGCTGATTCTGACTGTACTACTCTCAAAACATGAAGAAAAGTTATTTTCCAAAAAGTGTCTGTGTTTGTGTGGTGTAGAATTGTTTTTATGGCGAACGATAACTGCCACGAATTCAAACAGAATCAAATAATATTTTGCATATGTGCCTGAGCTGTAAAGGACTCAAGGCCTATTGATATTGGTGAAGATCGGTTAAGGGGAAGGGGTAGTTTACATGCAACGTTTTATGTTTTAACAAGAGTGAAGTACTTGATTTTGATAAAGTATCCTGAAAAGAAGGTCATAGTAATCCACTGTAGAAAAGTAGATGAAATATCTATAAATGAAGAGGCTAGTTGAACGGGTAATTTTCTATAAATTAAAATTATAGTTGAAGGGGGAAGGGATATTTTTTTATATGTGTACTACGTTATCGGCAACAAAGAATTAGTTTGTTGTTAAAATTCCTTCCCGGGCTATTTGGCGTAGTCCAATGTTTTCTGCAAAACCAGACGTTTAGGCAGTGCCATCGACTGCCATCATCCGTGAAAATAGAGTGTGATAACGTGTGGTGGTATACGTTAGTGACCACAGTACTGTGGTTAAGGCTGAAGCAATAAGTAGAACGAAGTAGTTACTATTGAAATATTTCATTTCGAAAATGATTTTAAATATAAATCTTAGAACATGGAAGTCACGTATGGTTCTCCATACCGATATTTTGGTTAGCGACAAACACGAGTACTTGTTGCAAAACAAATATTACCGAAGGAACGAGTTCTGCCACAAAAAAGTGACGTGTATAGTAATAGTCAAGGGTGGCCCTTATATATAAATGAAAATGGTAGTTGAATGGGGAGGGGTAATTTTCTATAAATGAAAATGATAGTTGTACGGGGAGGGGATAATATTTTTTATGTGTACTACGTTATCGGCAAAAAAGAAGTAGTTTGTTGTTTAAATTCGTTTCCGGGCTGTTTGGCCGTGGTCCAATGTTTTCTCGAAAACCAGACGTTTCGGCAATGCCATGGATTGCCATTATCAGTGAAAATCGAGTCGCTAACGTGAGGTGATATACGTTAATGACCATAGTACTGAAGTTAGTGGTTAAGGCTGAAGAAAGAAGTACTATCTATGGAAATATTTCATTTCGAAAATGATTTTAAATATACATCTTAGAACATGGAAGTGTTGTGTGGTTCTCCATCCGATATTTGTTTAACCTACATAAAGTTTACTGTAGTCGTGGAGAAGGAGTCTATTCTTGTATTTTTTGTAATGTCTAATAGACAATAAACTTTGTGTAGTGAAGTGAATGTTTTTTTAGGTGATTTAACAGTAATTTTAACTAATGATGACGACATGGAAAAATCAATATAAACAGCAAAAAAAAAAATCGGCGGGGGCTGTGTCGGAGCCACGGCCGCAAATCTTCAGAGCGTAGAATACGTCTGTGTGCTTTAGGGTTGCTAATGTGTTATGAATAAAATGAACAAACACATATTTAGTTTTACAAAGTACAAAATTTCATTTGCAAAATCATCACACAAGTTAATTAGTTGGTTCAAGTAAGACTTTATTTATAATGGGCTTATGATAGAAGAAGTAGCTGATATAAGGTAAGATATCAACGGTGATGTTTCTGGTGAAAGTCAAATCGATGGTGGTGTTACCGAACGTAGTCGGTGGCATCATCAGAAATACGTATAATATACATTTTATAATCGCTTAAGGCAATTACAAAATATATAGACGTATCTGTATACAAAATTACAAAATATATCAATACAATCGCATAGTAAAAAGATTAAAAACTGCAGGAACGGATAAAGGTATAGTTCCGATGCCGCTAAATATCATTTGTTTATTTACTTGTTACTATGGTATTTAATTCTGGTCTCCATGGTGTTGACTCGACTTCAGTATTTATTTCCTTGTCTTGTAAGCGTTGTCGGTAAATCCTCTGTCTGACGTTCGGCATTGGTCATTTTGGGTTTTTTGAATTCCCCATGATTTTCTCTACTCTCCTGTATGCGTTTACGATACTTCTGAGCACGTGTAGCATCCATATACCGCGACATTTTGTCCGAACACACGATTTTTACAACTTGAATTACGATTATTCAAGCCTATTAGTAATATCATCGCTATTACGGTACACTATGTAGATAGTACTCGATGAGACAATTTTGACGATACCTCACTCAACGTTCTATCGCATCGGAAACCGGAGAAATACTAATTTTAGTGCGCGCCGAGCGGCGCAAAACATTTCTATTTATCCCCCCCCCCGCTCACCACGCACTGGATGATGCAATAGCCCGCTTATATTGTGCTATTTATTATCTTTGTTCCTTTATCTGTCGAATGGTACCTCATATAAGCGTGAATCTTTTGTCATTTAGATAATATTTCATTTTCAAACGTGACGTGAAAACGTAACGCTCGATTTTCTGGTTGGGGGTGCCTACTGCTGGCCTGAAAGGTAAGACGTATTCTACGTCAAAATAACTATAAAATATACACTAGAAATATCAACACAGGAAGCTAAAAATTGTGGCAGAACTCTAAGAAATGATCTGTAGACGTTGTGTAGATTAAGTTTTGCTCTGTTTTTCTATTTAGGTTCGACATTACGCTACTCTAATGGGTCTTTGTGATCATTTAAAGTTTTTTACATAATTTATTCTGTTTGTGCGATTATGAGCGTGCCTTATGATGTTAACGGAGGCCTACCTAACGTAGAGGTCAACTACGGATGATCTTGTCAAGTTTTTCTACACGATACACGTCTGTGTATGTCTCTCACGTAGGCATATAATCTCTTTCAACTGGCCAATTAACGCTGGTCGTAAACACGCGTGTGCCAGCTGTGAAGCGGATTACATCAGCTGTTACATTGTGCCGCTGTTGTTGCTTCTGCAAATAAACTACGCTTGTTGGATGTCAGTCATATAATCCCATCCTGCGTAGTCAGTAATCCTACTTTGTTGTCGGCCGATTGTTATTACTACGTCAGTATACAACTGCAAACTCATGTTGTATACTGATTGTAGAACGGACATTTAAATAAAATACAACAATTAATTGAACATTTAACACATAAGCATTTGGAATTTTATTGCTCACAAAAGAATTGTACATTGACGAGATTTTGAGAGCATGGAAATCCAGAGTGACTTCGAGAATACAGCTTAACAAATCAATTCGTATGGGTTCCCTGATACATGCGGACGATATAGTTCTTATTCAAGAAAATGAGGATGATTTGCAAAGAGCTATGTTTCAATTACAAAAAGTGGCAAGAGAGTACTCACTGGCAATTTCAGTAAGAAAGACCAAAACCATGGCCTTCAAAGGTAAATATCTAGTGAGGACTAAGATAGTTATAAACAACAGCACTTTAGAACAACTGAGCCGTTTCAAATATCTCGGCTGTGCAGTAAGCTATAAATCTGAATATAATATAAGAGAGAAGATAAATAAATTTAGAAATATTTGTGATACGATTCATCGAAATTTTAGAAATAAAACAAGACACAGCACAAGGATTAAATTTTATAAGACAATTACAATACTCACGTTGATTTATGCAAGTGAGGCGTGGGTCACGGCAAAAAAGCAAAGCGGCAAGATTCAGAGTGCTGAAATGCAGTTTCTTGGAAATACTTTAAATTATGCATTGTAAGATAGAATAAGGAATGAAGATATCAGGGCAGTCGAAGTAAAGGACATAAATGAAATTATTGAAATTTATAGAAGACAATGGTGGGATCATCTGCAAAGGATGACAGAGGATCGATTGCCGAAAGCGGCACTGAACTATAAAGCCACTGGTAGAAGAGACGTGGATTGTCCGAGGATGAGATGGGTGGCAGAACAGGTTTATATAACCTGGTCCTTGAAGAGGGGAAGAAGAAGAAGACAAAAGAATATTGTGAAAGCTACACAGAAATATTCGTTTTAAGGGAGTAAAAAAATTTAGAATAAAGAAACTTTAAAGCATATAAAATTAAGTACCTATCATCATCATCATCATCATCATCATCATCATCATCATCATCATCATCATCATCATCATCATCATCATCATCATCATCATCATCATCATCACTAAATAATCACCTTTATCCGTCGTGTGACGTTTGCATATAATGTATATTACGCGTTTCGGAACACATGTTCCATCGTCACTGTAGAACGTAAGAAGTTACCGACCTGCAGATTGAAGGGGAAAAGTGAAACAATGGAAAAGCCGATACTGATGAAAAATCCAACGATAGCATAGCAATGTATGTGCATGTTTGAGTGCGCGTATTTCTGTATACAAACGTGTAGCCTTATAGTTAATTAATAGTTAATGACTAACCAGCTGAAGTGCGTCGATTGCTTATTAAAATAATAATCAACAGGTTTCTTCATTAGTCGGAAATGTGTGGTTTCAACTCTAGACCACCAACAATGCCCTTGGTCCGTTTACATCTGAACGAAGCCACAGAATTTAATTATGTTTCATGTGGTGTATGTGTGTGTGTGTGTGTATGTATATATATATATATATATGAATGTAAAATGTAATTTATATACAGAACACATACACATACTTACACTCCTATAAGCGATGATGCGTGTGTGTGTGTGTGTGTTTTATGCGCGTGCGCGTTAGTGTCGAGGAGGAGAGTTCTCTGACCTAAGTTTCCGGCCTCTGTTAAGCACATTCTAAAACCTACAAGTCAAATGGGTTTTCAAAAACACGACATTTTTTGTTTCATCTCATTGGTTTGTTTTATTCTGTAGCTGTTTATCTAGACATGTGGAATTTTTATATAGGATGACTCAAAATTGCACGGCAATATCTCGGGACCTTTTTCTATAGCTGAAAATAAGAAAAAAAGTTCATATAAACATAGGTCCGAAAACGGTTCGTTAGCGAGTTAGTTACGGCTCGCGAACCAGTTCGCCCTGATTTCTGCTCCCACGGTAAAATGGCGCCATACTGAAATTCTTGGGGTATAAAGTGAAGGGTAAATTTAGTGGTTTCTTATGGTATTTGATCTGAAAAATTGAATAAAACAGGTCCCAGAGCTCTATCTCGATTAATTTCTAAGAAAAACTGTGTAAAACAGAAAACATTGGAGTCGAAAAACACACATTTTTAGATTTTTTTGGCGACGCGTATCAGCCTGGAAATTGAACCAAGTCACTTGAATATCATACCTTGCTGCTTTAGTGGCGTAACTATGGGGAGAATGATTCCCCCCCCCCCACATAGGTCACGTAACGTAGGCCTATTTCTAAGCCAGTTTCGTGGTTAAAATAAGGCTAATAAATAATTTTTATAAATGACTGTATGGTAAGAATCTTGAATATCTCATTTATCCTTATAAAAATTGGAAGTCTTACCTTTAAGTTAGTCTTACACCCCTCCCCAGAAGCTTTTCTCATGTCACCCAGACCTAGACTCAGGAGGAGCTCCTAGTTTCGCCACTGCGTTGGTTACTGGGGGCTGAATGTGAATAAATCGTCTACTTGTAACAAAAGATACGCACAAAATTCGTGTACAATTTTCTTTTTAAATTTATTGAATTGGACCAAATTGGATCTGATGAAATATGACGAAATCAACATACTAAACTGTTGTTAAAATTCCTTCTCGGGCTGTTTGGCCGTGATCCAGTGTTTTCTACAAAAAACAGACGTTACAGCATGCCATCAACTGCCATCATCGGTGTAAAATCGAGTTACGCTAACGTGAGGTGGTATACGTTAGTGACCACAGTACTGTGGTTAAGGCTGGAGAAGTCCCGTGAAAACCACTCCTACTTATAAATTCTCTAAATGCCACGATACAGTAATAAATCAACCAAAAGATTTGTCGGCGGTGAGTGCGTTTTTCACTCGCCTTCATATGGAGTCCATCCAGATCCAAATCGTACTGCGATCGCTATAAATCGGCGACGACGCTCTGGGCTGTGCGTCGCAGAGACGAACCGCTCGGTATCTCAGTTCCGAGCTACCTTCTGGAGCTCCTGCCTCGTGGCCCTGCCCAAGTAGGGCGTGTGCTCTATAGCAGACCAATTCTCGGCTGTTGTGCTAGCCTACACTAGCGCAGTATACACCGAGGGCGTTTCCACGAATCACCTGGACGTATACGGTACCTGCCCAGCCCAGCCACTAGAGGATTGTCTGCGAACATCGCCGCACGTGCATAAAATTTGCGTGCAAGCCGCCTGAATGTTTCGTCTAAGGAGCGGACGCCAAGTCCTCTCCTTAGAAGGCGTTATGAGAAGCGACGGGGGACTTTGGCCGCTAGCCGAAGACCCCTGTCGAGGACGCTCTGCAACTTCTTTTTGTGCATTGCGGCGAGGTAACCCCAGACCGGGCAGGCGTAGGTAATGACCGGCAGCAGATACGCGCCGACGATCATCCTGCCCAATTTCCTGGTCATGGCTGAGCTGATCAGGAGTGGAAACAGTAAGCTCAGACGAGCGGATGCTCGCTTATGAACTGTCTGAGCGTGGGTACGCCAGGTGAGCCGACGGTCGAGGTGTAATCCGAGGTACTTGACCTCTTTGGACCAGCGCAAGTACGTTCTGCCGATACGTAACTGCCTAACAGGGTTCTTCGGTCGCTTATATGAATCGGCGGGGTGAAAGCCTGTCATTAAGTACTTTATGGCAAGGTGCGTTGCGAGCCTTTAATAGACGTTTTTCTTTCTGATTGGCTGGTGGCTGATTTTTTACTGTATCGTGGCACTTAGAGAATAAGTAGGAGTGGTGTTCACGGGACTTCTCCAGCCTTAACCACACTACTGTGGTCACTAACTTATACCACCTCACGTTAGCGTGACTCAATTTTACACCGATGATGGCAGTCGATGGTACTGCCGAAACGTCTGTTTTTGTAGAAAACAATGGACGACGGTCAACCAGCCCGGGAAGGAATTTTAACAAGATTGGCTTCGGCCGTGTAAGCCTACGAAGTACAACATACAAAACCGTTTCATTTTGTCAACGAATCGTTTTGTTTTTAAGTTAATTTAGTGATTGTAGACGAATGACAGAGGGTCGTGTCAAAAAGAAAGTATGAATTACAAAAAAGCCGATATTAGTAATAAAATGAGTATAGGGGAAAACGAGTTCTGGTACAAAGAATAGAAAACTCTCTCTCTCTCTCTCTCTCTCTCTCTCTCTCTCTCTCTCTCTCTCTCTCTCTCTCTCTCTCTCTCTCTCTCTCTATCCCTCTCTCTATTTATGCACCTAAGCATTCAAAGAATTTCGACGAAACCGAAACATCGAAGCATGATAATGTTTTTAGGCTTTTGAAACGTATAATGTGGCTTACGTTTGGTGGATTACGTAAATCATTTCCAAGCCACAGACGATCACAAACAGAGCATGTAAAACCAAATTTATTCTCACTAAAACGTTTGCTAAACTCAATGTCAGCAGCGATTATTTCTGTCTTGATGCGTTTACATATCAAATTTCTAGACTGTGGGGAATCGAAAGTGTGGAAACGTTACGTTTTTCGATGACGATTTTTATGGAATGACCCCCAGCCTAAAAACATTATCATGTTAAAAAAAATTGTAATATTGGAACTCAAACGTTTTCAAGTAATTTATATACTTAGTTACATTTAAATACTGCCTTGTCGAAAATTGATGACTTTATGATTCGGTCCGGCGGTAAGTTGCTACTGAGTTTAATTGCGGCCCTTAGGCGCTTTTAAGTTGGCAACCACTGCTTTAATGCGTTTGTGTGTGTGTTTACATCACAATGATAAATGGACTTTTTCCTGTCACTTCGCCAACAGTTTTGCACCCCGCCGGCCGGCACAGGTATGGTGTGTGGGAGGGGGGAGGCTCGGTCTCGGGCGGGTGTTTGGAGGGCTTAGGATGTCGCCATGTATAAAACAACAGCACCCACCTTGCTAGATTTAAGTGTATTGCGTTTCGGAGTAAAATCGTAGACATTTCGCCACGGCCGCCCGAAGCGTACAACAGGTGTAATGCCACCAACACACCGTGCTCTGCTCATGCATACTCAAACAGGCCTCCCCCCCCCCACACACACACACACGTCCACTTAGCAGACTTGGTGTAGAATAGAAGCCGCGTAGCGAATTATTCAGCCGTCATCAGTTTATTTATTTGTAATTATTGATTTTATAATTAATAAATTTATAATTTATTAATAATATTGATGTTCACTTCACTATTTTTTCACAATACACTTTTGTTTTTGAATTTGTTTGATAACCTCACTTTTCGTTTTTTCCCCCTGTAGGCTTATTTACCTTGTATGGTTTTATTAATTCAATCACTTTCTGCTACAGTTCGTTTCTTGATATATATATATATATATATATATAAAATATTTAAAATTTATATTTATTTTACCTCAAGATGTTATTTTTCCTTATTTGGAACATGTTTCGAGAACTCCTGTTGTGTTCTCATCCTCAGCCTTCGCGATCTTGCGTCTGGTGAAGTATTTGTGTGTTGGCTGGATGCTATTAAGGTTTCTTGTTGGTCTCTGGTATTTTAAAGTGGTATTATTGTGTGTGGCTGTGGTGTATGTGTTAGTATTTTGTGTATTTTCGATGTTGAGTGCTTTGAATATTGTGTCATGTTTTGTATTTGTATTTATATTTGGATGAGATATGTAGATGATGGGCTATATGTATCAAATAGCAAAAACACAAATGCAGAGAACATACTAAAACAAATCAATAACATACATCCAAAAGTACAATTCACAGAAGAAAAAGAAAACACAACAAAATCAACTATTTAGACATAACCATCACAAGAAACAACAACCACATACAATATGCAATATACAGAAAACCAACTTCTACCAACATCATTATACCTAACCATTCTGACCACCCACCACAACATAAAATGGCAGCATTCTATTCGCTATTTAACAGAATGTACAAAATTCCCGTAAACAAACAAGAAACTGACAAAGAAAGAAATATAATATACCAAATTGGTTATGAAAATTGATAGAATAAAAATACTGTAAACAAAAAATAAAATAAAATAAATATAAAATAAAAACTGAACAATTAAGAATTAATCAAAATGAACAACACATGAATAATAACAACAACAACAAATGGACCACATTCACATACATAAATAATAAAATGACAAAGCTAACAAAACTATTTAAAAACACAGATATAAAAATAGCATACAAAACTAATAAAAATAATTTACAAAAACTAAATAACCCACACAAGAAAGATAATACAACTAACGGTATATACAAAATCGAATGCCAAGATTACAATAAATGTTACATAGGACAAAAAAAAAAAAAAAACAGCTGAAAAAACGATATTTTGAACATCTAAATGCATGCGAAAAACCAGAAATAAATAAATCCAATTTAGCCACACATCCAATAAACACGGGACATGAATTCCCAGACATAACCAATGTGACACTAATAAAACATATACCACACAAAGGCACCATAATGAACATTTGGGGAAATTTACAAATATACAAACATAAAACACAAAACAAACTAATATCTGAACAAATACAAATCAACACAAAACATGACACAATATTCTAAGCACTCAACATCGAAAATACACAAAATACTAATACATACACCACAGTCACACACAATAATACCACTTTAAAATACCAGAGACCAACAAGAAACCTTAATAGCATCCAGCCAACACAAAAATACTTCACCAGACACAAGATAACGAAGGCGGAGGATGAGAACACAGGAGTTCTCGAAACATGTTCCAAATAAGGAAGAATAACATCTTGAGGTAAAATAAATATAAATTTTAAAAACTTTTATTTCGTAATACAATATATTGTATGCATAAAAAGGCTAGCGTTTTTTTATTTTGTTTTTTTTTAACAAAACAAAGTTATCTAGGGTACAAGGTTTCGAGTGCAGGTTTAACAAAGTAATTTCCCATGTGCACCGGTTTAAGAAGTACAAGAGATGGTGGCTGTGGTGATGCGGTTTATTGCCAAACTCTTGTGAACTATGAGTGACGTCATTGAAGTCAGCTGATGTTTTCACGAGAACAAGAACAAGAGACACGGCACAGCTGATGCTGTAAGAAATTTGTACATTACGACAAAACATGGCGCGATATTGTCACGGTAGGGTTCTGTCACTAATGACCCCAACTAACACACACACACACACACACACACACACACACACACACACACACACACACACACACACACACACACACACACACACACACACACACACACACACACACACACACACACACACACACACACACACACACACACACACACACACACACACACACACACACACACACACACACACACACACACACACACACAAATATCAACAGTTCTCCTTTCGTGTTTCTCCACGACGGCCATTAAACTTTTTCCTGCACTCAGTTTGGAATCTGTTTCTGTAGTAGTGTGGAAACATTCTGTGTCGAAAGTGTCGAAAGAACTAATGTGTTTGACCTTACGACCTTACGAATGGAAGGTTGTAAGGCGTCAAGAGAGTAGTAATTATGTAACATTCACGTCTTACTAGCTTTGGCCTCTAAAATATTAAAAAATATTTATCCGGCTTCCCAGTTTAAAGGAACAAATTTATTTTTAGTTTTTTTACAGGGCTCCTACACACCCCTGCACCTTGCCGATCCACCTACTAGGACAGAAGGGCACCGAGTAGAGGAACTGGGGGCAAGTATGATAGAACGGTTTAAAAAACCTTACTATATCACACTTGAAAAAGACATAAATCTAAGGGATTTATTGTGTTAAGTAAGAAGACATCTGTGTCAGGAAAAAAATAGAAGACATAGTAAATTCTAAGGACTGTAATTCGCCTGTAACAAGTCAAACACGTGGAGTCAGTAAGTTCCATCCCTTACTGCCCGTTGAAACGTCTTGTTGTTATTAAGGGAACGTCAACATAGAGGTTAGCAACTTCAATGCACCTCGCAACTAGGTCTGCACATCCATCAACAAACTTGGGGCTTAGTGTGTAGAAAGGGACCTTCAAACCAACGGTCATGGGGAGACCACTAAGGCCAAGAAGAACTCGATGGAAAAAGAGCAGGTCTGTATGAGGTCTCTTAGTCAAGAGTAAAGGAAGATCAAGAGGTTTGGTGGCGTCCAAATCACGGTCCAATAACTTAAATCTTTGAATCTGTTGATCATCCACTGGAAGAAGCTTCTCTGAACTCCCTCAGTGGAATTAGTTGTGTAATCACGGTTACAGTTCTATATACGACTGAAGCATATTCTAGATGGCTTTGGACCAAAGATTTATAAAGAGTCACACAGGAATCTGTACTCTTAAAGTGTACCCCCAGTCCGTTTAATAAGGCTTAAATAATGATAATTAAGTTAGGGAATCCGGCGTTCCATTAATGAAAACAACGTTAAGAGTGTCAGGTATCGCTTCGGGAAAAAAAGAAAGAATTTCGACGGAACCGAAACATCGAAGCATGATAATGTTTTTAGGCTTTTGAAACGTATAATGTGGATTACGTTTGGTGGATTACGTAAATCATTTCCAAACCACAGACGATCACAAACAGAGCATATAAAACCAAATTTATTCTCACTAAAACGTTTGCTAAACTCAATGTCAGCAGCGATTATTTCTGTCTTGATGCGTTTACATATCAAATTTCTAGACTGTGGGGAATCGACAGTGTGGAAGCGTTACATTTTTGTGGAATGACCCTAAGCCTAAAACATTGTCATGTTAAAAGTGTTGGTATCGTTCGGCCTAAGCTCTGCCGTAACTGTCTTCTTAACAGTCTGTCGCTGTTTTGCAGCCTGCAGAAGATTCCCGAGGCATACGAAACGTTGCCGACGATGTCGACAACTTGGACCACGGCCTAGCAGCCCGGTATTTAATAATTTTCAGAATATCGACACCGGCCGTATAAGCTTGAATACTTCAATATCTACTGTTGTCAATAAATGTTTCACATGTAAGATATGGGGTTGTTATCCATTCATGTATAACCATTTGTTATTGTGACACACACCCACACACACAGTTCAACTTTCTAGTAGGCGGTGTAAGTACATCCACTTAAAACAGACCGGACTCCTTCATATTGGGCAGTGTATATTCACTGGCAAGGAAAGCAATTTTGCAAGTTCTGTATAAGTTTTAACATGGCAATACATATGCGCGCGCGCGCGCACACACACACACACACACACACAGACTTGTGTTTCTCACATATTTTGCAAGAAGTGACAAATATGAATATTAAAGTAATTTACTGCTACTAGAGGGCACTTCTACACTTGCAATAGATTCTTCACATATTTTATTATAGGTGTCGGACGCACTAACCGGCCGGCACATTACTGCTGCCTTGGAGAAATAATTTTTCCCGCAGTAGCGATTCACATAGTTTCTTCGGGGAAGTTGAACGAGAGAAGGAAAAAGTCGGTACATCGATTTAACACAAGGAAGGAAACATGTTTTTTGAATTTAACAAGACCTTACTCGTATTTTACGTTCCATTATGTTACATTATCGTAAAGATTTATTGATATTGTTATACTAAAGAAATTATACTATATTGTTGTATTAAAGAAATTGTTAAAGGTACATTAAATTTTAATAAATTTAATATATATAAAAGGCGGTTTTATGTTAATAGATTTTCAGAACATTAACGAACATTGGGTAGAGTAACGAACATTCTTTACACTCACTTTTACATTCTTTACTAAAAAGAAAAACAAGAGAAAGGGAAAGAAGAAGAACAAAAAGGAAGAAGAAGTAGAAGAAGAAGAAGATTACTTATATCTTTGGGAAATGTTAACAATGAAAATAAATTGCACATAAGCCTTATTACTTTCAAGCTTGACTCTTGAACAGTCTTTCCTTTATTTACGTATGCATTTCATGTCAGGTGGAAGTATTAGTTCCTCGTTCCAACCATGACATTCTGAGAATGTCACAACACATTAAAAGCTTCGATTCTTTAATTCTACATCTTTGTTTATTCCTCCGTATGCTTTATCCTCTCTCTCTCTGTCTCTCTCTCTCTCTCTCTAACCCGTTATACATGTACAGTACTTTCAAGTTTCTCTGTGCTTGATCATGCCATCTTATACTCTGAATCTCTTTCACTGTGGCTTCCGTCTCATAAGTGCATAATCTTATAATCTTCTTCTGAACAACTCTGTCATCTAAACTATTTGTACGCCTAAATAAATCTTATTATTTGTGTTGCAATACACTTCTCAATGTGTTCACAAGCGAAGATTTATTTGTTACTTGATTTTTTAGACGTTTGTAAACTCACAGGTACAAAGTATTGAAAGATACTTTGAATACACAAAGTATTCCATCAATATGTGTCTGATGATGGAACGATCGTTCCGAAACGCGACACATAACTACTAGAAGTCACAAGACGGAACTGAAATAAACTAATACAATAATTAAACCTTGTAGAAGATAATGAGGAAATAGATGAAATAAGGAAAAAGGATACAGGATGCAAATAGAGCATATGCTTCGTTGACAATTTAGTATTCAAGACAATTATATCTGGCCACCACCATCCGAATGCATAGATTGCAGTGGGCAGGATACATCACTAGGATGGAAGGCAACCGAATACCTAGGACGGTTCTATTTAGTCAGATCGAGAGTAGAAGGCCTGTCGGAAGTCCCAGCATCGCTGGATTGACGCAGTGGCAACAAATGCTGATAATTTACTTTAAAAAAAAAACGATAGACATTAATCGCCAGGGACAAGGAAAAATGGAGGCGGTTGGTTATGGAGGCTAAGATTTGACTCCGAACTGTGACGCCATAGAAGAGGAAGAAGAAGAAGAAGAAGAAAAAGAAGAAGAAGAACGAAACAAATTGTAGCTTGAATACTAGAAACATGAATTTTGAAAACAAAGTATTCAGAAACTTATATCTTTACTCTTTCTGAAGACATTATTAAAAAAAAAATTCGAATAATGAAGAGTTAATTACTATGTGTATACATAGGCCTACAAATAACTAACATATATTTAATATTTTAATTAAAATCCAATTTCATTTAACTAAATTCTGTGAGAAGTATTTATTAATAATCGCATCATAATTCCATCTCAGCTGATCCCCCTCCTCGTGTTGTCGATGAAATTAAAACTTTTCGATATCGTGTCATCAGAAACGCAGCAGCAGCAGCAGCAGCTGTTGTAATAGCTTACGTCACTACGCAGATTGAGAAGGCTGCGAAAATTTAATTCACGCCCTTGGATATTACGCAAAGTTTAAAATTAATATCTCTGAACTTTGCTCGCTGATGACGAGTTTACAGTGTACAAATGACACAGAACGCGTTGATTCTCGTATTTCAGTTCAACACTTTCGTCAAGATACATTTTTATTCAACTTTTGCCTTATTAATATACTGCAACGTAACAAATTTTAAATTTATTGTAATTTAAATTTGTGGAGCCCCACGATCTTGGAGCACCAAATTATGCAACGTGACAACTTTGCAAATTTATTATAATTTAAATTTGTGGAGCCCCACGATCTTGGAGCACCAAATTTATGCAACGTTACATATACATAAATAGGTGTGAACGATCTCACGTTCAAGATAGACAAATTATTTAAACAATATAACATTTAAATTGGGTGTCAGGTGTATCTGCAATAAGAACTCTATGTAACTTGAAACGGTAATTAAAATTTATTTGATACTATAAAAAAATATATGTGCACATGGCACTGACTTCGATTTTAAAACATTAGTTATTATTTGTTATTATACCGTAAGGCTTAAGATATATACATCCTTACTAACTAAACATTCTATGCTACTAAATAGTATATAAAAAAAAAATCTCATTTTTAGACTACTCAGTCTATTAATATGTTTCAAAATCAATTTTTAAATCTTTTTTTCTATATTGTACGTACTCAAAATATTAATAGTTATTGTTTCTCAGTACTGTTTTCTCAAATACTAATTGTTTTTATTTAAATTCTTTGTAATCATTTTATATCATATTAATTTGAGCTCTTGTTACGTTAATCACATTTCTAAAACATCTATGATTTTTAACTCTACTATACAAAAATCATTGCTCTTATTTTAAAATAAAATATTAATGTCTTTAACTGTCTTTGTATTCTGTGTATGATTAAGATATGAATAAGTTGTCTATCACCTTATTGTCGTCAATCATACTCGATCATTTTTGTTCCATCGGTGTTCGTCCTCGTCTCGCCTCCAGCGTCGGCTGTCTCTCTTCTCCTCTTATCCAGCGTCGGCTGTCTCTCTTCTCCTCTTGTCCAGCGTCGGCTGTCTCTCTTCTCCTCTTGTCCAGCGTCGGCTGTCTCTCTCTCTCTCGGGAACTCTCCTCTTGTCCAGCGTCGTATCGCTCTCTGGAACTCTTCTCTTGTCTAGTGTCGAATCATTAATGGATCTTCTTAAGTAGTGCTGTTATTAATTAAAATGATTGTCTTTACAGCTTAGTTACATATTTGTACGTAACTGGCAAATTTAAACTGTTTATAAAAAATTAATAAATACGCCGTGCTGACGGGCATAAGCTCCTGCTGCACCGTGGATGATTCAAGAAAGAGAACCACTGTAGCTTGCGTGTCCTATTTATACCCATGTCTTGGTCGACACCCTACAGTGATACAAAATCGACATGTTAGAAACTGTCTTTGGCTTCAGTTCCCCCACTCTTTGTCAAATTCGCTATTTTTTATATTTCTGCGAATTGCAGAGTCCTGTAAGTATACTCTTATACTTATCTTATAACTAATTTTATAACACATGTTCACTGCAATTTTGGACATTGCAACTTAACCCTTTCGACTTGTACACAGTTATTTCACTATTACACTCGTACGGTGTGTCACTTTCGCGTGGTTTTCATACACAGTATTTAGTAAATTTATTTACATTTTATGGTGCTTTTGGATTTTAATTCTTAATTCTAATTTATGAATAATTACGTAAAAACAGTAATTGTGCAATTATTCATCTTGGGGTGGCAAACTCGCCTGCAGAGACCTGCGTTCACACACACTAACAAAATACTGGTGTACACACTTTCAGTTACATTTGTGTGTGTGTGCACGTTGATTCAGGTCGAAACACCTGTTCATATTTTTGTCTGAGCCAAGCTTGCAATCCCTAACATGCTTATTTCTAATATATTATTAATTATTTACAGTTTATTAAGTAAATTTAAATTTTTATATTTCATGCTCAGTACATCACTTATTTGTACTGTCGCAATACCTATGGTTTGACTTACTGATAAGAATAACAAAATCAATTATGTTATTACAAAATAAAAATTACACTCATCTACATATTGTAGTGTTGTTTTGTTCACGTTTACAAAAGTACACATTTGCCATAACTACAGTGTTACACGACGTTTCAGTTGTGAATCTGTCCGCAATCCACATCATGTACAACAAAAATAGTAAGTAAAGGTAAAGGTGTAAAGGTAAAAAACAAAATAGTTACATAAATAATTTCTTCATCATCTTTATATTACGGCATAGGCAAGTGTTTTGTTCCACCTTCAAAGATCCTCCCCAGCCATACCTTCCCGGGTCTACCCGCACACCTGTGTCCTATAGGAACTTGTTTGGCCAGTCTTGAATCAGACATTCTTTCTAAGTGTTCTTTCCACTGTTAATTATAACCTTCTAATCTTAAATTCAAGCTAAAAACCTTTAATTCTTCTTTTATGGCCTCATTCTTTATACAGTAAAGTTTATAACACTTTTGAAATCGTCTTAAGAACGCCATTTCCGAGACCTATATTTTACTTTTTTGTTTCTTGGTTGTCATCCATAAATCACACTCATAGGACAGTAGAGGGACCGCCATAACTTAATAAAACTTTAATTTTATATCTCGACGTAGCTTGGTTCTAAAAATACGATTGATTTTCCTACAGATCGTCTGATACTAATTTAACTAACATCATTATCATAATTCTTACTCTAGGCAATATCATTTCTCAAACAGTTATAATGGCTCGCCTGTTCTATAATTTGATAATTATTTTTTGTTCCTATTGGCTCTTTGCCTTGAAATGCCATTACCTTTGTTTTTATAGTGAACATTTTCACGCTGTTTCTTTAAAAAGATTAAAAACAGGTTTAAAACAGATTCTGTATTTTGAAATAATTTCTGAATTCTTGAATTTCATTATTCTTTATTATATTCTTCTTTTTCTTTGGCACTACAGACAAGGTAGTCCTTGGCCTGTACAAGCAACAGTTTTCAACAAAATGAATGTACTTTTAGCGTTCTTTGTACAACCCGCTTGTCTACTTCTAGGACGACCTTTACTTCTCTCGCCAAAGAGCGCCCTGTGAGTGACTTTCTTCTACTGTCGTGCACCGTACATGTCATATAATTTTTATCGCCAGAAGCTTTAGTCAAGGATATTTTACCAGCTCATTTTGTTCTTTATTTTTCTGTGGCACCACATTTCTCTGCCTTCCCTGATCAAAACCGGTTAGGCTACTTAGAAATTTTATTTCAAAAACACGTTGTCAAGTTGTCTTTAAATTGCCAAGACCTCATGTCTCACTAGCATATGTAACTGCTAGTCCAATGAGCATTTCACACACTTGGATCTTATTCCTCTTTACACCAAAACACTCTTTAGTAGAAAACATTCTCTGATACCACTAAAATTACTTTTTATATTGTCATCAACAGATCAGTTTTGTTAGTTTTTGCGACGGCTACCTATACTAATACGCTAAAACGCTGCAATATAGATATCTAGATTTTTACGACAGAGGGCTCTTGAACAGTCGAGAGCGTCGTTCTACACGTTTCTCGGAAAGCCGAACAGGTGCGTGTCTCTGTCAAGGCCGTGTACTAAAGTACTCTCTAGACTTTTCGAGTGCTTGTTAAGATGCAATTTGTGGAACATTATTCTGTAACATCTGCAGGCTATATATAAGCAACACATGCCGCTTAGAAGTTAGTTACACCTGGCGAGATTGTAGTGCGCGGATCAAGTGGTTGTTGTGGAAAGTGATTACTGTGTTGTAATTAGTGCGGAACTCTTTATAGTTGACAGTATTATTGCGTGTGGATAACTTGAATTACTGCATGAGAGTATCTTGTTGATTTTAAATTGTTATTTGTGACTCATTAAAGGGTGACTGGTAACAGTGATTTCATTGGTGTCTGTACTTAGTTTTGCACTGTACCATACGGTGGTCAGTGAAACCGTCGTAACAATATATATATATGAAAGTCGAAAAAATAAGTTCATTGATAAGGCGAAATAGGCTTGTAAGTCTGCAGCTAACCTTCAAACAAAAATCTCCCTATACTAATATAGCTTAATTCGACTTATAATACTACATTTATTACCGACAATTTATTTTCAATTTTTGACATTTTTAACATGATAATGTTTTTAGGCTGGGGGTCATTCCACAAAAATCGTCATCGAAAAACGTAACGCTTCCACACTTTCGATTCCCCACAGTCTAGAAATTTGATATGTAAACGCATCAAGACAGAAATAATCGCTGCTGACATTGAGTTTAGCAAACGTTTTAGTGAGAATAAATTTGGTTTTACATGCTCTGTTTGTGATCGTCTGTGGCTTGGAAATGATTTACGTAATCCACATTATACGTTTCAAAAGCCTAAAAACATTATCGTGCTTCGATGTTTCGGTTCCGTCAAAATTCTTTGAATGCTTAGGTGCATAAATAGAGAGAGAGAGAGAGAGAGAGAGAGAGAGAGAGAGAGAGAGAGAGAGAGAGAGAGAGAGAGAGAGAGAGAGAGAGAGAGAGAGAGAGAGAGAGAGAGAGAGAGAGAGAGAGAGAGAGAGAGAGTTTTTGTTTTCATACCGGGGAGGGGGGAGGGGTTAACTCCCAAAAACGTCTCTTCACTGTGCCACTGTATAGAAGTATTATAATACATACATCTCGGGGTAGTTAAACCCCTCAGAATCTCCCTTTGCTTCGTATAGAAGTATTATAATGTCTAGACCGAGAGACGGTCAGGATTCAAGATTTATTTAATAGTGAAAACCAGATATAGGCGGGATTAATAATAAAAAGTCACAGTATGCTGTTATATTATTGTTTATTGAACAACCTCAACTCTACTTACAGTACGTCGTTGGCCATATAAACCTTTTGAAGCCGAATACAACATCGTACCGAGAATTGCACAATGTTTGACCAATTGCACGACACAGTTAATACGCCTGCTTTAAGTTAACAACTCAACAAACGAACAAAGGAACGCTCTAGTTCTCGTAACTAATAACACGATATGATAATAAGAGTCATACGTAAGAGGACTCTGTGCGCCAAAGCCAAGGTTTTATGCGGGTTCTCTCTCTACCTTTTGACTCCTCCCCGATATATAGTATCAGCCCACGTTGTCTCCATTTTCTCTCTTATTGGCAGCTGTTCACTCGACAGGTGGGAATCAAACCCCTGGTGTTTAGTGAACAAATTCAACATTTATACACTTACACAAGAGAGTCTATATACGCATTTGAAATGGAACTGTACCTTTATCCGTTCCTGTAATACATTTTCGATGTCTTTAATATGCGGTTGTATCGATATATTACGTTGTGGAAAAGAAGAAGTGTACTAATTGTAAATTGTCCTATTACTTAATGCAAAGCGAAAATACGCGTTGTTTACATTTGTGACGTTAGGTAACAATGGTTTTTGGTTTATAGTTTACTGCTGAAATAAATAAAAGCCATGGTTGAGAAAAACATATGGTTTAATGTGTATATACAAAGCTTATAACAGAGTAACACTTAAAGAACCTAACGTTCTTGAGTTGACAAACTGACAAAACTACAACAACAAATTTAAACTGAAAAATACAAATATTTATGGTTAATGGAAAAACCAAAAAACACAATGTATTAAGGAATTACAACATACGTTCTACATATTATACTAAATGGACGTTTCTTTTTCGGTTAGCCGCAAACACGAGTACTTGCTGCAAAAAAAATATTACCGAAAGAACGAGTTCTGGCACGAAAAGAGTGACGTGTATAGTAATGGTCAAGGGTGGCCCTTGGGCCGTCCCGCCTTACTTTCGAGTTGGGTTTTTTCATTGTTTCCGCAAAAAACGAGTTTTACATTACACACGTATCGGTTTCCATGTTGTAAATGCAGTTCTCACTTTAATCTAACATCAACGTTTGGCGTCAAGGGTACGCGCCGGTGATATATTACTGCTTCAAAGATTTTTCATAAAAAAAAGACAAACCACACCAACTGCAATCGCCAGCCAACTATTTTGCAACATACGAACTTAAAATTTGTATAATTCTTTCACCTACATAAAATTATGTGCGATATTCACTAAATATCGAAGGCAAACAGTCGCATACTTGAAATATCGAAAATGACTGCAGGAACGGATAATGGTACAGTACCTTTGAAATATATATACAAACACTGACCTTCCAAAAATATGCAATATAGCGACTGAAGTGTTTTTAATATTGAATTGAAAGAGCGAAAAAACAGCATTGACTGTTTTACTCGGATAGAGCACCCAATTTCGATAGTAATTACAGGTTTTGTCTTGTATGTGTGTAATTTATGAGGCAGTAGGACTCTACATAAATTAGATCTCGTGTCCTAGTTTCTACATTTTATTATGTCACACATAAGCGTAGCTCATACGGTATACTGTGACTACTAGATTTCTCGGTTCGTGTGACAACGATATTCATCAGGCATTGCACGGTGCGGCGTTAGTTATGCAATCTGCATTATCTTGAGTATGCAAATCACATGCAACGCCTGTAACCCATACAGGACAGAACTAAACCCATTCTGTAATTTCGTCTTTCACTAAGATGAAGTGCACTTTTTCACTTGAACTCTACCCCCCTCCCACCAACCCAGTGACGTACCTAGACCAGTGGAGGCCCGGGGCGGATTTCTTTCTGGGGCCCACCGTTTATAATCCAATTTATCTTTAAGTAATACATAGAAAAAACACTTTACTGTTACATATTATTTATTGTCTAATTAGTGTATTGATACATCTAGTTAGGAAACTTTATAAGTTTTACACTTTGAAATAATTTTCCCGCCTATTTTATAATTGTTTGAGAATTTGAGTATTTTCAAAGAAATGTTTGGCGGTGGTAGTACTACGAATCATGTTGATATTTTTATGCGGGCTACAGGTGAAACATGGCATAAAGGGTAATTATGCTGAAGTAAAATATATGTTTTTAAATTGTATGGATATGAATACGTGTTTCATACTAACTATAAGAAATTACATTTTTATATTTATCTGCTTGCAATTCGCATGTTTTATTCTTCGTATTGTTTAAATTAGCAGCCATCCTTACTATTTCTTTTATGAATTTGCTAACTGCTATAATTTTTTATTGTTCGACTAAGCTTTTCGTCATTACTGACATCTTCAGGTCTTAAACAACGACCTGAAGTCTCGTTGTTTAAGACCTGAAGATGTCAGTAATGACGAAAAGCTTAGTCGAACAATAAAAAAAAATTATAGCAGTTAGCAAATTCATAAAAGAAATATAAGAAATTACATTAATTGAAAGAAAACCTCTGTTTATTACGTAGCACTGATATTTATATTTATTTTTTAATAAAGAAGAAAAATAGTTACATGGTTTTCATTAAAAAAGAAAAAAATTACGTCAACTTGTCACAGAGTCAAAGGAAATGAAACAAGCTTCTTATTTATTTTACCACAGTGCGGCTGTAGTTATAATCAGCGTTCTCGTGTGACGTATTAAACCTGTGACCTTTCTCCGTTCTTGTCACTGCCAGTTTGATATGCGTTACGTTGAAACGTTCTGACATTATTTTCCCTCCTAAATTCGTAAAAACGCGTCACTCCTCCCTCTTGTTCTGATTTCCGTTTCGCCCTTAGCTGCAGTTTTCACTTACTTTATGTTTAAGTTTTGTATAATATTTTGTTGGCCAAAGAAATGGACCGGAAATGGTTTACTGCGTCTTTATCAAAAGGGTAAATGAAATGAATATTTAAATAGATGAATAAATACAGAATTTAAAATAACAATGTTGCTAGAAAACTCATTCCTGTTGTGTGTGTGTGTGTGTGTGTATCTGTGTGTGTACACTCAGTGTATATAGGGATATATTGTTGACTACATTTTGTGTATGAATCCATTAAAAAGTTACAAAACATTTTACTATCTCAATAACTGTATCTGCACTACATTTTCGATATTTTGAGTATGCGGTAGTATCGATACACCACGCAGTTAAGAAGAAGAAGTATATACAATCATCGCGGCCGAAATGAGGTTTTTAAGAATAATCCACGCTTAGGTACACGGAGTGAGCTTAAAGTGTCCCATTGTTTGAAAAAGTTGTAACTATTGACACTACTAAAATATATTTTTAAACACTGTATGAATCCAACCTCATATTGTAGTATACTTTATTATAAATTTGATGTCTGTTTGGATATCCAAATATTCTTGTACCCGAATTAGTCTCGGTCCCAATTTGTTCTGATACTGATGCTCTACTCTGATGCAAATCACTATCAAGACATTTTTAAATACATAACTTATTTTTTCCTGTCTTATGATTTTTTTTTTTAAATTGAAAAACGTTTTTACTTTGTTGTTTCATTATTATTATTATAACACCATTCCCAGGTTTCAAAATTCTAACTTGAATGTGCCCATAAATTTTTTAAATTTTAAAAGATTAACGCTTGTGGTTAACAAAATTATCGCAATTATTAATATTTTATCATTGTCAAATAGATAAAAAATGGTGGCTTATTCGATAAAACTGCGGTTTAACATTGAACTAGCTACCTTTATTTTGAACTTTTGACGACTTCATTTTATTAGAATTTTGAATTTCTCATAATTTTCGCTTATAACACCTTTTAATCACAAACAGTTATCCGTATATACGGAGTGAGCTTAATGTGTCCCACTGTTTGAAAAAGTTGATGAATATAAGAACATACGGGGGGAACTTGTACTTCGCATGGCAAAGGACACTCTACCAAAGGCCGCATATTTCTATGCTCTACAGGTTAATTGTAATGCGGGAAAGCCTAGAAAACAATGGTCTGATTTTTAATTAAACTTAAAATACATGTAAATTACGTATTTAAAATTACAAATTTTTAAAAATTATATTAAATTTATAAGAATTCTGAAACTGTAACAGTTGTCTACGCTTACTTCAGAACGGAACACAAAGAAATGTCGGTATGTAGAATCATACATGACTTCCATGTTCTAAGAATTATATTTAAAATCATTTTCGAAATGAAATATTGCCATAGAAACCACGTCTTTCTTCAGCCTTAACCACAGTAATGTGGTCACTAACGTATACCATGTCACGTTAGCGCATTCCATTCGATCTTCACTGATGATGGCA
Source organism: Magicicada septendecula (assembly GCA_034769895.1). NCBI lineage: Eukaryota > Metazoa > Arthropoda > Insecta > Hemiptera > Cicadidae > Magicicada > Magicicada septendecula. The sequence goes on from CM068367.1 coordinate 35,679,349, forward strand.
GTCGATGGCACTGTCGAAACATCTGGTTTTGCAAAAAACATTAGACCACGGCCAAACAGCCCGGGAAGGAATTTTAACAACAAACTACTTCTTTGTTGCGTAGTACACATAAAAACATTACTCCTCCCCCTACAACTATCATTTTTATTTATAGAAAATTATCCCTTTTCCTTCAACTACCCTTTTAATTTATAGATATTTCATCCAGTGGATTATTATCACCTTCTTTTCAGGATACTTTATTTATCAAAATTAAGTACTTTATTCTTGTTAAAACATAAAACGTTGCAGGTAAACTACCCCTTCCCCTTAACCGATCTTCACCAAAATCAATGGACCTTGAGTCCTCTACAACTCGAGCACACTTGCAAAAAATTATTTGATTCTGTTTGAATTTGCGGCAGTTATCGTTCGCCATAGAAAACATTCTACACACAGACACTCACACAGATACTCTTCGGAAAATGACTTTTCTTCATGTTTTGAGGGTAGTACAATCAGAATCATCCCTTATCTCGAACATGACTTTTTTCGCGGTCACCATACTCTCATTTCCTTACGGAACATGGAAGTAATAATACTTAGCGAAGTTGACGTTTTATTCAACTTTAGTCGTCTAAAATAGAGTGAAAGGAAAGTATTGAGGGTATCAGTTAGATTGGGACTTGCGAAAATAATACGTACTTTGCCCTGACTCCGCTGTAGTCTCAACTAAACATGCAAATGACTATAGCCGTTCGTCGACATTGTTGTGTATAATACTACTTTCAAGCCTACCCTGTTACGGTCCAACTCACGACGGGCCCATAGGACTGACTTGAAGTAGTGGAAACACAGAAAGTCCAATGCAAAGTGACTTGCGGTACGACAATTAACAACGACTAAACAATTAACTAGAGCAGTAGTTTCCAACTTGGTAGCGCCTGACGGCTACACTTGAACTCGCTACACAAGCGATTTATTTTCGACAAGTAATACAAAAAAGGAAAACAGCAGTATTTATTTTAAATAAGTAAAAAAAAAGGTAATTTACAAATTTAACTTATTGTTACGCCACTCTCCTTGATTGTCGTATGGCACAGTGGAAACGCAGTAATAATGTCAACTAATAGAGTCCCGCACAATTATAACACTTCGTCACAATATTCGAACCTCACTTGAATAAACTGCCACTTAAACTGCGTTCTGAGCGGCAGCTGTCATTGTTTAAATAAGTGTTCCAGAATAATCCATAATACGCGTCGACACCACTCGAAGACGCTAGAGCGTAATTGATTGCGGCCTTGAACATAACGCGTGACCGGTAAAGTCTGGAACAGCCTCGATTGTTGACGCACGTTAAGTGTCACGTAATTGTCTTTCTTCTCAAAGTAGCAGCAATACGTACGCACACGAACATTACAGCTGGGCTCTGCCCAGATACATGTAGAACGCTCTGTGATGGCGTAACAACACGTATAATAGTGCAATACTTTTTAGTCAGGACAATAATGAAGACATAAAAAAGATATTAAGCATTGTATAAAGGTAATACAGTGTTTAATACAATGTTTTTTAGTCAGGACAATAATGAAGACATAAAAAAGATATTAAGCATTGTATAAAGGTAATACAGTGTTTAATACAATGTTTTTTAGTCAGGACAATAATGAAGACATAAAAAAGATATTAAGCATTGTATAAAGGTAATACAGTGTTTAATACAATGTTTTTTAGTCAGGACAATAATGAAGACATAAAAAAGATATTAAGCATTGTATAAAGGTAATACAGTGTTTAATACAATGTTTTTTAGTCAGGACAATAATGAAGACATAAAAAAGATATTAAGCATTGTATAAAGGTAATACAGTGTTTAATACAATGTTTTTTAGTCAGGACAATAATGAAGACATAAAAAAGATATTAAGCATTGTATAAAGGTAATACAGTGTTTAATACAATGTTTTTTAGTCAGGACAATAATGAAGACATAAAAAAGATATTAAGCATTGTATAAAGGTAATAAAGTGTTTAATACAATGTTTTTTAGTCAGGACAATAATGAAGACATAAAAAAGATATTAAGCATTGTATAAAGGTAATACAGTGTTTAATACAATGTTTTTTAGTCAGGACAATAATGAAGACATAAAAAAGATATTAAGCATTGTATAAAGGTAATACAGTGTTTAATACAATGTTTTTTAGTCAGGACAATAATAAAGACATAAAAAAGATATTGAGCATTGTATAAAGGTAATACAGTGTTTAATACAATGTTTTTTAGTCAGGACAATAATGAAGACATAAAAAAGATATTAAGCATTGTATAAAGGTAATACAGTGTTTAATACAATGTTTTTTAGTCAGGACAATAATGAAGACATAAAAAAGATATTGAGCATTGTATAAAGGTAATACAGTGTTTAATACAATGTTTTTTAGTCAGGACAATAATGAAGACATAAAAAAGATATTGAGCATTGTATAAAGGTAATACAGTGTTTAATACAATGTTTTTTAGTCAGGACAATAATGAAGACATAAAAAAGATATTAAGCATTGTATAAAGGTAATACAGTGTTTAATACAATGTTTTTTAGTCAGGACAATAATGAAGACATAAAAAAGATATTGAGCATTGTATAAAGGTAATACAGTGTTTAATACAATGTTTTTTAGTCAGGACAATAATGAAGACATAAAAAAGATATTGAGCATTGTATAAAGGTAATACAGTGTTTAATACAATGTTTTTTAGTCAGGACAATAATGAAGACATAAAAAAGATATTAAGCATTGTATAAAGGTAATACAGTGTTTAATACAATGTTTTTTAGCCAGGACAATAATGAAGACATAAAAAAGATATTAAGCATTGTTTACAGTGTTTAATACAATGTTCAGCTGCTAAAGCTGGAATGTCCACATCAAGCTGAAAACACATAAACGTAATTCCTGGATTTCGTTGTCCATGACGTGTCCGTTGATTAACTATTATAAGTACAATACTACTGACTCGGATCAATAAGTTTTTTTTTTTTTGCTGCTCAGGATGTAACAAATTCTACATATGGCAGACAGGACGTTGCTTCAAACAGAGATACATTGAACACACAAAGGCACTACAATCCACCACCGATCCATCTTTGCAAACCACCTCATTGAAGCAAACCACACATACACAAACATAAACTGCAACATGGATGTTCTACACGTAGGTACACACAGAACGCCAAAACTACTCACTCTTGAACAACTAGAAATATACAAACACACAAAAATACATAAAAACGATATCCTAAACGAACGGTCACAATTCAAATCACACATACTATTCGAACATATCACACCGCACACACGCAACATCGATCTTTCGAACGACGGCGCCGTCACCAAGAACAAGACGGAGAGCGCTTCTAGTGGGTCTCTGACGCAGCTTGTAATAGGCGAAAACTGGTTACAACGTAAAAATTTTACATTTTTACCAAGAAAAACTTGGGAATAACCTAATTGACAGAAAGAGCCTTACAAAAAAACAAGAGGAAATATAGTGAAAGGGCTAAAGAATAAATACCACTGAACAGGCGGACGACGAAGAACTGTTGGCGGAATCTGAAAAGTTACAATTTATGCTGGCATTTATTATAAGTAGGGAAAATAATTCGGAATGACGATAAATGTTGTGAAAAGCAAAGTGTCAAGATTTAGCAAGAATCAACTTGCATAAATGAACACAAATGATGGACATTATTGATCACAAAATAAATAAGGTTTAAACTGCAAAACAAATTATTCTGTGTTATACAGCAGGCTGTGCCTTACTGGGGAACAGGAGAAAAGTGAAAGCGTAAGAGAATCGAAAGAAACAAGATAAACGAAGCTACTAATGAAGTATGAAGAAAGGGCCGGGAAGAAAACTAGTCACAAGAAAGAGGTGGTTTCAGCAAGAAATCTAAAACGTGTTGAAACCGGGCATAGTAGGCAATTATCCGGCCGGGTCATTGACGATATTAGTAAAACTAAAAATATGGATTCTTAAAGTTAAGCATATACAACGGTTCCAAGTCAGTAGTATTATACTTATACTTACATAAACGTAGCTTTCAATAAGAGATGCGACAGGTCGCATTGTGAAATAGCTCATGAATGGAAAACAGAGACTGAGATATTTTTGGATGATAGGAAGCTAGTGCAAGTTGATACCAATAAATATCTTGGTAGCTGCATTACATCGGACGGGAGATGCATCATTGATGTAAAAGTAGAATCACACAAGAAAAAAAAAATTGTTTAAGTAGAAATCTCTTCTAACGACCAGAAACGTGTCCTGGAAACCAGGAAGAAATTCATAAAAATGTTCATTTAGAACATATCGTGGGTTTATTGGTAAATCAACTTAAGCCAATTCATGCGAATTTACGGAAAACTGAAATTAAAGGTTTTCAAGTGCAATGCTAAATCATGGACTGATTTTCAAGGTTAAATTTTTTCTATGTGTATCGGCCATCTGAGGACCACATGCCAATTTCAATTCTTTATTCCTTCTTCTTTTCTTTTTCTCCAATATTCTTTCATCATTTCATTATGTCTCTTCTTCCTGTCTTCAGCCCACTTTGAACCTGCGTTTTTCTCTCTCCTACCCTGCACTCCTTCCATTTTTAACACTTTTGCCGGAAAAACGTCTCTTGCAATTGCTTCTTCTGCGTTTATATTATTTTTTTCTAAATCCTTTTTGTCTTCTTTAATCCAGATTGATGTTGACTTCTTTAATCCAACTTGATGTTGACTTCTTTCCCCATAGATATTTGAAGAACTGTTTTGTTAACCTATTGTCGTCCATTCTATATAAATGCCCAAAAAATATTAACCTTCTTTCAAGGTTAAATTTTATTATTAATAGAATTTTAATCGATTACATACTGTTAGAAAATAAAAATAAAAATATTAATGCATTAAAAATGTCATTTTTAAACATCCTGAAACATTATTTAAACTGTGACTTGGATAGTTTTACCACTAACCCCTCGGCACATACGGCTCAGAAACCTGATTCCTTAGGAAATTGGAGAGAAGCTACCTTGAAGCTTTCAAAATGTGGTTCTGGAGGAGGGCCTTAAGAATACCGTGGCCAGGAAGAGTGTCATGTGATGAGTTTCTGATGAAAGCGGATGGAGGAAGAATTTCGACTGAAACAAGTGCAGAAAGGAGAAACAGTATAGTTGGTCACCTACCAGTCCTGATCAGTCATCTGCGCCGACCCAATGCATGACTTACCCCTACTAACAAGTATAGCTAAGTTGTCTGGAGTGGAGAGAGTGGAGACAACGCGATAACGGTACACCGTCTCACTCATGTACTACCTCTGTCTCTGTCACACACATGCTTCCATTGTTCTCGCCAGTCTTGTTGTAGCCGATGTTCACACTATGAAACACTGTACAAGACTGTTGTGCGCATGTGCGAAGTGACTGAAAATTTTGTTAGCCTCGCAACGAGGTGGTTGTTCACTGCGCATCTTTAAACCACTGTTCAATTTCTATCATCAGGTTTCTACGCCAATCCAAACTGGCTCACCATCCTGATCGAGGGACGTAGTAGGAAGTTTGAAGGGTGACGGAGTATGGATGAGATAAAAGGAGAAAGAAGGTATGTGGTGATTAAGAGACTGACAGTAAAAGGAAAGGTATTGCGGGAGAAGAAGTAGAAATAGAAAAAAATATAAAAAACTGGAAATTTATCATTTCTTTAGAAGTAAACAGTCTCATATAACAGACAGAATACATAAGTACACTTAACAAAATTGTCGATTAAGAAACTTTTATACATTTTTATTTCAGCATTCGTACATGACTTACATATAAATGATGTTTATTTAAAAAAAAAAATTAAGCAGCAAGTCTTAAGAATTCATAGAGCGGTAGCAGCTTGTTGAAAGGAGACTGCTTCTCTGAGTATGGTAACTCATACAAACTACTCGCAAATGTCACTCGCTAATGGGTTCGTCGTTGAGCGCGCTTCAACACTAACAGCCAACAGACAGAACATGGAGTTACTGCTATTTCTGGAGTTTCACCGAGAAGCCAATCTAATTACTTAGTTTCAATCCGTAACTAAAGAGGGTCCCAAGGATGTGAGTCAAATGTTCTAACCTTTTGTCATCTACTCTCTGCGTACAATAATGTTAACAAAACTGTTCGAACAGTATTGGAAGCCAGGCAGACATATCTTGGAAATGTATTTTGATTTTATTTGCGTATAAATCATGAAGGCAGTGTACTAATGCGAAACCTACGCGGAGATGAATGTATCTGTGAGAGTAGAATATTACTAAAACATATGGTAATTATAACGGGTTTTTCTTGCATAAATAGAAAAAAACATTAATAAACACAATATAAAAAGTACACAATTATACAAGAAGTTACTGTAATATAATTATTGCTAGCATCAGTTTAAAACTTCGGTAATTGGTATGATACTATTGTTTGTACGTAGGGGGAGAGAATGTCAGCAAGTGGGGTGGTCAGCCGTGGTAATACCCTGAACTAGTGGTGACGATTCCGAGTAACAGCGGGAATACCCTCCGGTACATTTGGGGTGTTTCGTGCCTCTTGGTATTTCAGTTTCAGAAACAATTTACATTACATCGATCGATTTAGAAGAAATTATACAAGACTTAGTTAAGGCAAAATGAAGTAAAAATTGGATCTATTAGTATTTTCTAAGCTTAAGTGCTACTATGCTCATTGTAATAACTATTTAGCTAAATATTTGTTGTAATTTTAGAGTTTAATAAAGCAATAATTAATAACTTTCGAAATTGTGTAAGCCACTTATCAGTCGTAAATAATGGTTAAAAGGTTGAATTTTGAATCGGAGGGGGGGGTGGCTCCAGTCTGAGAGCAGCATAGGGCACCACGCGCTTGCTTCTACACCGCCCCTGGCCCTAAGGACGAACTTTACAAGGGGTGGTATAAAAACAGAATTTTCGGGGTAGTGATGGAGCGAGTAAGAAGTTTCCGGTTTTTGGCTCTGGTATAAATTACCAGCTTTTCAAGCTCACGACTGTCGTTTTGTCATCGCAGTTGTCTCGTCATCGTGAGTGGTATAACGAAAGATTGGCTAATTTATAACTTGTCTCACAATACAAATCTGTGAGGGCTTGCAATACATTTCCAATGAGCTTCCTGTATAGAGGAAGAGACGAAATAAATATCGGCTTCGCTTCTCTAACAGCTGCTACTGCTGCCGCGGTTCTGACGACACGATGTGGAAAAGTTTGAATTTGATTAGGAAACACGGAAAGGGTTCAGTTAAAATGGAATTACACGATTATTAATAAATACTTTTCCGCAGCAAAGCGGAATTAGCTTTTTAATTAAAATACAGTAGTGCTTCGTGCCTCTTGGTATTTCAGTTTCAGAAACAATTTAAAGAATTTCGCTACTCAATTTACTTAGTTAAAAAAAAATTGTAAGCTAGGTAAAGTAATTAGTATAAAGTGCAAAAATGAGAAAAAGAGGGAAGGAAAGATAGAGAGAGAGAGGGAGGGGGAGAGAGAGAGAGAGTATGGATGTGAGAGGGGTGAGAAGGGGGAGAAGAAATGCGAGTAAGGTCAAGGCAGTGGAAGATCCTTTGTAGTAGATGATGGAAAGAACTAGTAAAAAACGAAGTCACTAGAAACCCAAGCCTAAAATCTGAACCCTCTTAAAAAATTCTTATCATTACGCTTTTCATCTTTTCTCGATCAAGCTAAGTGTCTTCTTGGTTTCGTTTCATGTATTGTTGTTTTTAAAGGTAATCTATTTTCTTCCATCATTTCCAGATGGTTGTTCCGCGTACTTCTGGTTTCTTTTATTTTTCTATTTAACTTAAATATTTACAGTTTTCTGATTATTTCCCAGCTCCTTATAATATCTCTCCGGTTAACATATTGTTACAGAACGTTCTACATGTTTCTCGGCTATCCCAGCAGAGCCCAGTTGTAATGTTTGTGTGTGTACATTGAGAACAAAGACAATTACGTGACACTTAACATGCGTCAACAATCGAGGCTGTTCCAGACTTCACTAGTCACGTAGGAATTTCATCACTGAAGAGTGTACTTTATTTTCAGTATCGTGGTCGTAAGCTTGCCTCACTAGCATCGATATAAGAGAGACTCCTATCAATTGTAGTATCTGGTCGCACTCAATTCTTAACGGTTCTATTGATGGATCGTCATGTCATCTGTTTTTTATATATTATTATTTATATCCCTCTCTTTAACAAACTAGCATTTTTTACCCAAATATATAGTAATATATATTATAATTTATAGTAATCTATAGTAATTTGCTTGATCCAATGTTTGGTTGTTAATAATTATTTTGAATCTGGCTGGTTTCTTTCCTTTGAAAACCATATCTTAGATTTATTTGTGGATATTTTTACATTATTTTCTTCACATATGTATATTTTGTTAACTGATTAATTACAAATGACAGGAACCTATGAAGTAATCAACTGGACGACCAAAAGAGTAACACTGTCCATCATGGGAACCACGGTATGTCATGAAAGACTCCATAGGTGTATTAGACCTTCTTCTACTTCTTTCCCTGCTTTAACAGGTCTTCAGAGTCATGGCCTCCTTTAGTTCTTCTAACAATACGAACAACATGTAATGTTGGATGGGCCCAGAGCCCAGATGGACGTCTGACAGTTTTAATCAACCGATTTAACAGTCTGTAACTATATACAGAAAACAATCTACAGGATTATTTCGAACGTAACAACCAATTTATTAATTTTTATCATTTAATTTAGTTAATAGATTTTCACTTTGACACTAATGGATGTCACTAAGATTAGCAGAAATGAATTCTAAAAGTACAGCTTTGTCTTAACAGAGTACTAGTTTGCGTGATATCTTGATATTAATTAAAAATTTACAGGCATTGCACAAATGCAATGCACAGAGAAGAGCATTGAAAATGCTTCAATAAATCTAAAAAATATATATATTTATATTCATTCACCAATCAATGAATTCATTCTTCATTTACCAATGTACAGATTATAAGTTAAATGTAGTCGCATTCATTAGCGAAGTTTTATATGTGTACTACGTTATTGACAACAAAGAAGTAGTTTCTATGGAAACTCACCGGTTCCCATTTTCGATCACGCACCAGCGGTCGTTTTCAAATGTGCGACACGTCCTTATAAACATTTTCAATGTTAAAACGGAAACAATAACAGTACTAGGAAACATAATACGGGCGGGCACGTGTCTGTCGGTCGATGTAGGCACAGACGCGCGACGTCTCTCTCTCTATGTTTACGCAGTGCCTCCTGTATTTCATTTACATAAAACGTCTCCGTTGTGTAACGTATTTAGGTCAGGATGCATTTATTCTCTCTCTCGGCAGAGCGGAACTAACGCAGTGTACAACCATTACGCTTCATTAGACCGGATGTGACGTCGCCAGCCTGCTATTAGGAAAGTAAATAAAACGACTGTTTATAAAACATCTTTCATAGAGAAGCCTGTGATTTAATATTTTTGTTACTATCAATATGAATGTAAAAGAATGTAATATACAACTTAATTAAATATGGATAAAGTAGTTAATTTTGGATTTGTCGTGTGTTTGCGTTTTAAGTCTTTGTAACATTGCTTGACATGTAGAAGTTTTCATAAAATTATTGTGTCGGTCAAATATTTTACAATTTTTATTAGAGGGTAAATATGTTGAAAGGGACTTTTCCAAATAACGTGGTACTGATAGTCGGAAACAAAAGACAGTTGCAAGAGAACATGCATGGGGGGTACGGAGCACAAAGGGATTAATATGACAATGAGGGAGAGGGTAAGAAGAATCGTGAGTTATAAGAGACATTTATGGAGAAGCGGGCGTAGTTGCGGCAGTGAACGCGCAAAGGTTGAGATGGTCATGGCACGTGGTAAGAATAAGTGATCGACGCCCAAAAATGGCATTGGAAAGGAAGCCGGAGGGAGTAAGGAGGAGAGGACGTCCGAGGAGGAGATGATGTCAAGATGCGGTAGGGGGTTTTGAAGGAGATGCAAGTGGCAGCTTGGAGGAGTATGGCTGTGGTCAGAGAAGGATGGAGGAGAATCACTGAGCAGGCCAGGGTTCTATAGGGACCGTAGCGCCAGAGGAAATGAGAATGAAAGAATTAATAAGAAAGTGGCAGTAATGGCGTTATAAGGGATTATGTCACCATCATCATTGGCGTTGTTATTTCCTCGTAAACCACCACCATCATCACCACCTTCACCACCACCACCGCCACCATCGTCGTCGTCGTCGTCGTGATCATCGTTTTTTGGTAGTAGAAAATTATCGTTTCTGGCGGAGGTAGAAAATTAAAAATTATTCATAAAAATTGAAATCAAAGAAAGGTGAAAAAACGATATACACGTACTGTACTGTAAACAAAAATTCGATCAAAAAAACAGAAAATTTGAAGATTCATTTTGACGATTGGAAGTAATGTAGTTGGTGCTACATAAGAGCAGGTAAGAAAATTACACTATCTAAAGAATTGAAACACATCCGGTGATTACGGCAGTTGCCGTGTCATCGTTATGACGTTTTCTTTTGCTTAACCTGGCAAAATTCTTAAAAAGCAATAACGTTTTCAACAAATAGCTTCATATAAATAGCGTAAAATATCCGAATATTTACACTACGTAAATCTCGTCTCTTTATTTACCACTGCGCCTAGCGGTGAAATTTCGTGAAACACAAAAACATAATCTTCATCTGACAACCACTATCTTCGACTCATTTACGGCAGTTTTGGAAGCTTGGAAACCTCTTGTTCACACACAGCAGTCTCGCTAGAAGCCATCTGAACACGTTTACCAGGACAGAGCAATTTACCTCACAGTTTACACAGAATTTAATCCATGTTCTTCAATCTTGCATTGTAGAATGACCAAAAAAATTGCCTAATACATCCAAGGGCGACTTATTAAATTAGCTGTGAAATCTAAACTGTGCATCAAATAGGCGTAAATTTTAGACTGTTGTCATTGACACGTGTCATTAGTCGTGTACATAATTAGACTATTGTTAATAACACGTGTCATTGACACGTGTATTAATTACACGTGTAATTAATAGTTTTTTAATCGGACACTTGTAGAGGTGGAAACTGCAATTGCACAAACTTTATGATCAAACCTCCGTACAACGTATACTGAGAGAAGGTTCTTTAAATATTCTTTTTCTTTTCGTCTTCGTCGCATGCCTGTCGAGGTTTATGATGAATGAATTTAATCACAACATGATGTTTGATTTTGTCCACCTTTGTAAACTCGCGTGACGTGTACATTTCACACAGCTGGCAAACAAAGAATTAATTTGTCAGACAGATTCGGAAATTAACACTAGCTTAAACGGAATTTATTCTCGCAACACAATAAAAATTTTTATTTCTATCGCGAAGCTATAGATGACGCTATAGACTAGTGCCAGTGGCCTCACATCTTCATTGTTCAGACGATCTGAGTCTCCCTGCCCATCTGTATGGTTGTGCTTTAGAGATGGTTTGACTGGTAAGAAAGATTATCTGTGAGAGGTCAGTGTGCTTCCAACACTGAAAGCTTACGAATCTTGTAATCCTCTACGGCGCTCGTGAATGCTTCTATTTAATCTAGCGTAGGAGTTCTCAGTTTTGACTCGACCGTTTGTCTATCTGTCTATCTGTTTGGAGAATGTCTTACGATAACATTTGAACGCATCAACCGATTTCCGCAAAACATGGCATGCATGTCCATACTTTAATCCTAGAGAACCCTGGAATTGTTTTTGAGATTGTTCTCCAAAAATAGTGGTTGGAAGGCGAAAATGTGGTAAATACTGTGAAAAACTCAACGCCCATGTGGGGAATTAAACTTAATTAAATTTATAAATATCTTGTTGATTCATCCTCTTCGTTCACTTTTGCTAATATTATTATATATAAAAAACTTTCACAAATGAACTTACTTTTGTTCTCACTTTCACAAACGTTTCAAGGTGTTGTGCCTCTTCCTCAGTGTGAGTAAATACATTTACTTATTTACTCACACTGAGGAAGAGGCACAACACCTTGAAACGTTTGTGAAAGTGAGAACAAAAGTAAGTTCATTTGTGAAAGTTTTTTATATATAATAATATTAATTAAATTTGAACGACAATCTACATATAGTGTTCATTTTTAAAAAATTCATAATTTTTGGACGCCAGGTCCCAATATGTGGATGTAAATTTTGAAAATTTCCAAATTTTTGGACGCCAGGGCCCAATATGTGGATGGAAATTTTGAAAATTTTAAAACGTTGCAAAAATTCATGTCAGGTTTATGTTAAAGAGAATGTTAAGTAACATCTGAATGTAGTGTTAAGGTATGTAATGACACTAGTTAAGGCATGGTTTATTTTCCATGGCCAATCAGAGTGGAGAATGATGAGCTGGCTTCTCATTGGTCCGCGTTATACACCTTAAGCGGCCAAAAAGTTATAAATAGAAACAGCGTAGCCTTCTCTCACTGTTGGGGAGCTCGAGCGGCGAAAGCCGAAAGGGCGCCTGCCACCACCGAGGCATCCGGAAGCTGGTTCTAGACCTGCAACCGAGCAGCCAGGCCCTGCGCCTCCTGCTACGGCTGCCGTGTCTTTCGCCGCAGTTGCCAACAGGCAACGTAAACGTAGCAAAGGCCCGAAGCAGACACCTGTAGTTCAGGCATCTCCATCTCAGGCTCCTTCCCAGGCCCCTGTCCCGCCTCAGGCGAAAAAGCGCCGTAACCTCGCGACTTCTAAAAAAAGTGAGACAGACCAGCCACTGCCAAACATCTCGGTTGTGGAGCCTGAGAATTCTCAACCCTCCCCAGCACCGGAGAATCCTGCCCCTGCTTTAGAAGCAGCCTCGAATGACCTCCCGCCCCCGCGGTTCCCTAATGCAGGCAAAAAGAAGCGGCAACGTAAGCCCCGTGGCGCTAGATCCCGGGCTCCTGCCAACCCAGCCGCACAGTCCAGACAGCCTGCGCAGCGCGTGAAGACCGACGTAATCGCATCTGTCCCTCTTCCTAGCACCTCCGCTAGAGGCGCTACACCTGGCCCCAAGAAACCCCTGGCTTCCACCAATCCCTCGATTGACAAGCCTCGGCGCTCTTATGCGCAAACAGTCTCCGGGCACTCTGCCTCAAAAACCGTTCCAGACGACTATCAGGTCGTCAAAGACTTCCTTGCGGAATTCGACCTCCGCAAAGTTGCCCAGACCTTCAGGTCCATCCGCTCCCGCTTGGAGACTGCCGATACAACCGAGAGATTCATGCTCTTGGTGGAAGCCGCCACTTGTGTAGGTTTTCTATGAGTCGGGTCCTCAAACGAGATCTCTCAATTCTTTCCTGGAACGCCAACGGGTTGTCCAACAAGATCCAGGAACTCCAAGAATTACTGGCCCGACTCAAACCCGACGTAGTCCTTCTCAATGAGACCCACTTGACTCCTGCGAGTCGGTTACGACTGGCCAACTATGTGTGCTATCGAAACGACAGGCCGGGCACTGCTGGTGGCGGTACTGCCGTCGCGGTGAGGCTCACTCTCGAGCATCACCGAGTCGTCTTGCCTGCAATGACTCACCTCGAAGGCACCGCTGTGGAGTTGTTAAACACTCTAGGCGGCGTACAGATGGTCGCGGCGTATAAACCGCCGCAAAAAGAGCTCCTTCACCCCGATCTAGCTGTCGCGTTCGATGCACACAGGAGGGTCATCATGGCCGGCGACCTGAACTGTAAACATCGCGATTGGAACAGTCGCTTGACTGCCCCAAACGGGAAACGTTTACGCAGGTTTGCCGATTCTCGCAGGATACAAGTGATTGGGCCTACCCAACCTACGTTCTACCCCTCACAACGCAACGCGGCTCCCGATGTCTTGGACATAGCGGTGATTCAAGGAATTGACTGTCCGGTCCATGTGTCCGCGCTAACGGAACTATCGTCCGATCATCTCCCCATCCTGATACACGTCGCTACCCAGCACGTCGTACGCAGAGATGTCAGGAAGGTGGTAGAATGGGACCGCTATGGCCCGGCGTTAAGTCGCCGATTGCCAGACGCGGGACCACTCGAAACCGTCCGCCAAGTCGACGAGGCAGTTGCCGCGTTTGACGAGGCTGTCGTATCTGCGATCGACGCGTCTTCCAGGATGAAGCCTGGTGTCACGCCCCACTGGCAGCGGATCCCAGAGGAGACGAGTGCTCTCGCTTGCGAGAGAAATCGCCTCCGGAGACGCTGGCAGCGGACCCGTGATCCGGCCGACAAGGCAGCGTACAACCGGGCGACCGGCATTTTACGTCGTGAAATGAAGGCCTACCGGAGACGCTGTTGGGAACTCGCCGTGGCCCAGGCAGGGGACGGATCGGACGAAAGTAGCCCTTACCGGATACCTTCGGCGTTGGTAGGGAAGAGGCGCCGGCCTCGCATCCCGGCCATCGCTGGACCTTTCGGTCAAATCCTGGCTCGCCCGGAGGCGAAGGCCGAGTACTTGGGCGCGTGTTTTGAGCGACAGTTCGCACCTAACCCGCCCATGGACTGGGACTTCGACGAAGAAGTCGAGAACGAATTGGAAGACTTTCTGTCTTTTCCGATCACTACGGAGCCCGAACCCATTACTAGGGAAGAGGTCACAGATCGGCTCGTTGAACTCGTGCCGAGAAAAGCTCCTGGCCCGGACGGCGTCTCGAACGCCGCTCTTACTCGACTCCCGGAGCGAGGAGTACTTTTCTTGGTCGCGCTGTTCAACGCGTGTCTCAGACTGGCCTATTTTCCCCAGAAATGGCGTAAGGCGACGGTTATAGTGATCCCGAAGCAGGGAAAGGACGCTTCCCGTCCCGGCAACCTCCGGCCCATTAGTCTACTGTCAGCCACGTCAAAGGTCCTCGAACGTCTCGTACAACGGAGAGTACTAGATCATCTAAGAAATTTCGATGTACTGGTCCCCGAACAGTTCGGCTTCCGTGTGGGGCATTCCACCACTCATCAACTGATGAGACTGGTGGAATACATCACGGCCGCCGGGTGTCGGAAAGAGCAGACTGTCGCCTGTTTCCTAGATGTGGAAAAGGCCTTTGATAGTGTCTGGCATGACGGGCTCTTGTTCAAGCTCCGGGAAATCCAGCTCCCAGATTGCTACCTTCGCTTGATTGCTAGCTTTCTGACGGAGAGGAC